>JAVJIF010000019.1:0-2500 GCA_038442645.1 Agave tequilana | reverse complement strand
TTAGAACTATATTTTGTAAAAATCAGTTTTTTAAATAGAAAATCAGTTTTTTCGAAACTTGTTTTTGAAAACGAAAAAGAGAAACGTTAAGTCTTTTCAAAAACACTTAGAGTGATATGAAAGATGTGTGCGTGTGTGAATCTCAAAAGATATCAACCTATATCATCTTGGTTTTAACAATGACTATATATCCTATCTAAAATACAAAAACTAAATACAAATCTTGTATAAAGTCTTCACTTGCATTCTTAATCCCTGAGCTCATCTATGTGCTTAGGCTCTTGGATCGACATGTTCATAGCTTCTAAACGTGTGAGTCTTATGAAGAAGCCAAGATGCAACAATGAATTAACTTGAAACTTAGTTGAATAAAATTGTTAGAAACATAACTATATATGTTTTGTTATCATAAAAACTAGGAAAAATGGCCTTTGGACCAACATATACACCTCATGCAGAACATGCACACATCCCTGCTAGAATGTATCATTGTTCTCATTATGGTCACAAGGGACATCTTGCAAAACTTTTCTATGATAGATTATATTTCTTAAATCTTGCTTGTACTAACCCCCTAGGATCCAAGAAAGGTATCAAAATCCATGTCAATTATATTTGACGTAGGTATACGCTCTCACAAGACATGAGAGGATTTATGTCTTGGTGGAGGATGCAATCAGAGCTTAATGAACCTTATTCATAGATGCATCACTATCAAAGAGTTTAGGTGAGATGACCACCTTGTTTTAGAGGAGTGAAGATGTAACACCTCGATCTCGTGGATACGAAAATGCTATGATGATGTACATACGCAAGGTGAAAATATCCTCACATATGTACACTAAGCTAGTACAGTGAATAAACATAATATACACAATAATTCTAGCATTAAATAAGTACAAGAATACCTGCTAAAGGGGTCAGTTATCATAATAGATATAGAAACTGGAATAAATAAGAAAATAGGAACAAATAATAAAATACCTATGAATTAGGAAAAGGTGGCAGTCTCTAGATAATGTCTTGAAAATATCAGGTGCTATGAAATCTCTGAGCTCTAATTGGGCACACAAACTTAGGGTCATCAGAAAGCGACCTAGTGAGTGATGAAAGAAGTAATAATATATACTATAGTAATACAATCGTAATAATAATAATGCATGTTTAAATACTAGTGAATACATGTAATAACAGTCGAGAGAAATATACAAGTATATATTTTAACATCATCAATACCTAACATGTTATAACAGTGTCATTACAATAATAGTATCTAATTTTATATCATTACTATCAGTTTATATGTCCGGGTCGTGCTACCAAAAAATTAGGTAAGTCAATTTGAGGTATTATGTTACTACAGTCAATAAAGTTATATCATTTATATATTATTCTCAATATACTTGATATGATACAGTATTAAGTATTTTTAATTACATCAGTGTGTATAAGTAACATGTACTAATTTTTAATTACTTTATATTTCTTATTTAATCTAATAATAAAGTAGCATAATAGTATTGTGTTGAATATGAACATGTAGAAATGAAGTATGCAAAATAATCATACTATAATGTTGTGGTTATACAGTAATGGTGTTTACACGGTATACATGAACATGTATAGTGTGCCATCACATGAAGTGTAACAAGTATCAGGAAGGGTAACAAGGTATACATGTAACATGATAATGAATAAAATATCAGGAATAGTAACAAGTATAACTGAACAATAATATACACGTATCGGATAAGTCATGTTATTTATACAATAATATCAATTAATACTGCTTGGTATTTTAATCAATCTCTTCCAATGTCCCATATAACTGGCAGTTCATACCGGAGCCCGCACTCCGGCTGACCCATCCGAACATGGCATACGGTACATGATCCGAACGAGAGAATGACTAAATAACAAGCGTTCCAGACGTCACTAATGTTTATAGTATTTTTTATGTTAATTGAAAACACAATGGTCAATGAGCTCTTATTAGGTGGGTGTATCCTGTACATATATGGGATCACGACCTTAAACAATTCCCTAACTGCTGAGACCAGGGCCCTCCGCTAAGAGGGGAGCATGAAACAGGAAATGAGAGCTCATGAAGCTATATACAATCGGTAGCCAGCTCTACCATCCCCTGTAGTGGGATAAATATGGGTCCAGTACATCCACCCGATAAGATCTAATCAACCGTTAAGTCTCCCTAACTCATGCTATTTTTATTATATTTAAATTATATAATATATCAGGAACAAGAACAATGCATGGTACATGTAATATGATAGCAGGACATGAGCTCTATTGATAGCATGAAATAAGATAACGGAAAATGGGAAACTGGAGATGTGAGATTCTAGAGGTGGCCCCATGGCTTTAGATCCACGTGGCACTTAGTTTCACACATCACATATCAACAACATTCATGTCCAGTAACAATATAAATCAATATCAGTAATGGGAAACAATCATGTAACGAGATTACAGGAATATACAT
>JAVJIF010000018.1:0-346398 GCA_038442645.1 Agave tequilana | reverse complement strand
CTCTCTCTCTCTTTACTTTGTGCCTTGCTTATTAGTCCTATTGTTCATTCATATTTGCTGGCTTGGTTGTGTGCATCTCTTGTTGGGTGCTCTTGAGTGTGTTATTGCAATTAAGTTTTTAAATTCCAATTTAGTTCATAGATTAACTATATCACCTATTCACCCCCCTCTAGGTGATTTCATTGGATTCTGGCTGGATATATTTTAGAATTTGAATCATAAATTTCGCTACCAAAACTCAAATCTTTCACTACAACTCTTAAGTTGGTCACTATTTCTAATTCTGTCATTTGATAAGTTATATTAGCAATCAATACGCCAATAAGCTGCAGATCAGAATTTAATATCCACATCAAATCAAGTTTAGAGATAAGGGGAGGATTCAAATTCAGAAATAGCCAGCTTCCCTTATCTTCATACTCCTCTACCCTCTGCATTTCTCCTATAAATACCTGCAATCTCATAAAGGAACGATGAAGCAGCGAGTAGAATTTAGGCTATACTGTAGTTTGTAACTAAGGTTTTTAGTTTTCTTTTATGTAATTTTTATTTTCTTTATGTAACTCAGAAAAGAGGAGATTTTCATGGAGGAATGAGAACAAGCTTGCAGTGAGGGTGACACCGGTGTAAGTGACCTTTTCTTTCATTGTTATTTAAATCTAATGAAAGTTTTCTTTTTCTTTTCTATTCTTGTTTTTATTTGGTTCCCTATTTTGTGTTTGTGGATCCAAATGAATCTAATAGCCTCGAAGTTGCCTTGCCCTTGCAAGTGCCATTGATGGCTTATGGTGATGAATATCTATTTCTATGGTAGTGTAGCTTGCCCCTTTTTTTTATAGTGTAAATCGGGAATGGGGTAAGATCCTATTTGTCATACTTCGCTTGCCTTCAAATAAAGGTACATCATCAATACGTGTTAAAGGTAAGCAGGCGCCGAAGAGGTAAGTAAGTTTTTTAGGTTTTTATTTTCTTTCTTTTAATTTTTTTAGTTTAGATTACCAACACCATTAACACTCAACTCTTTTATCAGTCTTTTCGATTTCTTTATATATATCTATTTTCTATTTTCTCCACCTTCTCAATCTACCACCTTCTTCCTAACTTAACTGTAACTTCATTTTTCTCTTTTCTTTTAAAGAACTAAAATAAGAACTTTAACCATTCTTTGTAACTTAAAAGAGAACTTACTAAAAATCTTCCATCGCTAGTCCCTACTTGTGAATCACGACCCGTATAGCCACTTGCTATAGCGGTAGAATTGAGTATCTTGCACTACTATTTTAAAAGTTCTAAAATGCTGTATTCTTGTGTGCAGATAGAATCTCAATCAAATTTTGGCTCCTCTGCCGGAGAGGGATGGTAAGTTATTCTCTTTTTAGATTTACATTTTTGGTTAACTTTCTTCTTTGTTCTTGGTGTACATGTTTGACAACAAGGAATTTTTACTGCAGTGGACATATAAGTGACCCTAGACTCTGCTCAAGAAAGTAGAGCTCAGTAGCCCTTAGATTTGCTACATTCCAGTGGCAAACTGAGTGAACTACTAACCTGTATTTTCTGCAGGTTGGCTGAATTACAAAGTTTAATATCTGTAGCTATTTATTTTCTTATTTGACTCACTATACATACATTTCTAACAACAACAGTAAAAAATTGATTGTAAATACTAAAAATGATTTAGATTTTACATTTAGGCATGTGTCTATTTTGTTACATTTTTATTTACTGTTGAAGAGTGCTGGAGCCAAGGTATGTGTGCATAGCATTAAGTATAGAGTTCATTCTTATATGAAATATTGCTTGAGTGTTACTTTTTTCTATATACTTGTACACTGCACTAAATTGATTTAAGGAAATGTCCTATAAACAAAATAAGGTGGGAAAGTCATTACCCTTCCTTAGCCCACAAACAATCTCCTCACTCACTAACCCAAGTCTAACTAAAACTGAGTAGACGTTGGCCCTAAGGACATCTCGGACTCAAATAGGAGACTGACCTAAGGGGAAAGTTGATTTGAATCTGACCCTTACCAAATCGGTGACTAAGGTTGGGAATTGAGGGGCGAAACCCCGAAGGCTGGTGGTTTGGCTTAATTAGGCACGTTGCTTTTGCGCGGATATCTCCCACCAATCTTTCCCCTGTCTGGCCGATTAACTTGTAGTTAGATTTAGCAATATACCCCCGTGGACAGTCTAACCAGTTAGGGGTCGTCTAGGTCTAAGATTTACCCTAACTTAGGTTAAATTTTTTTCTTTTTATTTGTTTGCTTATTTTTATTTTTCTTTCTTTGTGTTTAACATTTTCTGTGTGATTTGGCTTATAACAATAATTTTTTCATTTTAATGGTTATCCATATTACACACCGACCTCTTTTTCGAATATTACCAACCCGGCATATAATAACTTTAACTAACCTAGTGTGCCGGATTGGTCTTATTCAAATCAATATAACCCATGCCCCCTATTTATGAGCATAATTTCTAAAATAATTTCAACTCTTCACAGAGTCAATAGGGATTCACCACCCCCCGCCCCCCCGAGTCTAATTTTCAACCAACTTGTCCTCCTTATCCACCTTGTCCACAATATTTTCAAGATTCATACTTAGTTCTACCAGTTCAAAATAGAAAATCATCAATCTTGAAAATGAGTATGCGTGGGTCCAAGTAACAATCACAAAATCTGACGGACTCACAATTTCACCATAAATTCCAAAATAAAACTTCATCTTTTCAAGTCCAATCGCAACAAAATGATGAACTAATCGACTATGAAAAGATGCTTGAAGTCATAACTCAGGCTCAAATCGCCCGTAATCATGACATAGATATAATAGTCCAAACTCTCCATTATCACCGTTTGATCATTTCTGATGTCACTAACCATTCTGTTAGAGCCGAAGAATCATGTTAGTTTAAAAAACAAGATTCCATTTTAGCACACCCATTTGAACTTGCCCAAACCCCATATTTTGAAAATGAAATTAACATTTTGGCAAGTTATCCTTTTTCTGAAATTGAATTTGACAATGAATATGATCTTGAACCTAAACTTGATAATTCAATTCTACTTCCTGATTCAATAATGACTCCGGTGTCTTCACCGGATTTCAATCTTTTTCCCGAGTCAACATCAAATCCTACGCCAATTCATCATGAAATTGAATCGCTAATCTTTTATGATCATCATATTGAACTTGGCCAATTTCATACTTTTGAAAGTCCTATTGACAAATTACCAAATTCTCATTTTTATGAAATTAAATTCATTGAGAAATGTGACCTAGATTCTCAAATTTGTGATCCAGTTCAAATTCCTGAATTAATATTGACTCTTGTTTTGTTACCCAACTTGAGTAATATTTTAGATTCAGTTTTGATTCCCACACCTGTCATTCTTGAACTTGAATTCCAATGTTAAGTCACATTTCCTTGTTGAAAAATGAATGTGGACTTAAGTTTCAACTTATTGATTTGGACCCACTTCCTGAACCAATCTCGACTCCTGACCCTTTACTTAACCTAAGCCACTTTTCTGAGTCGGTATTAGTTCTCGTACATCCTAAGTCCAAGTCAATCATTCCATCTTTTCACACTCCATTTTGGGACAAGGGTGTTGATAAAATTGATTCTGAAATTATTTGTGAAATTTGAAAATTAGATGGGATAAAATTCTTAATAAAAATCATTATATATATATATATATATATATATACCATTTTAGTGGGTTGTATTAGAAAGGTTTCTTGTGGGTTCCTCCAAACTCCACGCAAATTCGATTGGACCGCATTTCGTGGACCAATCAGACCACCACCGGAACCACCACCTTAAGGTAATATTTTCCTTCCATTTTTTTTTCATGCATCTATGCATTAATTCATACATTGAGGACAATGCATGAGATAGGTGTGGGGGAGGGTTCTAACATAACTTAGGTTTCTCTTTTTTTTTAAAAAAATAAAAAAAATTATTATTGACATTTTCTTTATTTTAAAAGACACTTTTTGAAAATAGAAATAATATTTTGACATATTTTTTGTAAGAAATTAAGTTAATTTTAAGGAATAGGATAATCAGAATTAGAATTTCTTATACTTGGTCAAAAAAGATTATTTGTTTGATTTTTAGGGTTAGGAAGATAATTTGTCAAAGTAATTTAGTCTTGATCTTTGCCTTAATAAAATATGCGCACTTTATACACTTACACACTTAGGGTTCAAAAACAAAAATTCTTATGCCTTATAAAAAAATATACGTATATCTATGAAAATAAACAAATCTAGTTATTGATTAGCTAGGTGCTTTGACCTAGGCAAGCCTTGATATTTATGCAAAAGATGATTAGATAAGTTTGAAAAAAGAATATATATATATATAAAATTCTCTGATTAAGCTGGGTATTTGTGCCTCATAAAGCATAAGTATTCACGCCTAAAAGCAGTTCATATAATAAAATCCTTAGTTTTGTGTCCTTATTTGCTCGAGTCCCTAAGTCCTTGGGGTATTTTCTCACCCGGTGCCCTAAGACTGCATGATTTGAAAGTCACCGATTAAAGGCTCGTTATATCGGTAGATTAGAAAGCTAATGAACTAAGAAATAATACCACCAATATATATATATATATATATATATATATATATATATATATATATATATATATATATATATATATATATATATATATATATAAGACATAAGAGTTAGAATCAAAGAATCCTTAATCAAAACTTCATGGTCACGAGGTGCATATGACTTAGGGTAAAGTAATAGACTAGTTGAGAACCACAATTTGACTCTTTATTTTGATTGATAATAAATTTTTGAATAGAGACTAAGTTTAGGAATGAAAAATTCAGTTTTCCTATAACTTATAGATTACATAAATCTTACAATAATATTTCAAATATTTTTCTTTTAAAATTTGTTTTCAAAATACTAACATTTTTCTTTCTCGTTATGGATTTTGTCGGTGCAATCTACTAAAAACCCTCACGAGACAAAACTCGTCCTCTAGGGGTAACCTAGAGGTTTAAGGGCTTGTTGTATAAACTCAGTGCAATCGCGTGACCTGCGAAAGTGATCTAAAAATCTTTGATTTAGTTTTGTAGCAAATCTGAGGGCTTCTTGGCTTTGCTTTCTTGAGCAGAGTCCAAGGCCACTTTTATGTCTACTGTACCAAGAATTCTTTGTTGTGAAATCTGTACACCAAAAACTAAGAAGAAGGTTAACCAAAAATGTAAACTTTAAAGAGAGTAACTTACCGCCACTCCTCGGCAACGGCGCCAAAATTTGATTGAGTTAGACTTGCACACAAAATACAATATTTCAGATTTAGAATAGAGATGTGCAAGTTACTCAATTCTACCACTATAGCAAGTGGCTATGCGGGTCGTGATCCACAAGGAGGGACTAGCGATGGAAGCTTTTTAGTAAGTTCTCTTTTAGGCTACAAAGCATGGTTAAAGTTCTTCTTTAGTTCTTTAAAAGAAAAAGGAAAAATTGAGTTAAACTTGAATTAGGAAGAAGATGGTAGATTAAGAAGATGGAAAAACTAGAAATGATATGTACAAAGAAATGGAAAAGGAATGATAAAAGAAGTGATAGATTATGGTGTTCTAAACTACAGAATTAAAAGTAAAGAAAGAAACTAAAAGTTACTTATCCCTTTTGTGCTCATATTCCTTGGATTTGTAGCTACGACTTACCTTGTCCTTGAAGGCAATCAAGCATGGCGTGTAGGATCTTCCCCATTCCCAATCTACACTAAGAATAAAAGGGCAGGTTATACTAGCAAGAGAATGGTTGTTCATCATCATAGGCCATCAAGGGCACTTGCAATGGCGAAGCAGTCTCGAGGCTGTCAGATTCACTTGGATTGCAATACATTAGAGGAGAGTAAATGAAAACAAGAGTAAAGAAGAAAAAGTAACTTTAATTCAATTCAAATAATAATGAAAGAAGAGATCACTTACACTGGTGTCACCTACAGTACAAGCTTGTTCTCATTCCTCCATGAAAGTATCCTCTCCTCTCAGTTACATAAAGGAAATAAAATTACATGAAAGAAAATAAAAACCTAAGTTACAAACTACAAATTAGCCTAAGTTCTACTATCTGCTTGGCCGTCCACTTCTTGCCTTTGAGATTGCAGGTATTTATAGGAGAAATGCAGAGGGTAGAGGAGATTGAAGATAAGGAAAGCTGGCTATTTCTGAATTTGAATTATCTCCTTATCTCCAAACTTAATTTGATGTGGATATTCAGTTCTGATCTGTACCTTATTGGCGTATTGTTTGCTAAATATAACATACCAAATGATAGAATTAGAAATATAGAATTAGAAATAATGATCAACTTAAGAGTTGTAGCCCTTTAAGTGCTCTTTCTGGATCATCTTGAATCATTAGATTTGAGTTCTGATAGAAAAAGTTATGATTCAAATACTGAAATGTATCCAGTTAGAATCTGAGTCAAAATTGATTCATCTCATCTGTTGATCTTCTCTCTATCCATTTATCCCTTTAGATTTAGACTCTGTATTTGATATTATCCTCAGTTGATCTTTAGCTTTAACCGCTTGATTCATCAAAAACTGAATTTAACCAACTGGATTTTGGATCATCCTCCTCTAACCAAATAGATCTAGTTAAATCTGAATTTCACTGATACTTATTTGATTTTATCCTCTTTCTCTCCATGATTATCTTTTAAAAAATAAATATTTAAGACAAGGAATTTAGCAGATTTATTACATGATAAATGTGTATATATAATAAAGAATAATGCAATAAATGTGTGCAATCAGTTCAACAGTCAGAAACTGCAATTAGTCGACTAGGGTATGGAGGTTAGACGACTAGAAGAACAAAATTTTTCAAAGTTAGTCAACTAATATAGGAGACAAGTCGACTATACCTAGACTGATACATACATATAATAAGTTTCTGGAAACTGTTTTTAGTCGAGTAGATAAACAAGGTTAGTCGACTATCTCAAGGGTTAGTCGACTAGGCTTTAGGGGAAGTCAACTAATTTTGATGACAGACAATAAACAGAGAGTAGAGATATTTTTGTGAAAGGACTTAGTCGACCGAAAAAAGTGTCAAGTCGGCTAGGGGATAAGTTAGTCGACTATAGTTGGGGTCAAGTCGACTATATAGATATTGTGTGTGTATTCAAGGTTTTTAACAATAATTCTAAAAATACACATAAATACCCAAAGTCTTCATCTGAGGTTGAGCAACTAGCACTCTATATAAATGCTTGAGATAGAGCTTCAAATGCATCTATATCACTTTGTTATTCATCATAAAAATCTTTCAAACTTGTAGGCTTCAACATTCTCCCCCTTTTGATGATGATAACCTGTGTTTATGAAAACTCCCCCTGCAGAGAAACTCTCTCTGCAGTAAATAGGTAATAACAAATAGATATGTAACAAGTCAAGTGTTCTTGTTCTCCCCTGCATTGAAATCACCTAGAGGGGGGTGAATAGGTGATTATGCTAATCAATGCACAAATTTAAAAATGAGATGATGCAATGATCAATCAAAGCAAGATTAGAAGCCGAATAACCCGTGAAGGGCTCTGAACTCCTTCCTCGTGATTCCTTTAAATAAGTGTTTGAGGTGCACAATACAATCTTGTTGTGAGAGTATAGATCGACAATATAGGAATGAATGAAAAGCAAGTAAATAGCACAAGTAAACAAATCGCAAACACATATATTTGTTTCGAGGTTCGAGTACCCAGCTCTACGTCCTCGCCTTCACCCGGAAGGATTTTCGATCCACTAGAAATTCCACAAAAGATTACAACCACTAGAGAGTACCCAACTCCTCAATCACACTCCTCTAGTCCAGAGGTAGTGGAGCCACAAATACAATAATCACTTAGTGATCAAAAGACCACAAACTCTCTTTTGAAAAACTTTTCTTTAAAAAACCCTAGAGAATAATGTATAGGATTGAAGCTCAAGGTCTGTAAGTGAAAAATAAAACAAAGTATAAGAGAGTTTTGATTCAAAAACATCAGAGAAAAATCAGAGATTAGAGCACAAAAACTGAGAATAAAAACTTCTTTCAAGAATACTCAAGCTTTGATTTCTTTTGCAAATGTTGTTGTGTCACTTCTTAACCCCATCCACCCCTATTTATAGGATATAAGTAGGGATTAAAGGGTAAACAATAATCTTGACTAATCAGGAAAGATAAGACCCAAAACCAGCCTTAAACCTCGTTTGGAGAATAAAAATACGTTTTAAAACATGTTTAAAAAACTAGCCGTTTGGCTGATAATACACACGGTAGACCGGCCGGTCGACCGGTTTTCAAAATCTTTTAACCGTTGGCAGGCCCCGGTCGACCGCCCGGTCGATCGTCCCAAACAGAGAGTTGGGTGCAGTCAGTCGGTCGACCGCCTGGTCGCCCGACATGGGGTTCGGTCGACCGCCGGTCGACCGGATAACGTGCACACATGCACGCACCCAACAGTCAAAACTACGGTCGACCGCTCGGTCGACCATTCTGACCTGTAATAGAGCCGGTCGACAGTCCGGTCGACCGCAACAGGTCAAAACAGAAGTTTTAAGGGAATGTTTTTGAAGATAAGTTTATTTTCAAAAAAGATTTTTGTCAAGACTTTGTAAAATACAATAAACTAAGTTTGTAAATACTTGAAATAGGTCTATTAAAGTATTTTACACAAGAAACAAAAATAATCTTTTGAAAAACGTGCAATTTTGAAAAACGTTTCCACGGCCATGTGGGCACGGCTACGGCCGTGCTTCGGGCCAGCTGTTTCCAGCTGGCCCCCCTCTTCCCTGGTGGCTATAAATACCCCCCCGGGGTTCCCGAATTGGAGAAGATCAGAGTTTTAGGAGTAGTTTCATCTTCATGTTGTAGTTTAGGGTAGTTTAGTTTAGGTTAGTGTAGTTTCTCTTCTTCTTCCTCCCTTGTATTTTCCATTTTTTGTAGATCTTGTATTAGGGAGAGAGAGAGAGTGGTACATGTGGGGAAGCAAGAGTGCTTGTAATAAAAGGTGACAATTTATGAAAGGTGCTCTCTTACCTTATCTTTGTTTTCCTCTCTCTAATTCTCTTTTACATGTGTAGCTAGTTTTTCCCTAATGGCTCTAACTACTAACCATCTAACTAGTCTTACTTCTTTATGATAATCCACATGAATCTAATAGCCTCATTTTGGCCTTGCTCTTGCAAGAGCCATTGATGGCTCATGATGATGGATCTAACACTCTAACTTCCTAACCACTAACAAGCTAACATTACTTTATTCCATGCTTACTTTTCTATAGTATTGATGGTTTAAGTGTAGCTTGCACTTGTTATGTTGAGTTGGGTTGTGATGAGTTACATATGGGTCATGCTTTGACTTGCTCTTGAACCAAGGACTAGTGATGGCCAATGATACGTGTGAGGTGTTGACACTTAAAAAAGACAAGATTCTCATTGGTCCGAACAATGTCTAGCGACAGACGAGCTGAAGACCAGTTTTTCATCCACCTCCAAGGGACAAGGAAGCAGCTTGGACTCCACTGATCCAGCAAGCAGAACAGTGAACCCAGATTGTTTCTAAACAGACCTCAGCAGGTCTAAAAGTGCTAACATCTAGCATTACATCAGCCCAAGGAGATAGCCTCGCTTGAGAGGCTAGCATCATCCAGAGCATCGCCAGGAAGCTAACTGACAGCTCCGCCGAAAAGCCTTTTTTCGGACTTCGCCAGGAATTGCCTCCAGCTCCGCTACGAGCTTCAAAGCGGACAGCTCCGCTATTGGTCAATCAAATCTCCGGATGAGATCGGATCTAATCAGATCAAATCCAATTAGAGACCAAATATGGCAGGTGATTGCCACAATCTCTTGACTCTCTTAAAACGAGTAAGAGGATCAGAGGGAATCCTCCGACGATATGGAAAGGATTACAACAAATCGGAAAGATCAACCGACTTGCCATTTTCTAGCTCCGCAGAAGCTATTCTAGCCTCGCAGCAAGGCTACTTTCCAGATTCAAACAGATTCGATTCAATCTGTTTCCATATCTTCAAGGGGACGATTATACCCTTGCTCTCCCTATAAATAGCCCGCCAGGGGCACAAGGGAAAAGGATCGATTGATTGAGCAATCACAGAATCGCATCGGAGAAAAGAGAGGACTCCTCAGGCAGAGACTTCTTCACCAACGCACCGTGCAACCTCCAATTCAGAGATCTTCAAGAGAAATACTTCTCTTTCTCAGGGTGGTGATACCCTAACAACCCTTTTTCTTCAAGGAATCTCCGGAACCAGGCGAGAAGGAATTCCTCACAAAAGGCGGTCTTGAGAGAAGTAGCAAGAGGGTTCTACCAACCCTCTATTCTCTGATTCCCGGAACCAGGCGAGAAGAGAATCCCAAACGCTCGCATCGTCAAAGGGACAAAGTGGTCGCGCGCTGACCAGACTCCTATCGGCACATTTTCCCAGAATCTCTGAGGAGATCTACTTGTAATCTTTTGAGAATACTTGTAATTTAGCTCCTCAAACTCTTTTTTTTGTAAGTTTTCCCCTTTGCATATTAATGGAAAACAAGATGGCGACTCCGCTGGGGAAAGATCTCTCCTCTACCGAGGATCAAGTGTCGCAATGCGACGATCAGACCTTAGGGTCTATCTCTAAAATCAAAAAAGCCGGTGCAGCCAGATCCTCTCTGGCTAAATCTTCAAGGACGGTCTCCGCGGAGACAGAAAAGGTTCTTCGCAAACCTGCTGCGGTCCTTTGGCGCAATAAAGAAGCACGCCCATGGCCCAAGTTCTGCACCTTCAAGAACCTAGTCGTCCGGATCAATCGAAGAAGATTTGAAGAAGTCCTCTCTGGGGGTGGCTTGATGCTTCGAGCACGGGAGCACAAGAAGGTCTTCACAGCCAAGGTTTCAAATCAGAAACCAAAGGCAGAATCCTGCCAACACCCCACAGCCTCTCATGTGGCTAGTCAGGTTCCTTGCGAACCTAAGCATCTTCTGCCAAAGCGGATATGGAAGCCTAAGCAGGAATCTCCTGCTGATATTTCAGGCGTAGCCACGCCAAGGCCGCGCCTCTCTTATGAAGAAAAAGGCAAGATGCCCGCCTGCGCCAACAATGCTGCCAACCAGAAAGTCAAGACGGCAATCATACCGTCTCCTAGAGCAGCAATGCCCTTCGCTAGCCGCGCTTTTACAAGCAAAGCTACAGTACCTCCGCGTACTCATCAGGTTTATAGCCGCGAGGCTAGAACCAGAGCACAGTTCGGTGCTAATCTTTTCCGCAGGAATAAGGGGAACGATGCGTCGTCCCATGTACCAGAACATTTAGGCCCCTACCGGGCCGACTTGCGAAGATTCTTGGCGGATAAGCGGAGATCGAAGACTCTCCAGACTACTTCCTTCTGCTGTCAACAAAGTGGATGCCAGATGGTGATGATCCATTCAATGCAATGTCGGTTGCGACCGACCCTTGCCACCTCTCCATACCGGCGATCAGTCTCCGATCGACTGTCTGCGCGCATCCCAATGAAGCATCTCAGAAGGAGCAGCTTACCAGATCCAGCCTCTGCCTCCGTCAATATGACCGGAAGAGGGCGAGAGCCGCGCAGAGGAAGTCAAGCATCTGACAACACCCCCTGCGGCTCATCAGATCCAGATTATAGCCCAGGCTTAGGCGAAGTCCTGGTGCGCGAAGAAGGTGTTTTCCGGAACACCAGATCCAGGGTCGCAATACCCTTTGATTATGAGCAGCCTTCTTTCTCAACGGCCCTGATCTCGCCACAATCCAGGCGATCATCCCAATCATCCGAGGGAGAAGATGAAGACAGCGGGTATGCCTCTTCGGCAACCGTCAGTTCTGTGCGAACGGACAAAGCATCGGTCAATATGGCCGATAACGCCAATGACGACCTTCGTCGGCGTTTGGAAGCCCAGGAGCAGACCTCTAGAACTCAGCAAGAGGCCCTGGATAATATTCAACAGATGCTCGCTCAGCTCCTCAGCAACCGGAATGATGATACCGGGAGTAATCATGACGAGGAGGGACATCTCAGCGATGGTCCGCTCAAGACCGAAAGATCTAAGGGAGGCTCTTCCCTGGATGCCGAAGTCCTTAAAGGCCTTCAAGCTCAAATCTCATCCTTGGCTCAGAAGGATGAATTGAAGAAAGTGGGGATAGTCCGTCCTTACCCACTGGAATGGGATTCGGTGCCATATCCGCCGAAGTTCAAACCACCTACGTTGCATACGTATGATGGCAAGAGCTCGCCTAATCAGCACATCTACTATTTTCGGTCCCAGACCGGTAATGTTCTAAGCAACGACGCCATCATGGCTAGGCTGTTTATCGGCACCTTGAAGGGGGTGGCCTTCGACTGGTTCCGAAGCCTTCCTCAGGGCTCTATCAATTCCTGGATCGATCTGGAAACTCGGTTCCTCTCTCGCTTCTATGAGGATGACACCGAAGTGACCATGGACAAGCTCCTCTCCACTGTGCAGAGGAAGGGCGAATCTGTCCGTGAATACATTGAGCGGTTCAGAAATCTATCTCTGATGTGCCCAGCAGGGATGCCTTTACCCATGCTATTACAAACATGCAGACATAACTTCTCGGATCAGGTAGAAGTTCGCATGGGGGCTGTCAAGGCCCACACTTGGAAGGAACTGGTCGAACAAGCTGAGATAGCTGAGAAATCGGCTAAGAAGTTCGAGCCAGCCGCCCCTAGAAGCAGATGGGGCGCGAACAACAAGGGGCGCAGCGATCCCCCGCAGTCCTCCCAAGCTAAAGGGAAGGAAATTATGTCCGTCGAGCTGACCGGAGACATGCAGTCAAAGGCCAAGAAGAGCGGCTTCAACAATCAGGAGTCCAAATTCCCCCCCAAGCAGTACTCTTTCAGGGACGACCAGGTGGTCACAATATTCAATCTACTCCACAAAGGGAATAAGATGAAGCTGCCGGATGCTCGGCGTCCTGATGAGATAGGGCGCACAAATGATCCCAAGTACTGTCTCTACCATAGGATGGTTCATCACTCCACAGACAAGTGCTATGTCCTCAAGGACCGGATACAAGCCCTGATTGATGCCGGCGTCCTCACACTGAAGACGGAGCAGAAGAAAGTCACCGCCAATATGGTGACTCTTGAGTTTGGCACTGCCCAGAAGGTCACAGTTCCTGACGGGACCTATTCGGCCCCTGCGCCGCGGTTGGAGGTCAGGCATTCTTCAGCCATGACTCAACACAACAAGGGTCTCGTCCCTTTGACGTCGGAGACGGGCGAAGTCATGTGGATACACCCCGGTCTCGTCCAGGACATCCAACAGGGTTCAAGGCAGCCCAACTCAAAAGGCAAGTCCTGCAATGTCATCTCTGTCCTGCCAGATGATGGCAATATTACCTCGGCTTCCCTCAGCGATTCAGAAGAAGAGAAGCATGCCTGTACGGCGCAGGCAGATGCACCTCAACAGACGGGCACCCGATCTGGAAAATCATATCAAAGGCAGTATGACAAGCCTACTGACGAGATGCAACAGCAAACGACGTCAGTACTAATGCCGGCATCCACTCCAATGCCAGCCAAGGGAAAGGAGAAGCCGAAAGAGGTGCGGTTCGACCATGTGTTGAAGAAACCACCAAGCCAAGGGCTAGACACGCCCTTTCGCTTTGATATATTGGCCCACTTAGCCAATATCCCGGCTCGTATCACAATACACGAGCTTCTTCGTCTCTCCAAAGAGACAAAAGAGGCGCTCAGAGATGCGCTAGCCAATTCAGAGTCCTTTCTGACATGCATACCTGAGGTCCTTGGCGATGAGATGCGGCCTCCCTGCTCAGAGTGCCATCATGCACAGCCGAAGGTGCCTGCTATTACCTTCACGGCGGAAGACATGCTGCTCAAGGACAACAAGCACGATCGACCTTGTACTACACCGGGTATATCGGTTCAACCTGCATTGAAAGGATACAAGTCGATCCGGGGTCTGCACTCAGCATCATCCCCAAAAGGCTCCTCTACTTCCTCGGCATACCGCTGTACAGGTTGTCTGCAACCACCACTACAATATACTGTTTCAATGCCGGGAGCAGTCATCCACTTGGGAAGATTCGGCTCCGTTGCAGAATCGGAAGCCTGAAGTCAGAAGTGACATGCTACGTCATCGATGCTGACACATCATACAACCTGCTATTGGGACGACCATGGATCCATGCCAACTGGATCGTTCCTTCCACTCTCCATCAATGCTTCAAATATGTTGAGGATGATGCGACAGTGCGAACTGTCTTCGCTGAAAAGCAACCCTTCAAGGGGGAAAAACTACTTCACTGATGCTCTCTTATATCAAGAGACTAGTGGAACGCCTGCGGAGCCATCGCCAGACGATGATGAAAGTGGCAACGAGGCGGATTCGGAGTCCGAAGCAGCACGCCGGCCATCCTGATTGGCGAACCAATTGTAGCATGCCTTAATGACCCCCTATGTAATGCGCCTATTGAAGAGGAAGGCGAATGGATAATTAATGATAATATCTCTTTTGATTATCCTGCGAGCATCGGGTCAATTAAATCCATCATGGACGGCTTTCTCCATATGCCCGTACATAAGGCGGACGTGTTCAGCACATCTATGGAAGCTATAGAAGGGGCCACACTGGTAGTCCCTCCGTCCAGACGAAGTCAGTCGCCGATAATCTTCGGCAGAGCCCGGCCAGGGAGATTTACAGCTATAGACTCGAGCTCAGAGTCAGATGCTCCACAGTTCTATCATTACGCGCCATCAGCGCGCCATATTATGAAGAAGATGGGCTACAACCTGAAGCAGGGAGCGGGCCTAAACTTCAGAAAGGGAAAACGCAGCTTGATGCGTAGCTCCGTCCCAAAAGGGAAACCTGCAAATTACTATGATAGTACACGCAGGGGGTTAGGGTATGTTACACCCACACCATCAACAACATTTCAGGTCAAAGGCGATGGATTGACCCCATCACAGTCGGCCTCATCCTCCGAATGGGACTCCGATGTCAGCATAGGAGGAATATTCGAAAGCCTCATGACTTCAAGCAGTCAGTTGGAACCCGCAGAGGTTACCGATGAGGAATCATGGGCCCAGCAATTGAGCCTCCAATGGGAAAAGCGGTTCGAGCTACGCGAGCCGCCTACCGAGGACAAGGTGATGCAAGTCAACTTGGGCAGTCAAGATCATCCCAAACCAATTTTCATAAGTGAAAGCCTATCACTTACCGAAAGGGAAGAATTGGTAATGCTCGTAAAAGAGTATATAGATGTCTTCGCCTGGAGCTATGAAGACATGCCTGGACTTGATCCACAGGTCGCTATGCACCGACTAAACATCAAGCCCGACGTCAAGCCAGTCAAGCAGCAACAACGTCGGTTCCGCCCAAACATCATGGAGGCTATTGAAGCCGAAGTTAACAAGCTCATTGCTAGTGGCTTCATCCGGGAGGAACAACATCTAGATTGGGTGGCTAACATAGTCCCCGTCCTTAAGAAGAATGGGAAGATACGGATCTGCATCGACTACCGTGATCTCAATACAGCCTGTCCCAAAGATGAATTCCCACTACCCATCACTGATGTCATGATTGACAACACATGCGGGTTCGAAAGGATGTCTTTTATGGACGGCTTCTCAGGGTACAACCAGATCAAGATGTATCCCGACGACGAGAAGCATACTTCTTTCCGAACGCCTCTGGGGGTATACTGCTACACTGTAATGCCCTTCGGACTGAAGAATGCCGGAGCGACCTACCAGCGCGCGATGAGTATGATCTTCCGCGATCATCTCCGAAAGACGGTGGAATGCTATGTTGATGATATCGCCGTCAAAAGCCGCAACAAAGATGAACATCTTCGCGATCTGAGAACGATGTTCGATATAATGCGGGCTCATCGGTTGAAGATGAACCCGACAAAATCCTTTTTAGGAGTCTCAAGCGGCAAATTCCTTGGGTTCATTGTCACCTCAAGAGGAATCCATCTGGACCCGGACAAAGTCAAAGCCATCCAGGACATGCATCCGCCAAAGAACCTCAAAGAGCTCAGAAGTTTGCAAGGCAGGTTAGCCTACATCAGAAGATTCATTGCAAATCTTTCAGGCCGCTGCCAGCCATTCACCCGACTCATGAAGAAGGGCACTGCCTTCATATGGGATCAAGCTTGCCAAGAAGCCTATGAAGACATTAAGAGGTATCTCACAAAACCTCCGGTCTTAGTGGCCCCTACATCAGGGAAGCCATTCCTGCTTTATGTGAAAGCATTGGATTATTCCCTCGGCGCTCTCCTCGCCCAGAAGGACGACAATGGCCATGAGCAAGCCATCTATTATCTGAGCAGAACTCTCATAGGAGCGGAATCTCGCTATAATCCTATTGAGAAAGAGTGTTTAGCTCTCGTCTTCGCTGTCCAGAAGACGCGACACTATTTGGTCGGCCAGACCATACATGTCATCTCCAGAGTGAACCCTTTACGTCTTCTCATGACGAAGCCAGGGTCGCTGAACTCAAGATTGGCTAAATAGGCACTGCTATTGTCCCAATATGACATGACCTTTACCCCTCAGAAGGCAGTTAAAGGCCAAGCCCTTGCGGAGTTCTTGGCTGCGCATCCAGTTCCAGAACATTCAAAGCTTCACGAAGACATCCCTGATGAAGTCTTCGAATCTAATGCAACCTCGGTAGAGGAGGTGTGGCAGATGTTCTTCGACGGAGCATCGCGGATGGGTCCCAAAGGCAAGATTATCGCCGGAGTGGGGGTTGTGTTTATCTCCCCACAGGATCATATTCTCCCTAGGGCGTTCTCTTTGACAGAGTCATGCTCTAACAATGTAGCGGAGTACAATGCCCTGCTCATTGGCCTCCAGCTCGCTCATGGAATGGGGGTACGCTACCTCGAAGCCTATGGCGATTCAAAGCTGATCATTAGCCAGGTAAAAGGTGAATATGAAGTCCGTCATGAGGACTTGGTGCCTTACTACCATACAGCCATCGAACTGGCTAGTCTATTTGAAGGCTTCTACATCGGGCATGTGTCTCGATCTCAGAATACCAAGGCGGATGCTCTCGCTGCATTAGCGACAACGCTAGCCTTGCCAGCCGACACCGAGTATCACCTCACAGTCGCAACCAGGCATCTTGTATGCTCCAAGCAGGTACTAAGAGTTCGAGAAGTCCATAATGTTTCCATGGATCTCGAGCCAAGGGATTGGCGCTTCCCGCTCATTGATTATGCTCTCCATGGTCTGCTCCCAGACGATTCTAAAGAAGCGGCTTCCATCAGGCGAAGATCTCTCCGCTTCTATTATGATCCCACTTTGAAGACACTTTATCGTCGTTCATATGACGGTGTCCTCCTCCGTTGCCTTTCTTATTCAGAGGCGCAAGAAGTGCTTAAAGAAGCACATGATGGCATTTGCGGTGCTCATCAGCCGGGTCCAAAGCTCAAAGACAGGCTGCATAGACTTGGGTATTACTGGCCGACTATGATAGCTGACGCCACCCAATATGCACGAAGGTGTAAAGCGTGTCAGGTTCATGCAGACTTCATACACCAACCTTCGGAGTTGCTCCACCCCACTGCTGCTTCATGGCCATTTGAAGCGTGGGGAATTGATGTTGTAGGGCCGATCAGCCCTTCTTCGGCAAGAGGTCACCGGTTTATCCTCGCAATAACCGACTACTTCTCAAAATGGGCAGAGGCCATAGCGCTAGCCGAAGTCAAAACCTGCAACCTGGTTAGCTTCATTAAACACCATGTCATCCATCGATTTGGTGTCCCCAGGCGGATCATCCACGACAATGGTCCTCAATTCATAAGCCAAGGATTCTATCGGTTCTGCGATAAATACCGAATTCAGAATGTGGCTTCAACAGCTTACAACCCTGCCGCAATGGCTTAGCAGAAGCATTCAACAAGACAATCATCAAGCTGCTCAAGAAGTTTGTCTCCTCGAACAAGCGAGATTGGGACGAAAAGCTCGGTGAATGCCTTTGGGCCTATCGGACTACGGTTCGGACACCGACAGGCAATACACCTTTTTCCCTGGTGTATGGGTGTGAAGCGGTCATCCCATTGGAAATCCAGGTGCCATCATTGCGAGTAGCCCTGACTACCAGAATGACATCAGAAGACAATGATCGCCTGCGTCTTCAAGAGCTCGAAGCCCTAGACGAGAAGCAGCTACAAGCTCAGCAACACATTGAGCTATATCAGGCTCGCATGTCAAAAGCCTTCAATAAAAAGGTAAAGCAAAGAGTCTTCCAGAAAGGAGACCTGGTCTTAGCCGTCAGACGACCGATGATCATGACGCACAAGACCAAAGGCAAATTTCAGCCTAAATGGGAAGGACCGTTTGTGATAGAGACAGTCTATTCAAACGGAGCATACCGCCTTACGACTGCAAATGGCGACCTCCTCATGATGCCGATCAATGGCAAATTCCTGAAGAAGTATTATCCTTAGCCAAGGATCATGCTCTCGATCAAGTTAACACTACACCTCTGATCGAGACCCGCGCTCCGGAATGCGCACAAAGAGAGCCTCTCTCTTTCTCCAAGCATATCAAACCTGTTGATAGCTGGGGGTTTGCTTAAAATCCCAAGGGACCTGTTCCCATTTGATTCCCTCTCCAGAGTCACTTACCAATTCTCATCCATAGAATGGTAGGACCACATATTCCACTGTTATGTTAACATTAAACCTATGGCAGTGATTTCCTCGCTTCTCCCCGAGAAGACGAGACCTTCCCCAAATTCAATCCGACTGTTGAGCTTGGCGGTTTCTCAACCAGTTACGTCATTGCGACCTCTGAACTGGCAGATAGCCAAGTCTCACCTATTTGTGAGCTTAGTGGCGTCTTAATCGGTTATGTCATCGCGACCTCTGAACCAGTAGACAGCTAAGTCTCAATTTTGAGCCCTGTTGACATTTACAAAAGACAGGTCTCGATACTTGTTGACATTTACAAAAGACAAGTATCACCTATTTTGAGCTTGGCGGTTTCTCAACCAGTTACGTCATTGCGACCTCTGAACTGGCAGATAGCCAAGTCTCACCTATTTGTGAGCTTAGTGGCGTCTTAATCGGTTATGTCATCGCGACCTCTGAACCAGTAGACAGCTAAGTCTCGATTTTGAGCCCTGTTGACATTTACAAAAGACAGGCCTCGATACTTGTCGACATTTACAAAAGACAAGTATCACCTATTTTGAGCTTGGTGGCTTCTCAACCAGTTACGTCATTGCGACCTCTGAACTGGCAGATAGCCAAGTCTCACCTATTTTTGAGCTTGGTGGCTTCTCAACCAGTTACGTCATTGCGACCTCTGAACTGGCAGATAGCCAAGTCTCACCTATTTTGAGCTTGGTGGCTTCTCAATCAGTTACGTCATTGCGACCTCTGAACTGGTAGATAGCCAAGTCTCAACTTCGGTACCTGCCGACATTTACAAAAGGCAAGTGTCTCCCTTTCCAGCCGCGCAAAGGGCTAACCACAAGATTGGCAATGTCTCAATTGGTTATGTCATTGCGACCTCTGAACCAACAGACAGTCATCTCTCAAACAGCAAAAGCTAAAAGAAAAGATTTTCTATTAAAGTCAAAAGGAAGATACATGGAGGAGCATATACAATGGCCTACAGGCGCACAGTGTAAGATCGAACCCAATCTCCAAGTGAAGCTAGCATCGCTCTCCTGTCATCAGCAGCCTGGGCCAGCGCCTGTGACCGCAGCTCATCCTCATTGAAGTCTACTGCCTGAGCCAGGCGTGCTTCAATCTCCGCCAAAGTCGCCCTCTGTGACGACTCCTGCCGCGCCAGTTCTTCGCTCTGAGCTCTGAGCTGCTCAAGCTGTGCGGTCTCTTCCAGACGTATCGGCATAGCCCTGGACAGAAGGAGATTCGCCTTCTTGATCATCTCCTCGGCCCTCCTGATCTTGTCTTCAGCATCCAGAAGAGCGCTGGTGGAAGCGTCAATTGCACTCCCAACCTCTGCTTGCCTTGTTCCCAAGGATTCCAAGTCAGAGGAGATAGCCTTAGCGGCTTCCTGAGCGGCAAGCCGGGCCTCACGTCTTCGCGCAACAAGGTGTGTGAACCGTCCTTCGGCCAAAGAGGCCGGATCAGAACGATAGAGCCGGCGCCACTCCTCTACGGTCTTCTCGAAATCGTCCACCAGGAGCTCCAAAGCAGCGGCCTGATGATACCCCTCAAAGTCCCGAATGCAATCAATACCGCGGGAGAGGATCACTTTCAGTTTTGAGAATGGCACAGGCGAGCCTGTCAAAACTAGACCGATAGTCTGCTCCAAACTGTTATAGAAGTTGTCGACCAGACCACCTATGAAGTCATTTTCAACTTCATCGGCCTTTGGCAGAGGGACAACCTCGGAGCAGTCTACCAGCCCGGCCGATATCACTGCAGAAGAAGAAGCAGGAGCGTCAACAGCAGTGGGACAAGCCAAGTGCGACCTCGGCGGAGTCCTCATTGAGACCAACACATCAGCCACCGCGAAGGAAGGACTGATGACTGCCTCGGGAGCACCAGGCATGACAACCTGGGTTGGAGAAGTATGGTTGGTGACTACCCTCAACTCCGAACTCACCGGCACTTCACTCAGCAGTGAAGGCACTTGCGGGGCTATCGCCCCCACAGCCCCCGATTTCTCAGCAGCCATGGGTTGATAAGGAGGGAGGTCGCCATACAGCGCATCCAACGCAGCAGCGTCCGCCGCGGTCGAAGTACTCGACTCATCCTCCGATCTCTCAGGAGAACCTTCCGGCGCCTTCTCCGGCTCCTTCAAAGCCGATGCACCTTGGGGATCGACACCTGCAACAAAACCAAGGTCAATGAGGAGATGCAGCAAACATGCAAAGACCGAGGGGTCAGAGTCATACCGAAGGCCGATGTCACCTCGACAATCTCATCAGAGTCCAAAGGTCCCATAGGGAAATTCTTCCCGGACTCGACATAAGCGGCCGGCTCGCTCTCGCCCGCCGAGCCCTCAGCAGACCACTCAACGGAGCTTGATTTCATGAGACTTCTTTTGGAAGCCCCAATGCCCGAAGGATCAACATCAGCTGCGCCACTCCTAGATTCTTGCGAGTGAGCAGAAGGGCTGGCTGCAGCCTTGTAAGTGAACAGGGGATCATAATGCTCCCCTTGCTCTCCAACTGCCTCAGTTCCTGCAAACAAAAAGCAAATGGTGAGTTGCTTGAAACACACTGAACGCATATCAGATGAGGTCAATCTTACCGGCAGTCGGTTCAGCAACCGACGGTTCAGCCACTGATGGCACAGCAGAAGGAAGCACAGCAGAGGGTTTGCCCTCTACCACTATTGTAGGAGCCTGGCGACGGGGCTTCTTCGCCGACGACTTCCTGCGGGATTTACTCCCACGCTTCTTCTTGAAGTGGACGTCGGAGTCCCCTTCTTCTACTTCTTCCACATGTTGTGGGGGAGCTGTTCCCGCCACACCAGAGTCGGCCTCATCAGCGTCAGCATCGCCGGCATCAACTCCTGTCCCTACCTCAAAGCGAGGGCTCCCTGCATCAGAAGCCACGCTATCGTCCACAGCAATGAACTCCTCAATGCCAGGGACACGGAACCGCTTACCCTCCTGTTTCTCAGAGGCCTTCCGCCTCATCCGTTGAGCGACCAACCTGAGGCCCGAGCTGTTGACATTGAACCCGGGAGACGCGGAGTTCGAAGCCGCATACCATTGACAGAAGCACAGGGCCGTCCGAAGAACGGGATCCCTCAGTGGCGTGCGCAGCCACGCCCCAGTACCATCTGCGGTAAAGAACCGCCAGGCACGAGCCCCATCTATAAGGCTCCCCATGAAAGCCAGGGCCGGGTTGGGGTTACCCACATACAGTTGATCATACCCGAATTGGCGGGCAAATCGGCTCGGGATGTAGGGCTCCAAGTAACAGGTATCCTCACTCCTGTACAGCAAGTGCGAGGGCCGGATACAGACCAGCCACTCGAAAATACTCGGACTCATGGGAGACCGACTCGACTCCCCGTCGTGGAACTCCTCGTTATATCCTGCACCTTGCAGGCGAGGAAAACAACGGAAGAGGCTATAGGCATCATAACGACGCACTGACTTACGAGCCTCAGCCACGTAAGTTTTCTGCCACGAACGGCCTTCAAAGCGGCGGAGGAGTGCCGTTTGAACACCCTGCGGAGGATCCTCCCCAGCCCCAATCAAAGCAGGGCAGTGCAAGGCGGACCACGCCATCAGATAGGTGTACGGCAAACCTACTCGAGGATTGGGTCCGTCACAGGGCAGGACCGCACCCTTTCCTCGCCTCGACGCCATTGGCCTACAGAAGCCCTCCGTCAGCGCACGGAGACCCCTCTGAATACAGCACACCATGGCCGGGAGGAGAGCCAGACGGTGGCCGTGGACCAAGCGAACGGCAGGCAACAGCACGTTCGGGTGAACAATGTCACCCGAAGAAGAAGGCACAACACACTTCTTTAACCATACGGTTAAGAAGCCGGCCAGCAGCGCTTTGCGAGACATAGGCCGACGGGCCTGATGGTGAAAGCTCCGAAGAACATCACCCTTCCCGAAAGGACCATCGTCTTCAGTCACGACGATGTCCTTCTCGGCATGCGCCTCCATCCTTTGCAAGATGTCCTCTTCAGCAACTCCACAGTGGGCTGCTTCGGGCGCATTGTTCATGTCTGGGAACAAGTAGCTCCCCCAATTCTTCAAGCTCTTCGAGCTACTCTTGCCACCAGTGTGGACGCTAGAGCAAATGTGCAGGTGGCACATCAATTCCCGGTATGTTTCAAGTAGAGCAGGCTCTTGCTTCTCCATGAGAGCCAACTCCGCCTCACAGGGAAAGTACTCTTCGTATGGAAGAGACCCAAAGGGCAAAGCAGAGATTTCTCGCATCTCATGCAAAGCCATGCCCAACTCGCCAACCGGGGTGAAGAAAGTCCCAGAAGCCGGGCAGTACAGCTCAAGGATGGCGTAGAAGCACGCCACCTTTGTTTCAATACCGTAGCAGGTCGCCCTGACGGCCTCATGGAGGTTTAACCTCTCCAAATCCTCCCTGAAATGGGTGAGGATATAGTTGGTCAACTCCGCCCACCATGACCTAAGAGAATGGACCCACCCAGGAGTTCTAAAATCAGTGGCAGGATAATTCCCGCCAACTTCGCAGAATTGGGTGCCAAAGGTTGGCGCCGCAGCTGGACTCTCGCCCACCGGAAGGTCCTGCAATACCCTCCCGGGGTATAGCCCTATTATGCTACGAGGAGGGCCCGCCCCTGAACAGCCGGACCTATACGACAGTCTCCCGACATGGACGGACTCAGCGTTTCGGCTCACGCCCCATGCCATCTTCCTAGCCTGAGCCACACTCGCAAAGGAAGACAAAGCAAATTGTCGCTTAGTGGACGGGAGGTAAAATTTCTCGCCATCCAACTGGAAGATCCATTGGCCTTCACCGGCCTGCAGCTGGCGATCGGGATCAGGCGCAGCATCTCCAAACATGAAGTCAGGCTTTCTGTAAACCTGACGGTTGATATCTTCAAGCGGAGCAGTGGTCAAGATGCTCCGCATGGTCTGAGGCTGACCATCTTGGATGAGCGTATCCCGCACAAAGGAGCTTGGCTCGCTGAACAGTGAGGCCTGCCCATAAAACTCCAAGCTTATGTTACCGCCTGATCGACTGGTCAAACCAAACAGACTGCTCTGAAGACCGGAGGCGTAACGCACTGCAAAAACAGAAATGAACCCTGGTTAGTTCATTGATCAAGTGGATATCAAGTACAAAAAAAAAAAATATTCACTAAGGCAAAGCCTAGCCCAGCAAGCAAAGCCAGTAGAGCAACTCGCGGATAAAACTGCAGTTTCGCAGGGAGATATCCAAGGCACCAACTTCGCTTAAGCAGGAAGTGGTATAGCCCCAAGGGCTGATGTCAGCAAAAGGACATTATGGTCAAGAGTCATCATGACTGAAAGGACTTATTTAAGTCATGTTCCTCAAACAGGATGGAGATGGCCCAAGATATGGCTTCGTGCGAAAGCCCAAAGAAGAACTGTTCAGTTCTTAACTCCCTGGTGCAAGCAAAATAGGGAGATCAAGGGAAACGAGTTCCCTGATGAGGACGGATTATATTCGACCGTCCTAATGGCCAAGCGCCGACTCCAAAGAGAGAAGGCCATCATCCCTAATCTGGGAAAAGAGTCTCTTACCAGTGACTGGTCGTTCAATGACCGGAGGAGGAGGGCCCTCCGCTGCAGATGTCGCTGCCTCCTTTCCCGCTCGTCTCTTGGGCGCCATTGAAGAAATGCTAGAGTTCTCAAAGTACTCTGAAGCAAAGGAGGAAGAAGGAGAGGAAGAGACAGAAACTTCTCTGAAAAAGGGAATCGTTCCCATGATCAGCCCGATCGGGCTTTTATAGGCCAGTCAGCGCCTAAATCAAGGCCTCGAAAAAGGGCACATGCCGCCGTTTCGAATTAATTCGAAACAATGCCCGAAGCGCCTGAGGCGCTTTCCCCAAAGAGCGACGGTTCAACCCCACTAAAGGGCTAACTTCGCATAGGAGCAAAGTGTGGGCTTCGCACAAACCTTCAGAGACTTCGCCTGGAAGCCTACCTTAGCCCGCCAAAGAGGCTGCTGCTCGCGGGACATGCCAGTCTCGCAAAGATCATTCGAAGAAAGGACTATGTCCTTAACTCCGCACACAGTTCAGCCCAGCTATGGCCAAGCTCTCAATGAAAGCAAGCAAATCAGAAGATCAGATGATAAACTTTCATTGATTCATCAACAAGGGTACATTAATATTACATCAAAGTTGTGTTTCATACAACACACTCAATTACCCAACAGGATCATTTGGGGCATACAAGCGGTTTTATCTGCTTCCAAGCCAGATCAACGGGACAGGAAAGGCCTTCCTCCTGCACAAGGCCGTAATCCTTCGCACATGAACAGATGGTGTCACAGGAACACGGTCATTTTTCTCCACAAAAAGGCAGATCATGCCAGGCCATTTTGTTGAAGCCTGGCAATAAAACTTATCGCCGCCAACACGTCAGATCACCTATAATGGGAACTAGTTTTGATGCCATGGATCTGACGAGCGTGAGGCCCACTCCCTTGAAGCGGATCGTCCCCGACGAAGGCCACAAAGTTGAAAGTCGGCAATAATACCAGCGATCTCAATGATCACCTCCGACGAAGCGGCAGCCAGCCTCACCTCAGAACGAATCATCTCGGATAAGAGGCTGCCAATAGCCTCTGGGACGCACACCCGCTGCCCCGAATTATTCCTCCTGCTTAAAAGTAAAGCTTCAACCGGGGAAGCATAAGACAATTTTATAGTCCTGCCTGCGCAGCGGACTTAATCAGCAATGGTCTTTCTGATCAAGCCAAGATGATAGCTTTGTGGAAAGCTATGATGAGATCCTTCTTTGCAGCAGCCAATTGCAAGGTGAAGAACAAGGGAAGCTAATCCCTAAAGCAACCAATCAAGGGAGATGAATTCCCTAAAAGCGGTGAAGTCTTTGAATGATCAAGACTTACTGGTCCTTGGCCGGTTAGACAACCAGAGTGGGCTTTCCCACTAATTCAGAGATCTGAGTATCTCTCAACCAAGAGGAGAGAAGAAGAAAGGCAAGGCACTTCTCTTCAGAGGACCTCAAGCGTCCTATTTATAGGCCCCATGGCCTGAGCGCAACCACATCAAAGCGTGGAGGCACGAGCGCATTTAAGGCATTCATCACGCCTTGATTACAGGGACGGTTTCCATTGGAACCGTACAAGGAGAAGACGTCTCCTTCATAAAAGGCACTCATGGCGCCTTGAAGAAAGGGAGTATCCTCCCTTGGAAGCGTGCAAATCGGAGAATATCTCCCTCGAACTGCGTAAGAGAAGGAGTAATCCTCCTCGTAACCAGCCCATGGCAGTTGGTCTCGGAAAAGCAAGGAGAGTTCCTCAGCGAACTTATCCAGACGCGGAGCTACCCGCACGCAAACGCGAAGCGACTCGCGGATCTGCACAACTCTTCGGCGAATTCATCCCAAAGCAGGATTGGAAGCGAAGCTGAATTTATCCATCATGGCGATGTTCATACTACATCCACCATCACAGCAGTTCAAAGTGTTTCGAAGTCTGGGCTATTGCAGACTTTCGAAAACTTTGAAGGGGGTCTTGTTGACACTTAAAAAAGACAAGATTCTCATTGGTCCGAACAATGTCTAGCGACAGACGAGCTGAAGACCAGTTTTTCATCCACCTCCAAGGGACAAGGAAGCAGCTTGGACTCCACTGATCCAGCAAGCAGAACAGTGAACCCAGATTGTTTCTAAACAGACCTCAGCAGGTCTAAAAGTGCTAACATCTAGCATTACATCAGCCCAAGGAGATAGCCTCGCTTGAGAGGCTAGCATCATCCAGAGCATCGCCAGGAAGCTAACTGACAGCTCCGCCGAAAAGCCTTTTTTCGGACTTCGCCAGGAATTGCCTCCAGCTCCGCTACGAGCTTCAAAGCGGACAGCTCCGCTATTGGTCAATCAAATCTCCGGATGAGATCAGATCTAATCAGATCAAATCCAATTAGAGACCAAATATGGCAGGTGATTGCCACAATCTCTTGACTCTCTTAAAACGAGTAAGAGGATCAGAGGGAATCCTCCGACGATATGGAAAGGATTACAACAAATCGAAAAGATCAACCGACTTGCCATTTTCTAGCTCCGCAGAAGCTATTCTAGCCTCGCAGCAAGGCTACTTTCCAGATTCAAACAGATTCGATTCAATCTGTTTCCATATCTTCAAGGGAACGATTATACCCTTGATCTCCCTATAAATAGCCCGCCAGGGGCACAAGGGAAAGGATCGATCGATTGAGCAATCACAGAATCGCATCGGAGAAAAGAGAGGACTCCTCAGGCAGAGACTTCTTCACCAACGCACCGTGCAACCTCCAATTCAGAGATCTTCAAGAGAAATACTTCTTTTTCTCAGGGTGGTGATACCCTAACAACCCCTTTTTCTTCAAGGAATCTCCGAAACCAGGCGAGAAGGAATTCCTCACAAAAGGCGGTCTTGAGAGAAGTAGCAAGAGGGTTCTACCAACCCTCTATTCTCTGATTCCCGGAACCAGGCGAGAAGAGAATCCCAAACGCTCGCATCGTCAAAGGGACAAAGTGGTCGCGCGCTGACCAGACTCCTATCGGCACATTTTCCCAGAATCTCTGAGGAGATCTACTTGTAATCTTTTGAGAATACTTGTAATTTAGCTCCTCAAACTCTTTTTTTTTGTAAGTTTTCCCCTTTGCATATTAATGGAAAACATGAGGCAACTATCACTAAGAGGTTAGCGTGTTGGTGGAGTCATTAGTAGTTAGTGCCGTGAGTTTTCTTTCTCTTTCACTTATTTTAGATATAAAAAAACTACAAAAATCATTCTTTTCTATGTTTCCCACTTCTTCGTATTTCACCGTACACTTCTCTTTTCATTCTTTCTTTTCTTTTCATTTCATTCTTTAAAACTTTGAAGAATCTTTAACAAACACGTGAATCAACCGGTAAAGCTTCTATCGCCTCCCGTCCTTGTGGATTCGACTCGTTTTAGCCTCTATGCTATAACGGAAGTATCGAGGAAGCGAAAGCACACACACATTAAATCTTGATTTCAAAACATACACTTTTTGTGCGCGGTTTTACCCCGATCAAATTTTGGCGCCATTGCCGGGGATGGGAACGGTTTGATTTCACAAGTTTGCTAACTTTTCTTCTTTGTTTTTTTGGTGTGCAGGTTAAAGCTTTAGCATTGCAGAAATCCACACTTGCTCAAGTGTGGTCGGGTAATTCTTGTAAATTTTTATTTTCTGCTGCTAATTTTTGTTTATATTACCTGTGCACTGTAAATAATTGTAAGAACGAAAATACAGAAATTGGATGCTTTAAAACGGTTTAGACATTTGCATCTAGGCACGTGTCAATTTTTTTCCAATATACTGTATTTTATTCTTTTGTTGTTGTGATATTGATAGGAGGTGTATATATGGCATTGCATATAGTATAGGACAAACACTTCAATGATTTACTCGCCTTTTTGTGTTCATGCTTATCTATATTGCACACTTGCACAAATTCAACTTAAGGGCAAAACCCAAAACAACATAAGGTGGGGAAGTTATTACCCTCCCTTGGCCCAAAAATCACCTCCCCACTCACACAACCGAAGCCTAAATAAAACTTGCTAGACGTTGCCCCTAGGGACATCTCAGACTCATTTAGGAGATTGACCTAAGGGGGAAGTTGTTAGAATTTGACTCTTACTAAATCGGTGTCAAGGTTGGGGATTGAGAGGCGAAACCTCGAAGAACGGTGGTTTGGCATAATTAGGCCCGTTGCTCCGGCACGGATACCTCCCACTGTCTTGCCCCTACCTGGCCAATTAACTCGTGGTCAGCTTCCGACAACAGACCCCCCGTGGACAGTCTCACCAGTTAGGAGTCGTCTAGGTCTAAGTCAACCCTAGCATAGGCTTGTTTTCTTTTTCTTTTTCTTTGTTGTTTGTTTGATTGTTTGTTTTTTTTCTTTTTTTGTAAATTGTGATATGGATTTTACCAACAATAATTCTTTCAATCATAATTTGAATCCATATTTCACCCCGACCTCATTTGACTCGGATAACTCTGACCCGGCAATGTACAACATGAACCAACCATATATGCCGGGTTGGGATTATCCGAATCAATATGACCCATATCCTCAACAATATGACCATAATTTTCAAAACAATTTCAACTCTTCACCGAGTTCATGGGGATTCACTTACCCCGAGTCAAATTTTCAATCATCTTGTCCACAATTTTCACAATATTCGTTCCCCAATTTTGATTCATATACTCCTTTTCCTGAACCACCAATTGAAGAGAAATCATCATTGGAAAGGAGTATGGAAGAGTCCCTACAACAAATGCAAAATTTGTTCAATTCACAATCCTTCCCACATCAAACTCCACATACTCCTTTTCTAGAGCATCTAATTGAAAAAGAATCTGAGCTAGAAAAGCGGTTGGAAGTATTATGTGAAAGAATGCAAAACATGATGGACTCCTCATCTCAACCACATTTTCAAGAGTCCTACTCATCTTATCCAGTCTCACCCATTCAAAATGAACAACCATCAACACTGGACTTGAGTATGGAACCCTTGTGTGAGTCCGAGCAGCAACCGCATAATCCAATGGACTCACAAATTCACCATAATTTCCAAAATCAACTTCCATACTCATATTTTCAAGACTCAATTACAAAGAGTATGGAAGACATGATTCTGAATCCAAATCCTGTTACACAGCCTATCAGTAGGTTAGATTCACTTTTGAGCAAATTGATCAATGAGAGCGAGGAAAGCCTTTCTTCTCAACCTTTGACCGATTCCTATATCCCTAACTCTACTGATTGGACCCATGAATCATGTCATTTTGGAAATCCAGCTTCAATTTCAGAACATACATTTGTAGTTGACCAATCTCCATGTCATGAAAGTCACCTGGACATTTTGGCCAATTATCCCTTTCCTTAAATTGAAATTGAACCTGACTGTGATCTTGAACCTCAAGTTGATGATTTCTTTTCACTTTTTGCTTCAGTAGTGACCCTAGTATCTTTACCAGATTTTTTCTCTATTCCGGAGTCAACATTGAATCCTGTACCTGTACACTGTGAAATTGAATCACCAATATCTTATGATCACAATTCATTCATGGGGAAAGTGTGTGAACATCTATTCTTTGGTTTGGACCCTATTTTTGAACCAAATTTGACTCTCATTGTTGACTCTCGACTTGATCTGAGTCAACTTCCTGAGTCGGTATTGGTTTTTATTCCTGATCCCTTTGAGTCCAAATCCATCATCTTTAAAAATCACAATTTATTGTTGGACAAGAATGCTGACAAAAATGACTCAGTAATTATTTTTGAAAATTGGAAATTAGATGGGGATAAACTTTTTAATAAGACCATTCAAGCCATCATTCTTTTATTGGGTCATATCAGAGGGGTCCTTGGTGGGTTTCTGGATGATCCACGATATCTTGATTGGGTCGCAACGCTTGGCCCAATCCGACCACCACCAGAGCCACCCCCTTGAGGTAATCTTCCTTCCCTCTCCATTTGTTTCATGTATTTACACATTCACGATGCATTGAGGACAATGCGCGAGATAAGTGTGGGGGAGGGTTTACTAACATAGTTAGTTTTATATTTTCTTTCTTTTACACTTCTTTTTAATAATAAAAAAAAATCTTTTATATAAAAACTCTTTTCTTTTCTTTTTACAAAACTTTTTGAAACAAGAGAAATAGTTTTGATCCATTTTTAAGAAAATTAAGATTATCTTAGGAATTAGGAAGACCTAAAATTATGAAATTTTAAACCGAGTCAAAATAATAGATCTTGTTTAAATTTTTTGGATAAGAAAATAAGATTGAAAAGATAATTTGATCTTGAATTTTTTGCCTTGAATTTATGCACTCCACACTTACACAATTTTTGGGATTGAAACAAAGACTAAAAGGCCATATATATATATATATATATATATATATATATATATATATATATATATATATATATATATATATATATATATATAAAATAAAAAAATTAAATTATTATAAATAAAAACCACTTATTGAAGTTGGGTAATTATGCCTCAGGAAACATGATTATTCACACCTAAAATGGTGGATAAAAATAAAATAATCCCCTTTAGTTTTGTGGCCTTGTTTACTCGAGTCCTTAAGTCCGAGGGATGTTTTCTCATCTGGTGCCCTAAGACCATCTAGTTTGGGAGTCACCGGCTAAAGGCTCATTACCCTGGTAAATAAGAAATCCTAAGAAAACTAAGGGAAAGAAAAAAAAAGAAAAAGAAAAAAAATATATATATATAAAATAAATGGCATGAAAGTTAGAGTCGATATCCCAAAAATCTTCACAGTTCACAAAGTGCATATTTTCTAAGAGTTTTTATGAAAGATCAAAGAGTCAATTCAATTTTAAATTCTTACATTTAATTTATAACAAGATTTTTTGCATTTTGACTTAGTTTAAGAAATAATAATTTCTGGTTAACCTATGACCTTAGATCACTTATATTTTCACAAAAATACTTCAACACTTTTCTCTATTTCAAAAATGTGTTTTCAAAATACTAACATTTGATTTCTTTCTTTATGGATTTTGTGGGTGTAATCCGCTGAAAACCCTCAGGAGACAAAACTCCTCCTCTAAGGGGAACTTAGAGGTTTAACGACTTGTTGCACATGCTCAGTGCAATCGCGTCACCTGCGAAAGTGGTGTAATAATTTTCTTAGGTTTTTGTTTTGCTCGGGACGAGCAAAAAGATAAGTGTGGGGGTGTGATTAGTATCTAATTTTGCATAATTTATACCACATCTTCACATTTATTTGATAATAAATTCTGCTAATAAATACCTTGCTTGCTTGATTCTAGGTCATGGTGTGCAAATGAAGAAGAAGACCTAATTCACCATTTAATTGGTGATTAAAAGCCTACATGAATAGCCATTGACCTAGAGAAGCTTTTTCGTCAAAACCAGGGGCTGAAAAACCAAAAACGGGCATCAGAACTGACAGGGGACAGACAAGACAGCGCGCAGCGCGAAGCGCTGCGCGCACGGCCACGGCATGGCCGCGGAAACGCGGCCATGTGGGCACGGCTACGGCCGTGCTTCGGGCCAGCTGTTTCCAGCTGGCCCCCTTCTTCCCTGGTGGCTATAAATACCCCCCTGGGGTTCCCGAATTGGAGAAGATCAGAGTTTTAGGAGTAGTTTCATCTTCATGTTGTAGTTTAGGGTAGTTTAGTTTAGGTTAGTGTAGTTTCTCTTCTTCTTCCTCCCTTGTATTTTCCATTTTTTGTAGATCTTGTATTAGGCAGAGAGAGAGAGTGGTACATGTGGGGAAGCAAGAGTGCTTGTAATAAAAGGTGACAATTTATGAAAGGTGCTCTCTTACCTTATCTTTGTTTTCCTCTCTCTAATTCTCTTTTACATGTGTAGCTAGTTTTTCCCTAATGGCTCTAACTACTAACTATCTAACTAGTCTTATTTCTTTATGATAATCCACATCAATCTAATAGCCTCATTTTGGCCTTGCTCTTGCAAGAGCCATTGATGGCTCATGATGATGGATCTAACACTCTAACTTCTTAACCATTAACAAGCTAACATTACTTTATTCCATGCTTACTTTTCTATAGTATTGATGGTTTAAGTGTAGCTTGCACTTGTTATGTTGAGTTGGGTTGTGATGAGTTACATATGGGTCATGCTTTGACTTGCTCTTGAACCAAGGACTAGTGATGGCCAATGATACGTGTGAGGCAACTATCACTAAGAGGTTAGCGTGTTGGTGGAGTCATTAGTAGTTAGTGCCGTGAGTTTTCTTTCTCTTGCACTTATTTTAGATATAAAAAAAACTACAAAAATCATTCTTTTCTATGTTTCCCACTTCTTCGTATTTCACCGTACACTTCTCTTTTCATTCTTTCTTTTCTTTTCATTTCATTCTTTAAAACTTTGAAGAATCTTTAACGAACACGTGAATCAACCGGTAAAGCTTCTATCGCCTCCCGTCCTTGTGGATTCGACTCGTTTTAGCCTCTATGCTATAACGGAAGTATCGAGGAAGCCAAAGCACACACACATTAAATCTTGATTTCAAAACATACACTTTTTGTGCGCGGTTTTACCCTGATCAAATTTTGGCGCCGTTGCCGGGGATGGGAACGGTTTGATTTCACAAGTTTGCTAACTTTTCTTCTTTGTTTTTTTTGGTGTGCAGGTTAAAGCTTTAGCATTGCAGAAATCCACACTTGCTCAAGTGTGGTCGGGTAATTCTTGTGAATTTTTATTTTTTGCTGCTAATTTTTGTTTATATTACATGTGCACTATAAATAATTGTAAGAACTAAAATATAGAAATTGGATGCTTTAAAACGGTTTAGACATTTGCATCTAGGCACGTGTCAATTTTTTTTCCAATATACTGTATTTTATTCTTTTGTTGTTGTGATATTGATAGGAGGTGTATATATTGCATTGCATATAGTATAGGACAAACACTTCAGTGATTTACTCGCTTTTTTGTGTTCATGCTTATCTATATTGCACACTTGCACGAATTCAACTTAAGGGCAAAACCCAAAACAACATAAGGTGGGGAAGTTATTACCCTCCCTTGGCCCAAAAATCACCTCCCCACTCACACAACCGAAGCCTAAATAAAACTTGCTAGACATTGGCCCCTAGGGACATCTCGGACTCATTTAGGAGATTGACCTAAGGGGGAAGTTGTTAGAATTTTACTCTTGCTAAATCAGTGTCAAGGTTGGGGATTGAGAGGCGAAACCTCGAAGAACGGTGGTTTGGCATAATTAGGCCCGTTGCTCCGGCACGGATACCTCCCACTGTCTTGCCCCTACCTGGCCGATTAACTCGTGGTCAGCTTCCGACAACAGACCCCTCGTGGACAGTCTAACCAGTTAGGAGTCGTCTAGGTCTAAGTCAACCCTAGATAGGCTTGTTTTCTTTTTCTTTTTTCTTTGTTGTTTGTTTGATTGTTTGTTTTTTTCTTTTTTTGTAAATTGTGATATGGATTTTACCAACAATAATTCTTTCAATCATAATTTGAATCCATATTTCACCCCGACCTCATTTGACTCGGATAACTCTGACCCGACAATGTACAACATGAACCAACCATATATGCCGGGTTGGGATTATCCGAATCAATATGACCCATATCCTCAACAATATGACCATAATTTTCAAAACAATTTCAACTCTTCACCGAGTTCATGGGGATTCACTTACCCCGAGTCAAATTTTCAATCATCTTGTCCACAATTTTCACAATATTCGTTCCCCAATTTTGATTCATATACTCCTTTTCCTGAACCACCAATTGAAGAGAAATCATCATTGGAAAGGAGTATGGAAGAGTCACTACAACAAATGCAAAATTTGCTCAATTCACAATCCTTCCCGCATCAAACTCCACATACTCCTTTTCTAGAGCATCTAATTGAAAAAGAATCTGAGCTAGAAAAGCGGTTGGAAGTATTATGTGAAAGAATGCAAAACATGATAGACTCCTCATCTCAACCACATTTTCAAGAGTCCTACTCATCTTATCCAGTCTCACCCATTCAAAATGAACAACCATCAACACTGGACTTGAGTATGGAACCCTTGTGGGAGTCCGAGCAGCAACCGCATAATCCAATGGACTCACAAATTCACCATAATTTCCAAAATCAACTTCCATACTCATATTTCCAAGACTCAATTACAAAGAGTATGGAAGACATGATTCCGAATCCAAATCCTGTTACATAGCCTATCAGTAGGTTAGATTCACTTTTGAGTGAATTGATCAATGAGAGCGAGGAAAGCCTTTCTTCTCAACCTTTAACCGATTCCTATATCCCTAACTCTACTGATTGGACCCATGAATCATGTCATTTTGGAAATCCAGCTTCAATTTCAGAACATACATTTGTAGTTGACCAATCTCCATGTTATGAAAGTCACCTGGACATTTTGGCCAATTATCCCTTTCCTGAAATTGAAATTGAACCTGACTGTGATCTTGAACCTCAAGTTGATGATTCCTTTTCACTTTTTGCTTCAGTAGTGACCCCGGTATCTTTACCAGATTTTTTCTCTATTCCGGAGTCAACATTGAATCCTGTACCTGTACACTGTGAAATTGAATCACCAATATCTTATGATCACAATTCATTCATGGGGAAAGTGTGTGAACATCTATTCTTTGGTTTGGACCCTATTTTTGAACCAAATTCGACTCTCATTGTTGACTCTCGACTTGATCTGAGTCAACTTCCCGAGTCGGTATTGGTTTTTATTCCTGATCCCTTTGAGCCAATTCCATCATCTTTAAAAATCACACTTCATTGTTGGACAAGAATGCTGACAAAAATGACTCAGTAATTATTTTTGAAAATTGGAAATTAGATGGAGATAAACTTTTTAATAAGACCATTCAAGACATCATTCTTTTATTGGGTCATATCAGAGGGGTCCTTGGTGGGTTTCTGGATGATCCACGATATCTTGATTGGGTCACAACGCTTGGCCCAATCCGACCACCACCAGAGCCACCCCCTCGAGGTAATTTTCCTTCCCTCTCTATTTGTTTCATGTATTTACACATTCACGATGCATTGAGGACAATGCGCGAGATAAGTGTGGGGGAGGGTTTACTAACATAGTTAGTTTTATATTTTCTTTCTTTTACACTTCTTTTTAATAATAAAAAAAATCTTTTATATAAAAACTCTTTTCTTTTCTTTTTACAAAACTTTTTGAAACAAGAGAAATAGTTTTGATCCATTTTTAAGAAAATTAAGATTATCTTAGGAATTAGGAAGACCTAAAATTATGAAATTTTAAACCGAGTCAAAATAATAAATCTTGTTTAAATTTTTTGGATAAGAAAATAAGATTGAAAAGATAATTTGATCTTGAATTTTTTGCCTTATATTTATGCACTCCACACTTACACAATTTTGGGATTGAAACAAAGACTAAAATGCCATATATATATATATATATATATATATATATATATATATATATATAATAAAAAATTAAATTATTATAAATAAAAACCACTTATTGAAGTTGGGTAATTATGCCTCAGGAAGCATGATTATTCACACCTAAAATGGTGGATAAAAATAAAATAATCCCCTTTAGTTTTGTGGCCTTGTTTACTCGAGTCCTTAAGTCCGCGGGATGTTTTCTCATCTGGTGCCCTAAGACCATCTGGTTTGGGAGTCACCGGCTAAAGGCTCATTACACGGGTAAATAAGAAAGCCTAAGAAAACTAAGGGAAGAAAAAAAAAGAAAAAGAAATATATATATATATAAAATAAATGGCATGAAAGTTAGAGTCGATATCCCAAAAATCTTCACAGTTCACAAAGTGCATATTTTCTAAGAGTTTTTATGAAAGATCAAAGAGTCAATTCAATTTTAAATTCTTACATTTAATTTATAACAAGATTTTTTGCATTTTGACTTAGTTTACGAAAGTATAATTTCTGGTTAACTTATGACCTTAGATCACTTATATTTTCACAAAAATACTTCAACACTTTTCTCTATTTCAAAAATGTGTTTTCAAAATACTAACATTTGATTTCTTTCTTTATGGATTTTGTGGGTGTAATCCGCTGAAAACCCTCAGGAGACAAAACTCCTCCTCTAAGGGGAACTTAGAGGTTTAACGGCTTGTTGCACATGCTCAGTGCAATCGCGTCACCTGCGAAAGTGGTGTAATAATTTTCTTAGGTTTTTGTTTTGCTCGGGACGAGCAAAAAGATAAGTGTGGGGGTGTGATTAGTATCTAATTTTGCATAATTTATACCACATCTTCACATTTATTTGATAATAAATTCTGCTAATAAATACCTTGCTTGCTTGATTCTAGGTCATGGTGTGCAAATGAAGAAGAAGACCTAATTCACTATTTAATTGGTGATTAAAAGCCTACATGAATAGCCATTGACCTAGAGAAGCTGTTTCATCAAAACTAGGGGCTGAAAAACCAAAACCGGGCATCAGAACTGATAGGGGACAGACAAGACAGCACGCAGCGCGAAGCGCTGCGCGCACGGCCACGGCATGGCCGCGTTTCCGCGGCCATGTGGGCACGGCTACGGCCGTGCTTCGGGCCAGCTGTTTCCAGCTGGCCCCCCCTCTTCCCTGGTGGCTATAAATACCCCCCTGGGGTTCCCGAATTGGAGAAGATCAGAGTTTTAAGAGTAGTTTCATCTTCATGTTGTAGTTTAGGGTAGTTTAGTTTAGGTTAGTGTAGTTTCTCTTCTTCTTCCTCCCTTGTATTTTCCATTTTTTGTAGATCTTGTATTAGGGAGAGAGAGAGTGGTACATGTGGGCAAGCAAGAGTGCTTGTAATAAAAGGTGACAATTTATGAAAGGTGCTCTCTTACCTTATCTTTATTTTCCTCTCTCTAATTCTCTTTTACACGTGTAGCTAGTTTTTCCCTAATGGCTCTAATTAATAACCATCTAACTAGTCTTACTTCTTTATGATAATCCACATGAATCTAATAGCCTCATTTTGGCCTTGCTCTTGCAAGAGCCATTGATGGCTCATGATGATGGATCTAACACTCTAACTTCCTAACCACTAACAAGCTAACATTACTTTATTCCATGCTTACTTTTCTATAGTATTGATGGTTTAAGTGTAGCTTGCACTTGTTATGTTGAGTTGGGTTGTGATGAGTTACATATGGGTCATGCTTTGACTTGCTCTTGAACCAAGGACTAGTGATGGTCAATGATACGTGTGAGGCAACTATCACTAAGAGGTTAGCGTGTTGGTGGAGTCATTAGTAGTTAGTGCCGTGAGTTTTCTTTCTCTTTCACTTATTTTAGATATAAAAAAACTACAAAAATCATTCTTTTCTATGTTTCCCACTTCTTCATATTTCACCGTACACTTCTCTTTTCATTCTTTCTTTTCTTTTCATTTCATTCTTTAAAACTTTGAAGAATCTTTAACAAACACGTGAATCAACCGGTAAAGCTTCTATCACCTCCCGTCCTTGTGGATTCGACTCGTTTTAGCCTCTATGCTATAACCGAAGTATCGAGGAAGCCAAAGCACACACACATTAAATCTTAATTTCAAAACATACACTTTTTGTGCGCGGTTTTACCCCGATCATGCAATCCACATTAAGCATATCAATAATGTAAACATTATTTTCACGAAATCCAGTGAGAATGCATTCATTGGTTTTACAATCAAAATTTTTACAAGAAGTTCATCAAAAACAACTTTAAGATCACGATCACATAGTTGACTAATGCTAAGTAAATTATGTTTAAGCCCATTAACAAGAACTACATTTTCAATTAAAGGAGATGTACCAATCATAATGTTACCTATACCGATGATGGTGCCCTTGGAGTCATCTCCGAAGGTGACGGTGCCACCTTCAATGTACCTCGATAGGGTTGCGAAATTGTTTATGTCCCATGTCATATGCCTTGAGCAACCACTATCAAGGTACCACCGCTCCTTACGTCTTGGAGTCTTGGTGTGTACCTATATCAAATAATTTAAGGCTTGATTTTGGTACCCATATTTTCTTGGGTCCTAATTGCGTTAGTGTTTCGAATCCAAACATGATTATTGGTACAATTTATATGATCATAACAAAATTTAGCTAAATGACCATTCCGGCCACAATAAGTACATTTATAAATTCTTCCATATTTAAAAGTATAATGAGCATGTGGTTTATGAACATGTGATTTATGAGCATGGGATATTTTTGCATGATTGACATGTGATGTGTTGGCATGATGAACATGTGGAGTTTTAGCATGAAATGTTTTATCATGTTTAGCATGAGGAGAATGCATGTGCTTCTTTGAAAATATTTCTTCTAGTTTAGTATTGTTAAAAGCACATTCTTTTAAAATATTTTTCAAATCACTTATTCTAGTTTTTAACATAGAAAACTCATTTTCATCAATTTTAGGATATTTAGCTTTGCAAGCAACTATATAGGCATCAAAATCTCTTTTTGTTGAAATAAGAGTAGAAGATAATTCATCCTTTTCTTTTGAATAAATAGCTATTTGATTTTTAAGCATTTTATTTTCCTTTTTCAATTTTAAACAATCTTCCTTTTTAGAATTAAAACTTTCTGAAAGTTCAATGAAAGCTTGTAATAACAACTTTTTACTTATTTCACTATCATCATGTGGTTCGGTGGTTACCTTAGGTGTGTTTTCCATGAAACACACATTGGCCGTGTCAACTTCATCTTCGGATTCACTTTCTGAGTCCCAAGTGGCTTTGTACACCTTCTTTTCAAACGGCTTCTTTTGCTTCAAGGAGGAAGATATCTTTTTCTTGAAATCTGGACAATCGGCCATGATGTGTCCGAGTTTCCGACAGTTGTAGCATATGATCTTTTTCTCCTCCTTCCCTTCCCGTCTCCTTCTATGGTTGAGCTTACTCTTGTGATACATTCTTTTTACATTTCTCACAAGAAGAGATAGCTCTAAAAATCACCTAGAGGGGGGGGTGAATAGGTGATAATGCTAATCAATGCACAATTAAAAAATATGATGCAACAATCGCTCAAAACAAGACTAGAAGCCGGATACCCTATGAAGGGTTCTGAACTCCTTCCTCGCGATTCCTCTTAAAATGAGTTGGAGGTGCACAATGCAATCTTGTTGTATGAGACTATGATTGACAAGATGAATGAAAACAAGTGAATATTGCAATGACAATAGAGAGCAAGTAATAAGGGCAATGAAAGTAAAGCAAGAAGCACCAAAAGGTAAACCAAACACAAACACCAAGAATTGTTATCGAGGTTCGAGCACCAAGCTCTACTTCCCCTCCTTCCCCAGAAGGATTACTAACTACTTCCACTATCATAAAGATATTACAAATACACCGGAGTACCCAACTCCACAATCTCAAGTACAAGCAATCTCTTAGTAGTCAAAAGACCACAAACACTCTCTTGAAAAATTCTCTTCCCTTACAAGGTCCTTAGAGAACAATGAGTAAGATTTGAAGCTCTTGTGTGTAAGGAGAAAAGAAAAAGAAATCAGAGAGTTCTTGAAAAACACTTCGGAAAATGAGAGAGAATTTCAGCACAAAAACCAAGAAATCAAACTCTTTTGAATGCCGTAAACTTTTGAAACTTTTGCAAATTTTTCTTGTAACCAACCTCTCCCTAAACACCCCTATTTATAGGAGAGGGTAAGGGTTTAGAGATAAAACTCACTTAAGGCTAATTAGAAGGTATTAGGATCAGCAAATAACATTTAAACACTTATTAAGGAGAAAAAAACAAAATAAAACATGTTTAAAATTATAGCCGTTACTGTTCAAACGGCTATCCCGGTCGACCGGTCGGTCGACCGAAGTTCAAAAATAAGAGCCGTTGCAGGCTCTCGGTCGACCATCCGGTCGACCGAAAAATACAGAGAGCAAATGTCTTACAGTCAGGCAAGTTTCGGTCGACCGCCCGGTCGACCGTGAAACGTGCACACGGATACGCACTGCTGCCAGAACCTCGGTCGACTGGGTCGGTCGACCGGCTTGACCTGACACAGGATCGGCCAACCGGCTCAGGTCAAAAACCAAAACAGAAACAGAATTTTGAAGAGAATAGATTTTTAATAAAATATTTTTGAATAGGGATATGTATTAAAACATAAAAATGACTTTGTAGGCAGAAGATTGTATACTAAAATATTTTGTACATATTTATAAAGAATAAACTTAGAAATGAGATGTGTGTGAAAACGTGTGTGATAGAGCTTCAAACCTATTCACTATTCTTTAACAAAACTATAAAGCTAGAAACAAATCTAATGAAGTCTTCTTAAGCAAACTTGAAGTCTTGAGCCATGCTATGCCTTGCTAGAGCCTTCTATTCTATGTTCCTTCATTGATGTGCAAGATGCCTTCTTTGCTTCATGAACCTAGAAGTTTTTGTAATAGCTAAGCAATGGCCTCCAAATATTATACTAACCTGAAACTTATCTTGAACAAACTTATTAGTACCAAATAGCTCTTATTTGTTTTGTTATCATCAAAACTCTAAACAAATAAAGAGTGTAACCTTATGGGCCAACATCTCTCCCTTTTTGATGATGACAAAACAAATAGGCTATAAGCAAAAATATAAGGGAGGAGAAAGCTCCCCCTCAAATTATGCTATAATAAACAACCAAAAAAACAATGTAAAGCTCATGAAATATAAAAACTCAAAAACAACACAAGACAACACAAGAATTCATAAAAACCATATCAAAAATCAAAACATATATATAAACTCATATGGAACCAAAATCATATGAACTCATATTTCCATACATAAAAACTCATTTTCCCCCTTTTTGTCATACATCAAAAAGGGTTAAGAAAACATTTTTATTCAATAACACAAACATTAAGTTCACCACAAATGAAGGAAAATCTAGAAAAATCAAGTGGTTTAGTGAAAATATTGGCAAGTTGCAAATCCGTAGAAACATAATCAATATCTATATCTCCTTTCTCAAAATGATCTCTAAGAAAGTGATATCTAATCTAAATGTGCTTGGTCTTACTATATTGATTTGCATTCTTAGTCATATGTATAGTACTAGTATTATCACAAAATATTTTGATATGGTCAAAATGCAAATCATAATCAAGGAGAGTATGTTTCATCCAAAGGACTTTTGCACAACAAGCCCCCACGGCAACATACTCCGCCTCGGCGATTGATAGAGCTACGGAATTTTGTTTCCTAGAGGACCATGAAACAAGACAATTACCAAGAAATTGACATGTCCCACTAGTACTCTTTCTATCTACTCTACAACCCGCATAGTCGGCATCCGAATAACTCGTCATTGAGAAATCTCCGATTTTCGGATACCATAGACCCATTCCAATTGTGCCCTTAATATAACGAATAATGCGTTTTACCGCAATGAGATGGGACTCTTTAGGACATGATTAAAATCTAGCACAAAGACACACACTAAACATGATGTCCGACCTACTTACCGTTAAATACAAAAGACTACCTATCATGCTTCTAAATAATTTAATATCAACATTTTTACCTTGGTCATCCTTATCAAGCTTGGTTGTAGTTGCCATGGGAGTGTTGCAAACCTTTGAGCCTTCAAGTCCAAACTTCTTTATGAGTTCCTTTGCGTATTTGGCTTGACTTATGAATGTCCCATTTGGAAATTGCTTGATTTGGAGTCCAAGAAAGAAATTAAGCTCACCCATTGAAGACATTTCAAATTCAAGTTGCATGACCTTTTCAAACTCCTTGCATAAAAGCTCATTAGTAGAACCAAAAATTATATCATCTACATAAATTTGCACAATTAAAATGTCATTATTAACATGCTTAGTGAAAAGAGTTGTGTCTACTTTGCCTTTAACAAAATCATTTGAAATGAGAAAACTAGAAAGCCTTTCATACCAAGCTCTTGGAGCTTGTTTCAATCCATACAAAGCTTTATCAAGTTAAAAAAACAAAATTAGGATGAACATGATCAATAAAACCGGGAGGTTGTTCAACATAAACTTCTTCATTTATAAAACCATTCAAAAATGCACTTTTCACATCCATTTGAAAGAGCTTAAAATTTTTGAAAGATACAAAAGCTAGTGTCATCCGTATAGCTTCAAGCCGTGCTACGGGTGCAAAGGTCTCCTCAAAGTCAATTCCTTCAACTTGAGTGTAACCTTGGGCCACTAACCTAGCTTTATTCCTAATCACATTTTCGGACTCATCCATCTTGTTTCTAAAGATCCACTTAGTACCAATTATTGGTCTATCGTGGGGCCTAGGAACAAGGTGCCAAACTTGGTTGCGCTCAAATTGATTGAGTTCCTCTTGCATGGCAAGCAATCAATATGAGTCCGCCTCGGCTTCGAGGATGCTTTTGGTTTCAAAATGAGAAATGAAAGAATGTTACCACATTGGTCATGGAGTTTGGAGCGAGCTGTTACCCCTTTAGATGCATCACCTAAGATGAGCTCCTTGGGATGATTTGTAGCGTATCTCCAAGCTTTAGGAAGCGGTTGTGAGCTTTCCTCTTTATCCTCTTGAACATCACCAATAGGTTCTTGCTTTTCTTCTTGAGCGGGTGAGTCCTTCAAGGATAGTCTCTCCACGTCTTCACCTAATGGGTCAATCTCTACAACATTCTCAACAACCATATTAGATTCTTAAAATTTAACATGCATGAATTCTTCAATGGTAAGTTAAGATCTATTGAATACTCTATAAGCTTTCCTAGTAGAAGAATATCCAATAAAGATAGCTTCATAAGCCTTAGCATCAAATTTACCCAAGTTATCTTTAGTATTCAAAACAAAACACTTGCATCCAAAAACTTTGAAATATGCAACATTTGGTTTTCTAAAATGATACATTTCAAAAGATGTTTTGGAAGAATTTTTACACAAATAAATACGATTTGAAATATAGCATGCGGTGTTTATGGCCTCGGCCCATAAATATTGAGGGAGGTCATATTCACTTATCATTGTCTTAGCCATCTCTTGAAGTGTTCTATTTTTCCTTTCTAGAATTTTATTTTGTTGTGGAGTTCTAGGACAAGACATTTCATGCTTGATTCCCTTTTCATCACAATAAGTCATGAAGAGTTGGTTAACAAACTCACCACCTCTATCACTCCTTATTATCAAAATCGAAAAACCTTTTTCTTTTTCAACCTTTTTTCGAAAAATTTTGAAATGAGAAAAAGTTTGATCTTTGTGTTCCAAAAAGAAAACCCAAGTGAAACGGGAAAAATCATCAACTAAAACAAATGCAAATCTACTACCATTTAAACTCTTAGTTTTAGTAGGTCCAAAAAGATCCATATGAATTAGTTCTAAAGGCCTAGTTGACATGATATCCTTGATTGGTTTGAAGGAAGACTTGGTTTGTTTCCCAAGTTGGCACGCACCACAAATGCGGTCTTTCTCAAACTTCAAGTAAGGTATACCCTTCACCAATTCCTTAGAATTAATCCTAGAAAGATGTTCAAAAGATGCATGTCCTAATCTTCTATGCCAAAGCCAAGAATTTTCATCAAAATCATTCAAGCATTTAGTAGAACAATCTAAATTAAGCATGTCAATGATATAAATATTATTATCACGAAAACCGGTGAGAATACAATCATTGGTTTTAACATCAAAAATCTTGCAAGAAGAATCATCAAAAATAACTTTAAGTCCACGATCACAAAGTTGACTAATGCTAAACAAATTATGTTTCAAACCATCAACAAGAACAACATTTTCTATAATAGGAGATGCACCAATTTGAATGTTACCTATACCGATGATAGTTTCCTTGGAGTCATCCCCGAAGGTGACGGTGCCACCTTCCATGTACCTTGATAGAGTTGTAAAGTTATTGATGTCCCATGTAATGTGTCTTGAACAACCACTATCAAGGTACCACCGCTCCTTACGTCTTGGAGCCTTGGTATGTACCTACATCAAATAATTTAGGACTTGATTTTGGTACCCACATTTTCTTGGGTCCTAATGAGTTAGTGTCATGAACCCATACAAGATTATTTGATCTATTTACTTGGTCATAATAAAACTTAGCTAAATGACCATTCTTACCACAATAAGTACATCTATACACTCTATCATATTTAAAAGCATAGTGAGTGTGTGATTTGTGAGTATGTGAATTGTTAGCATGTAAATTGTGAGCATGAGAAGATTTAGCATGAGTGTTGTGTGTAGTGTTAGCATGATGAATTTTATCATGTGAGGTTTTGGCATGAAAGGTGTGCTTTTTAGAACATATCCTCAAGTTTCTTAGTGTTGAAAGCACAATCTTTCAAAACTTTTTCAAAATCAACCATTTTAGTTTTTAAAGAAGAAATTTCTTTTTCATCAATCATAGGAAATTTTACTTTGCAAGAAACTTTGTGAGCACTAAATTCTTTTTGAATAGAAATGAGATTGGAAGAAAGTTCATCTTTTTCTTTGGAAACCATAGCAAGTTGATTTTTAAGAAAAGCAACTTCCTTTTCCAATTTAGAGCATTCAATCTTTTTATTATCATAGGTTTCGGAGAGTTCAACAAAAGCATGTACAAGGAACTTCTTTAGTTAATCCATCTTCTTCATCATCAAGAGGTTGTGGGGTTACCTTAGGTGTGTTTGCCATGAAACACATGTTCGCCATATCCTCCTCTTCTTTGGACTCGCTTTTCGAATCCCAAGTTGCTTTGTACGCTTTCTTTTCCACCGGCTTCTTTGGCTTGAAGGAGGAAGTCATCTTCTTCTTGAACTCCGGGCAATCCGCCATGATATGTCCAGGCTTTCGGCAATTGAAGCAAATAATTCTTCTCTCCTCTTTACCTTCAAATTTCCTTCGGAAGTTAAGCTTGTTCTTCCGGTACATCCTTTTGACATTTCGCACAAGAAGGGAGAGCTCCTCATCTTCTTCTTCATCTTCTTCATCGTCGTCAAGAGTGGATGAAGACTTGAAGGCTATTGATTTCTTCTTTAGTGGAGCGGCTTCTTCTCTTGCCTTCTTTTCCATCTCATGGGTCTTTAAGTTCCCAATGAGACTAATCAGGTCCATTTCATCCTTGTCGTTCAATTCTTTCAAGGTGGTGGCCTTTATCTCCCATGATGAAGGAAGAGCTCGAATCACTTTTCGTACCTTTTGGTCATTTGAGATATCATCATCTAAAGAAGAAAGATCATTGGTGATTTTAGTAAACCTTGTAATCATGCAATCAATGGATTCATCATCAATCATTTTAAAAGATTCATATTGGGGCCTTAAGAGATCTATCCTAGCTCTCTTAACTTGTGAAGTCCCCTCGTGTGTGACTAACAAATGTTGCCAAATCTCATAGGCGGATTGGTAATGTATTACCCGTGTAAGGTCATCCTCATTCAAGGCGGTTAAGAGGGAATTTTGGGCCTTGGAGTTAACCTCATATTCTCTAAAGGTAAAGTCGGTCCAAGTACTTTCATCACTATCGGATACAACATAGGGTTTGGTCAAAGATTTTGCAACTAAGCTACCTAAAGATTGTAAGAAAATAGTCATCCTAACCTTCCAAATAGGGAAATTGAGTCCATCAAATTTAGGAGGGGTTTTGATGTTATCGGCCATGTTTACTAGTGTATGAATGAATGAAAAAATGTTGATTAGCAAATTTTAAGGATCACTCTATGGATGTTAAGCCAAACCTAGAGTCCAAGCTCTGATACCAATTGAAAATCACCTAAAGGGGGGGGGTGAATAGGTGATAATGCTAATCAATGCACAATTAAAAAATATGATGCAACAATTGTAGGATCTATATAACAAGCAAAACAACACTAGAGGGGGGGTGAATAGTGTTAATTAAAAATTAAACAATTTACTTGCAGAAATTAAAGCAATCAAAAGAGATAACCACAGAAAATACAAACGCAAACAGCGGAGAGTTATCCTGGTTCGGTCCTTGTGACCTACATCCAGTCCCCAAGCAAATGCTTGAGATTTTCCCTTTCTTTCCTTGTGTACACCCTACAACAAATGCCTTGTGCACCACTTGACAAACACCCTTTGTCAAATGCACACAACTTCTCTTCCACCAAGAGAACACGCCTTGTACAATCTTCTACACCCAAGAAGACTCCTTGTACAACCTTCTTTGAAATGAATACAATAACTTCCTATAGCCTTGATAAGAATGTGTAGTGGACAAGGTTATGTATAGGAAGGTTTAACTTCAGAATTCTTCACTAAGGGAAATGGCTTTTGGTGAAGAAAGAAGTTGCAAATTTCAGTTTTCAGGTTTCTGAAAATTTTGGCTTTTGAAATCTGATGGAATGAATTGGTAAATGGCCTTTGGAATAACTTCCCTATTTATAGATGTAGACTAGGGTCAGTTAGGGTAGTTATGGGACCATTTCAGACATTTTAAACGTTGGAAAACGTTGCCAAATGAATCAGATAAGAATAACTGTCCAACAGTCAGAAACTGCCTATAGTCGACTAGGATACTGGATTAGTCGACTAGACTAGGCAAAACTTCAACTATTAGTCGACTAGGTATGACTATTAGTCAACTAGGGAAGTGTCTGTTGGAAACACAGCTTTCTGGATAACTGAAATTAGTCGACTGTAACTAACTTGTAGTCGACTTATAACTGTATTAGTCGACTGGATAAAAAGGGTAGTCGACTAATTTTGTTTCAGAAAAGAAACAGAGAGTTGGATAATTTTTGTGTCAAAGATTAGTCGACTTGAAAATAGGGTTAGTCGACTAGGGTATCTGTTAGTCGACTAGGGCTTTATGGCAAGTCGACTACATTTGGGTAGTCGACTATATCAATAGGGTAAGTCGACTTGGGAAGGTTTATTTTGTGTGTAAGTGATCAAGGCTATTACAAATCTTTCTAAGTTACACAACAACTTCCACAAACACCCATAAGCTTCAGTAATCTTCATCTGAGGTAGAGCAATCATCATGTGGTAGTAGTGTTCGTCCATCATCAAAATCTTGTAATTGGAGAGGCTTCAACATCTTGAACTTGTCAGGTTCCAACATTCTCCCCCTTTTTGATGATGACAACATATGTCTATGATGGCTCCCCCTGCAACAAAACTCCCCTGCAGTAACTAAGTTATAAAAAATATTTTGCCCCTGCAGAAAATGTTAGGTTGCACCTGCATGGTTATATGTTAGTATCCATAACATATATATGTCAAAAATCCTTGATTTTGTCACAAAGTTGCACAACATGCAGAATTTTCAGAAATATGTAACATAAACACATAGATACACAGAAACACATATCACAACATAAAATTCTCACATAACACATAACAGAGTTTTTAACATAACACAAAGTTACAAACAGCTTAACACTTCTCCCCCTTTGTCATTAACAAAAAGAGAAGAGACATAGTCTTTAAACATAAAAACAGAAAATACATAAGTGGTCGAAAAGCAAAAACATTAAAAGCAAATACATAGGTGGTGGAATAGTGATCTTGAGAAGACTTATAATGGCTGATTGAGTAGATTCAATGGAATTCAGCCTAGTCATCATCAAGGATTGATTCTCAATAATTTGAGATTGAGAATCCAACAAAGTTTGTTGTTGAGATTGAAGTGATGCTATCTGAGCAGACATGGAGTTGTAGAAAGCATCGGCATATGGAGGTGGTTGAGTTGGAGGTGGATCATGGAAAGTTTGTGAAGAGGTAGATGGACCATGTGGAGGACTAGGTGGAGGTGAAGATGGTTGTGGTGGTTCATGAGAAGGAAACTCAGGTAATTTCATCCTATTGATGGCGGCACGATCAAAGAACTCAAAGATTTTGACAACAGTATTTTCAGAAGCGAGATCAACATGATACTTCCGAAAGATTGGAGTTAGAAATGCGCCAAAGGGAAGGAAAGAGGAATGAAATTTGACCATTGTGTCGAATATGATTTTAACCCAATTAACGTCATGTCCAGCCATAATAGCATAGACACAAGACGATAATTCCCTGGAGTAGTAATTATAACTACCAGTCTTGGGGCAGATGTTATAGGAGAGGATTCTACCAATTAGACGGGGAATAGGCTTGAGCTTATTGTTAGACATTGGCAAATGTTGGCCGGGTAGAAAGATTTGACCTAAGACATCCTCATCATCCATGACAATATCATCAAGTGAGAGGCCAGAATATGGAATGGACAAGATACGGCCAATAGACTTGATGGAAAGCTTAATGTGGACACCTTTAACATAGGAATCAAGATAGGTAGTATTCTCATTATCTTCATATGCTATGTTGGTGTAGAACAGATAGATGAGAAAAGGATAATAAGCTTCCTTAAGTTCAGAAGAGAACATGTTATACAAACCACAATTTCTAAGAAATGACATGATATCATAATCATAAAAGTCATCATATTTGATATATCTCCCTGGAATTATATCTAGAGTTGACAGTCTAAGATAATCAGCCTCTAGGTCAGGGTTTTTTAGGAATTTCCTAAAATCAATGGTTGAAGATGATGAACCTGGAGTAAATTTAGTTTTCTTAGATCTAGACATGATTGAAAACTAAATTGGAACAAGTAGACAGTAGAGAAGGAAGTAATGAACTGAAATAGGAAAGATTTATACCCAGAAATGAAGAACTGTGGAGAGATTTTGAAGAAATTCTCTGGAGAAGCCTGCAGAACTCGGGTGCCCTAGTTCTTTCTTCTGGTCGACTGAAGAGCTCGGCTGGAAGATAGAATGAGGGAAAAATCTAGGGTTTGGGTGATGTAAAGAAGAGATTGAATGGTGAAGATCAAATCTGAATATAGATGAATGGATAGGATTAAAACTGAGTCATAACGGATCCTTAACTTAAAGTTATTGGGTCGGGTTTGAAACAGAAATCCGAAAACAGAAAACAGAAATTTCACAGTATTAGTCGACTTACAGGACAAGACTAGTCGACTAATAATAAGACTAGTCGACTGGTAATTTTCTATAGTCGACTAATTCTGGACAAATCAGAAATTGAAGTTTCTGTTTCTCACAGGAGTCGACTAGGAAATTTTTCAAGTCGACTAAGGCTTTTATAAGTCGACTAATAAGAGTTGTAAGTCGACTAACTTGCATAAAAACACTGCCTTTGAAAAAATCTAAAAAAATTGTTTAAAAATCTGAAAAATTACAAATACCCAAATCTCTTCTAAATTTTATAAAGGTATCTTCTTTCAGAGGTTTAGTTAATATATCAGCAACTTGATTATCAGTTGATATGAAATTTAAAGAAATGTCACCTTTTAAAGCATGATCACGTAAAAAATGATGTCTAATATCAATATGTTTGGTACGTGAATGGTGAACTGGATTTTTAGATAGATTAATAGCACTAGTATTATCACACATAATAGGTGAGTTTGTGATAGTCATGCCATAATCAAGTAAGGTTTGTTTCATCCATATAATTTGTGCACATGCAACACTAGCAGCAATATATTCTGCCTCGGTTGTTGATAAGGATACAGAATTTTGCTTTTTACTGAACCAAGATACTAGTGAATGTCCCAAAAAGTGACAAGTACCACTAGTACTCTTCCGGTCAGATTTACAACCAGCAAAATCAACATCACTATAAGATAATAAATCAAATGTGCATGACTTTGGATAGAATAAACCGTAGTTGATCGTGTTATTTAAATATCTAAAGATCCTTTTCACGGCTTTAATATGTGATTCCTTAGGATTTGACTGATATCTAGCACATAAGCATACGCTAAACATAATATCAGGTCTACTAGAAGTAATGTAAAGTAGAGAGCCAATCATACCTCTAAAGAGTTTTTGATCAACATTCTTACCACTTTCATCTTTGTCCAAAAAGGTAGTTGTACTCATGGGAGTATTCTTGTGACCAGAATTTTTCATGCCAAATCGCTTTAGAAGTTCCTTAGCGTATTTGCATTGGGAAATGAAGATTCCATCCTTCATTTGTTTGATTTGAAGACCGAGGAAGTAAGTGAGTTCGCCCATGTGGCTCATCTCAAATTCATTCTGCATAGTCTTAGAAAATTCTTGACAAAGATCATCGTTAGTAGAACCAAATAATATATCATCAACATAAATCTGAATGATTAAGATATCTTTATTAACATGTTTGATAAAAAGAGTTGTATCTGCACTTTCCATTTTAAAATCAGAATTTAAAAGAAAACTCTTTAATCTATCATACCAAGCACGAGGTGCTTGCTTTAAACCATATAAAGCTTTTTTAAGTTTGAAAACATGGTTTGGAAATTTTTCATGTTCAAAACCTGGTGGTTGTTCAACATAAACAGTTTCTTTAATTATTCCATTTAAAAAGGCACTTTTAACATCCATTTGATATAATTTGAAATTCATAAAACATGAGAAAGCAAGTAATATACGAATTGATTCAAGTCTTACAACTGGAGCATAAGTTTCATCGAAATCAATACCTTCTTCTTGATTGTACCCTTGTGCTACTAACCTTGCCTTGTTCTTAATGACTTCACCGGATTCATTGAGTTTGTTCTTGAAGACCCATCTTGTACCGATGACGGGATGATCAGTAGGACGTTGCACAAGATCCCAAACATCGTTTCTTACAAATTGGTTCAACTCTTCCTGCATGGCAATTGTCCAAAAATCGTCCTCACATGCTTCGTTGATATTCTTCGGTTCAATGAGTGAAATGAAGGCAATTTGTGTCATGTAGTTCAACTTGGATCTTGTTTGAACGCCTTGATTTATATCTCCAATCACCAAATCTTGTAGATGATTCCTTACTTCAACATAGGCTTTCGGTAACTCGGTAGGAATCTCTTCATCCTTAGACAAGTTAGTATCAACAGAAGATATAACAATATTTTCATTAGGAGTATCTATAATATGATCATCATCATGTGGAGAATCATTAGAAACAAGTTTAGTCAAGGATTCATCAAATTTAACATGTAAAGATTCTTCAATAGTAAATGATTTCTTATTAAAAATTCTATATGCTTTACTATGAGTAGAATAGCCAACAAAAATACCTTCATTGGATCTAGCATCAAATTTATCTAAAGCATCTTTTGTATTTAAGATAAAGCATTTACAACCAAAAATCTTAAAATAAGAAACTTTTGGAATCCGATCATGAAACAATTCATAAGAGGTTTTATTTAAAAATGGTCGAATAAGCACTCGATTTAAAACATAACAAGCAGTAGAAGTGGCTTCAGCCCAAAAATATTTTGGTAAGTTACTATCCATAAGCATAGTTCTAGCACATTCTTGCAAAGTCCTATTCTTTCTCTCTACAACACCATTTTGAGGAGATGCTCTAGGAAATGCAAAATTATGTGTAATACCATACTTATTACAGAAATTTGAAAAAGATTCATTCTCAAATTCTCCTCCATGATCACTACGAATAGTGACTATGTTTAGAGACTTTTGATTTTGAATTCTTTTACAAAAACTTACAAATTCATCAAAAGTGTCATTTTTATTTTTCAGAAAAATTACCCATGTAAAACGAGAGTAATCATCTACAATGACAAAAACATATCTACTCTTGTTTAATGAAGAAACACGAGTAGGACCAAATAAATCCAAATGCAATAATTCTAAAGGTCTTTTTGTAGAAACCAAATCTTTTGATTTAAAAGAAGATTTAACTTGTTTTCCTAATTGACAAGAATCACAAAAATAATCCTTTTTGAAAGCAATTTTTGGAAGACCTTTAACTAAGTCAAATTTTGAAATCTTAGAAATAGTTTTCATATTCAAATGACCAAATCTTTTATGCCATAAAAAATAATCATTATTTGAAGCAATTAGACATAAATTTTCATTTGAAGACATGCATGTCATTGATAATTCATATATGTTATTGTTTCGAAAACCTTTAAATAAAATATCTTTCATATTAGCATCATAAATAAGACAAACATCTTTTTCAAACACAATTTTATAACCCTTATCACATAATTGACTAATACTTAATAGATTGTGTTTTAAACCACTTACCAAAAGAACATTTTCAATAAGAGGTTTTGAAAGATTACCAACAATGCCGGTTCCAATAACTTTTCCTTTGTTATTGTCTCCAAAGATCACTGTACCTCCCTTTTTCATTTGAACGGAGGACAATAGTTGCATATGTCCGGTCATGTGTTTGGAACACCCACTATCAAGTATCCACTTTTCTTTGTTAGGTACCTATAAGATAAAACAATATATATGGTACCCATCATGATAGGGTCCGAAAAAGGTTAGCCTTTAGGAACCCAAATCCAATTGGAATTTGGTTTCCATTTGTTAGTATAAACATAATCTTTAGAATTACACACTTCATGTATAAAAGATGCAATATAAACATTCTTATCAATATTATTAAGATTCTTAGGAACCCATATATATTTGCATCTACTTCTTTTTGAAATATCATTTCTTTTTACAAAAGAATTGTATGAATTATGAACATGTGTAGATTTTACAAAATTAGTTTTTGAAAATCCAATACCAACATGAGTAGGTCTATACATGTTATCTTTTGAAAAACCAAGACCAAAATGGTTGTTAGACATTTTTTGAGAAGATAATAACATATTTAAATTCTCTTTTCCTTTATTAAATTTATTAACATTTTTCAAAAGATCTTCATATTTAACTTTAAAACTTATCATATCTTTATCTAAAACATTAATTCTAGAACTTAAAGAAAAAGTTTCCTTTTTAAGTAAAGCATTCTCTTTTAAGAAAACTTCATTATCTCTTTTTAAAGATACAATAACTTTTTCAAATTCTTCTTTTTGAGAACTAAAAGATGATGTTTGAGAAACAAGAATTGAATTATCGTTAATAAGTTTCTCATTTTCCTTTATTAAAACTTTATTTCTAATCTTTTCAGTTTTGAAATTATCATAAAGTTCATTAAATGCATCTAATAAAGCATCATAATCTTGTACCTCATCTTCTTGGGCCATGAAGCAAATGTTGGCGGTTTCCTTTGCTTCTTCTTCGTCCTCAGAGGAAGATAAGTCGCTATCATCCCATGTTGCTTGAAAGGCCTTCTTCTTCTTGTTGAACTTGTTGAACTTGTTGGACTTGTTGAACTTGTTGAATGTCTTGAAGGGTTCTTTTGATTTCATCAATGGACAATCCTTCTTCATGTGCCCTGGTTTGTTACACTTAAAACAAGTAGGAATTTCATTAGTATCTTTATTCTTATTATACTTACCTTGTTTTAAGAACCTTTTGAACTTCCTTGAAAGCATGGCCATTTCTTCTTCATCTTCATCCGAATTGTCCGTATCTGAAGTTGCATGGAAGGCAAGAACTTTCTTCTTGGATTGATGTTGTTGTTCGTCCTTCTTTCTTTCTTCTATTTGCACTTCATATGCCATTAGATTACCGATTAGGTTTTCTAATGACAAAGTTGAGAGATCGTTCGCCTCTTCAATGGCGGTTGTCTTCTTCTCCCATTCCGGTGTGAGTGCTCGAAGAATCTTGCGGACTCGTTCAACTTGAGTGTAGTCCTTTCCAAGGGATGCAAGAGTGTTGGTGATGTCGGTGAACCTTGTAACCATTTCGGATATGGTTTCGTTCTCCTTCATCTTGAACAATTCAAATCTGTGGACAAGAACTGAAATTTTAGATTCCTTAACCTTGTTCGTACCTTCGTGTGTTACCTCAAGTGTATGCCATATTTGATGTGCAGAGGTTGATGTAGACACACGGTTGAACTCTTCTTTGGTTAAGGCACAAAAGAGAGCGTTCATCGCCTTGGCATCCAGATTTGCATTCTTCTTTTGTTCTTCATTCCAAGCGTCGTAGTTGGTTGTAGGCTTGGTGTACTCGGCTTCTACGATGTTCCAAAGATCGTAGTTGATCGACTGCAAGTAGATCTTCATTCTACACTTCCAGTAATTGTAGTTGGTTCCGTCAAAGAGCGGTGGACGTTGTGTAGAATGCCCTTCTTTGAATTGGGATGATTGGAAATCCGTTGCCATCCTTGTATGGTTGTTTGCCTTGACACCTGCTCTGATACCAAATGTAGGATCTATATAACAAGCAAAACAACACTAGAGGGGGGGTGAATAGTGTTAATTAAAAATTAAACAATTTACTTGCAGAAATTAAAGCAATCAAAAGAGATAACCACAGAAAATACAAACGCAAACAGCGGAGAGTTATCCTGGTTCGGTCCTTGTGACCTACATCCAGTCCCCAAGCAAATGCTTGAGATTTTCCCTTTCTTTCCTTGTGTACACCCTACAACAAATGCCTTGTGCACCACTTGACAAACACCCTTTGTCAAATGCACACAACTTCTCTTCCACCAAGAGAACACGCCTTGTACAATCTTCTACACCCAAGAAGACTCCTTGTACAACCTTCTTTGAAATGAATACAATAACTTCCTATAGCCTTGATAAGAATGTGTAGTGGACAAGGTTCTGTATAGGAAGGTTTAACTTCAGAATTCTTCACTAAGGGAAATGGCTTTTGGTGAAGAAAGAAGTTGCAAATTTCAGTTTTCAGGTTTCTGGAAATTTTGGCTTTTGAAATCTGATGGAATGAATTGGTAAATGGCCTTTGGAATAACTTCCCTATTTATAGATGTAGACTAGGGTCAGTTAGGGTAGTTATGGGACCATTTCAGACATTTTAAACGTTGGAAAACGTTGCCAAATGAATCAGATAAGAATAACTGTCCAACAGTCAGAAACTGCCTATAGTCGACTAGGATACTGGATTAGTCGACTAGACTAGGCAAAACTTCAACTATTAGTCGACTAGGTATGACTATTAGTCGACTAGGGAAGTGTCTGTTGGAAACACAGCTTTCTGGATAACTGAAATTAGTCGACTGTAACTAACTTGTAGTCGACTTATAACTGTATTAGTCGACTGGATAAAAAGGGTAGTCGACTAATTTTGTTTCAGAAAAGAAACAGAGAGTTGGATAATTTTTGTGTCAAAGATTAGTCGACTTGAAAATAGGGTTAGTCGACTAGGGTATCTGTTAGTCGACTAGGGCTTTATGGCAAGTCGACTACATTTGGGTAGTCGACTATATCAATAGGGTAAGTCGACTTGGGAAGGTTTATTTTGTGTGTAAGTGATCAAGGCTATTACAAATCTTTCTAAGTTACACAACAACTTCCACAAACACCCATAAGCTTCAGTAATCTTCATCTGAGGTAGAGCAATCATCATGTGGTAGTAGTGTTCGTCCATCATCAAAATCTTGTAATTGGAGAGGCTTCAACTTCTTGAACTTGTCAGGTTCCAACAACAATCGCTCAAAACAAGACTAGAAGCCGGATGCCCTATGAAGGGTTCTGAACTCCTTTCTCGCGATTCCTCTTAAAATGAGTTGGAGGTGCACAATGCAATCTTGTTGTATGAGACTATGATTGACAAGATGAATGAAAACAAGTGAATATTGCAATGACAATAGAGAGCAAGTAATAAGTGCAATGAAAGTAAAGCAAGAAGCACAAGAAGGTAAACCAAACGCAAACACCAAGAATTGTTATCGAGGTTCGAGCACCCAGCTCTACTTCCCCGCCTTCCCCAAAAGGATTACTAACTACTTCCACTATCACAAAGATATTACAAATATACCGGAGTACCCAACTCCACAATCTCAAGTACAAGTAATCTCTTAGTAGTCAAAAGACCACAAACACTCTCTTGAAAAATTCTCTTCCCTTACAAGGTCCTTAGAGAATAATGAGTAAGATTTGAAGATCTTGTGTGTAAGGAGAAAAGAAATCAGAGAGTTCTTGAAAAACACTTCAGAAAATGAGAGAGAATTTCAGCACAAAAACCAAGAAATCAAACTCTTTTGAATGCCTTAAACTTTTGAAACTTTTGCAAATTTTTCTTGTAACCAACCTCTCCCAAAACACCCATATTTATAGGAGAGGGCTAGGGTTTAGAGTTAAAACTCACTTAAGGCTAATTAGAAGGTATTAGGATCAGCAAATAACATTTAAACACTTATTAAGGAGAAAAAGACAAAATAAAACATGTTTAAAATTATAGCCGTTACTGTTCAAACGGTTATCCCGGTCGACCGGTCGGTTACCGAAGTTCAAAAATAAGAGCCGTTGCAGGCTCTCGGTCGACCGTCCGGTCGACCAAAAAATATAGAGAGCAAATGTCTTACAGTCAGGCAGGTTTCGGTCGACCGCCCGGTCGACCGTGAAACGTGCACACTGATACGCACTGCTGCCAGAACCTCGGTCGACTGGGTCGGCCGACCGGCTTGACCTGACACAGGATCGGCCGACCGGCTCAGGTCAAAAACCAAAACAGAAACAGAATTTTGATGAGAATAGATTTTTAATAAAATATTTTTAATATGGATATGTATTAAAATATAAAAATGACTTTGTAGGCAGAATATTGTATACTAAAATATTTTGTACATATTTATAAAGAATAAACTTAGAAATGAGATGTGTGCAAAAACGTGTGTGATAGAGCTTCAAACCTATTCACTATTCTTTAACAAAACTATAAAGCTAGAAACAAATCTAATGAAGTCTTCTTAAGCAAACTTGAAGTCTTGAGCCATGCTATGCCTTGCTAGAGCCTTCTCTTCTATGTTCCTTCCTTGATGTGCAAGATGCCTTCTTTGCTTCATGAACCTAGAAGTTTTTGCAATAACTAAGCAATGGCCTCCAAATATGGTACTAACCTGAAACTTATCTTGAACAAACTTATTAGTACCAAATAGCTCTTATTTGTTTTGTTATCATCAAAACTCTAAACAAATGGAGAGTGTAACCTTATGGGCCAACAAGCTCTTCATCATCTTCTTCATCTTCTTCATCATCGTAGTTGGTGGAGGTAGACTTGAAGGCTATAGACTTTTTCTTTTGAGGTGCCGCTTCTTCTCTAGCATTTTTCTCCATCTCATAAGTGTTGAGATTTCTAATAAGACTTATGAGCTTCATCTCATCTTTATGATTCAATTCCTTCAAGGTGGTAGCTTTGATTTCCCATGATGAAGGGAGAGCACGAATCACCTTACGCACCTTTTGGTCGTTGCTAATTTCATCACCTAGAGAAGTAAGAGCATTTGTGATTTTAGTAAACTTAGTAAACATATCATCAATAGATTCATTTTCTTGCATTTTAAAACTTTCATATTGAAAACGCAAGAGATCTATTTTAGCTCTCTTGACTTGTGATGTTCCCTCATGAGTGACCAATAAGTGTTGCCAAATCTCATAGGTGGACTTACAATGGATAACCCGTGTTAAGTTATCCTCATTCAATGCTAAAAGTAGGGCATTTTGAGCCTTTGAATTAGCCTCAAATTCCTTGGAAGTAAGATCGGACCAAGTGTCCTCCTCACTTTCGGGTTTACTAAAAGGCTTGGTCAAAGATTTAGCAACTAGGCTACCTAGAGATTGTAGAAAAATGTTCATCCTAACTTTTCATATGGGAAAGTTAAGTCCATCAAATTTGGGAGGGGTCTTAACGTTATCGACCATCTTTACTAGTGTATGAATGAATATATGAAAATAGTGATTAGCAATTTATAAGATCTCTCTAAGGATGTGAAGCCAAGAACTAGAGTCCTACCTCTGATACCAATTGAAATCACCTAGAGGGGGGGGTGAATAGGTAATTATGCTAATCAATGCACAAATTTATAAAATGAGATGATGCAATGATCACTCAAAGCAAGATTAGAAGCCGAATACCCCGTGAAGGGCTCTGAACTCCTTCCTTGTGATTCCTCTAAATAAGAGTTTGAGGTGCGCAATGCAATTTTATTGTGAGAGTATAGATCGACAATATAGGAATGAATGAAAAGCAAGTAAATAGCACAAGTAAACCAATCACAAATACAGAGATTTATTTCGAGGTTCGAGCACCCAGCTCTACGTCCCCGCCTTCACCTAGATGGATTTCTGATTTACTAAAAATTTCACAAAGGATTATAACCACTAGGGAATACCCAACTCCTCAATCACACTCCTCTAGTCTAGAGGTAGTGGAGCCACAAATACAATAATCACTTAATGATCAAAAGACCACAAACTCTCTTTTGAAAAACTTTTCTGAAATCACCTAGAGAGGGGGGGGGTGAATAGGTGATAATGCTAATCAATGCACAATTAAAAAACTTATGATGCAACAATCACTCAAAACAAGACTAGAAGCCGAATACCCCGTGAAGGGCTCTGAACTCCTTCCTCGTGATTCCACTAGATATGAGTTTGAGGTGCACAATGCAATCTTGTTGTATGAGTATAAGATTGACAATATGAAAATGACACAAGTGAATATAGCAAAGAAAGTAGAGAGCAAGTAATAAGAGCAATAAAAGTAGAGCAAGAAGCTAGAGCAAGTAAACCAAACGCAAACACCGAGAATTTTTTTGAGGTTCGAGCACCCAGCTCTACGTCCCTGCCTTCACCTAGAAGGATTTCTGACCACTATATCTTCACAAAAAATTACAATCACACCGGAGTACCCAACTCCACAATCTCAAGTACAAGTTCTCTCTTGGTGATCAAAAGACCACAAACTCTCTTTTGAAAAGTTCTCTTTCCTTACAAAAATTCTTGTAGAACAATGAGTAGGATTGAAGCTCTTGTATGTAAGTGAAAAAAGAAAATGAAAATCAGAGAGTTTTGAAAAACACTTCAGAAAATGAGAGAGATTTTCAGCACAAAAACCAAGAACTAAAACTCTTTTGAATGCCTTAAACTTTTGAAACTTTTACAAATTTTTGTTGTAATGAAACCTCACCCTAATCACCCCTATTTATAGGAGAGGGCTAGGGATTAAAGAGTAAACCTACTTAATGGTAATTAGGAAGTATTAGGTTCAGAAAATATCACTTTAAACTTGTTTAGAGAGGAAAAAGACAAATTTAAAACTTGTTTAGAAAGTAGCCGTTATGGCAGAAACGACTCTCTCGGTCGACCGGCCGATCGACCGGGTTCAAATAAAAGAGCCGTTGCAGGCTCTCGGTCGATCGCTCAGTCTACCGGACAAAACAGAGAGCAACTGCACTTCAGTCGGCCATCCGCCCGGTCAACCGAAGGGCTCCGGTCGACCGCCTGGTCGACCGGAAAACGCGCACACATGCACGCACCCAACTACCAGAATCCTGGTCAACAGGATCGGTTGACCGACATGACCTGACATAGTGTCGGTCGACCGGCTCAGGCCAAAAATCAAAATTGAAACAGAAATTTTGAGGAGATTTTGAAGTTTAACAAAATAGTTCTAATTTGAACTAAGTATAATATACAAAATTGAGTTTATACCAAAAGGCTTTACATCAAAATATTTTGTATATATTTATAGGGAATATTTTTAGAAATGAGATGTGCGCAAAAACGTGTGTGTTGGAATATAGAGCTTCAAACCTATTCACTATTCTTTAACAAAACTATAAAACTAGAAACAAATCTAATGAAGTCTCTTGAAGTCTTGAGCCATGCAATGCCTTGCTAGAGCCTTCTCTTCTATGTTCCTTCCTTGTTGTGCCATATGCCTTATTTGCTCCATTAACCTAGAGTTTCTTGCAAAAGCTAAGCATTGGCTTCCAAATATGGTACAAACCTAAAACTTATCTTGAACAAACTTATTAGTACCAAATAGCTCTTATTTGTTTTGTTATCATCAAAACTCTTAAACAATTGGAGAGTGTAACCTTTTGAGCCAACAATCTCCCCCTTTTTGATGATGACAAAACAAATAGGCTATGTTAACAAAATACAAGAGAGGTGAAAGCTCCCCCTCAAATTATGCTATATTAAACAAAGAAAAACAATTAATTTGCAAAACAAACAATTATATTAAAAAAATGTGAGACTAAAAACCATTTGCAAATCACTTAAACTCAAATACAAGAAATCATAAAAACACTTCACTTTGCAAGAATCAAAATCAAAAACATATGTAAACTCATATGGAACCAAAACCATATGAACTCATATTTCCATATGTAAACTCATTCTCCCCCTTTTTGTCATACATCAAAAAGGAATAAGAAAAACAGTTTTATTCAATAACACAAACATTAAGTTCACCACAAATAAAGGAGAATCTAGCAAAATCAAGTGGTTTAGTGAAAATATCGGCAAGTTGTAAATCCGTGGAAACATAATCAATATCTATATCACCTTTCTCAAAATGATCTATAAGAAAGTGATATCTAATCTCAATGTGCTTGGTCTTACTATGTTGATTTGCATTCTTAGTCATATGTATAGTACTAGTATTATCACAAAATATTTTTATATGGTTGTAATGCAAATCATAATCAAGGAGAGTATGTTTCATCCAAAGGACTTGTGCACAACAAGCCCCCGCGGTAACATACTCCGCCTCGGCGGTTGAGAGAGCTACGGAATTTTGTTTCCTAGAGGACCATGAAACAAGATAATTACCAAGAAATTGACATGTCCCACTAGTACTCTTTCTATCTACTCTACAACCCGCATAGTCGGCATCCGAATAACTCGTCATTGAGAAATCTCCGGTTTTCGGATACCAAAGACCCATTCCAATTATGCCCTTAATATAACGGATGATGCGTTTTACCGCAATAAGATGGGACTCTTTAGGACATGATTGGAATCTAGCACAAAGACACACACTAAACATGATATCCGTCCTACTTGCCGTTAAATACAACAAACTACCTATCATGCTTCTATATAACTTAATATCAACACATTTACCGTGGTCATCCTTATCAAGCTTGGTTGTAGTTGCCATGGGAGTGTTGCAAACTTTTGAGGCTTCAAGTCCAAACTTCTTTACGAGTTCTTTTGCATACTTGGCTTGACATATGAAATTCCCATCTTGCAATTACTTGATTTGGAGTCCAAGAAAGAAATTCAATTCACCCATTGAAGACATTTCAAACTCACATTGCATAACCTTTTCAAACTCCTTGCATAGAAACTCATTAGTAGAACCAAAAATTATATCTTCAACATAAATTTGCACAATTAAGATGTCATTATCAACATTCTTAGTGAATAATGTTGTGTCTACTTTGCCTTTAACAAAATCATTTGAAATGAGAAAACTAGAAAGCCTTTCACACCAAGCTCTTGGAGCTTGTTTCAATTCATACAAAGCTTTATCAAGTTTAAAAACAAAATTAGGATGAACATGATCAACAAAACCGGGAGGTTGTTCAACATAAACTTCTTCATTTATAAAACCATTTAAAAATGCACTTTTTACATCCATTTGAAAAAGTTTAAAATTTTTAAAAGATGCAAAAGCTAGTGTCATCCGTATGGCTTCTAGACGTGCTACGGTGCAAAGGTCTCATCAAAGTCAATTCCCTCAACTTGAGTGTAACCTTGGGCCACTAACCTAGCTTTATTCCTAATGACATTTCCGGACTCATCCATCTTATTCCTAAAGATCCACTTAGTACCAATTATTGGTCTATCGCGAGGCCTAGGAACAAGGTGCCAAACTTGGTTGCGCTTAAATTGATTAAGTTTCTCTTGCATGGCTAGCAACCAATATGAGTCCGCCTCGGCTTCGAGGATGTTTTTGGGTTCAAAATGAGAAATGAATGCAAAGTTACCACATAAGTCATGGAGTTTGGAGCGAGTTGTTACCCCTTTAGATACGACACCTAAGATGAGTTCCTTGGGGTAATTTGTAGCGTATCTCCAATCTTTAGGAAGCGGTTGAGAGCATTCCTCTTTATCCTCTTGAACATCACCAATGTGTTCTTACTTTTCTTCTTGAGCGGGTGAGTCCTTCAAGGATAGTCTCTCTATGTCTTCACCTAATAGGTCAATCTCTACAACATTCTCAACAACAACATTAGATTCTTCAAATTTAACATGTATGGATTCGTCAATGGTAAGAGAAGATCTATTGAATACTCTATAAGCTTTGTAGTAGTAGAATATCCAACAAATATTGCTTCATAAGCCTTAGCATCAAATTTACCCAAGTTATCTCTAGTATTTAAAACAAAACACTTGCATCCAAAAACTTTGAAATATGCAACATTAGGTTTTCTAGAATGATACATTTCAAAAGATATTTTGGAAGAATTTTTACACAAATAAATATGATTTGATATATAGCATGCGGTGTTTACGGCCTCGGCCCATAGATATTGAGGGAGGTCATATTCACTTATCATGGTCCTAGCCATCTCTTGAAGTGTTCTATTTTTCCTTTCTACAACTCCATTTTGTTGTGGAGTTCTAGGACATGACATTTCATGCTTGATTCCATTTTCATCACAATAAGTCATGAAGAGTTCGTTAACAAACTCACCACCTCTATCACTCCTTATTTTTAAAATCGAAAAACCTTTTTCTTTTTCAACCCTTTTTTGAAAAAAATTTGAAATGGGAAAAAGTTTGATCTTTATGTTCCAAAAAGAAAACCCAAGTGAAACGGGAAAAACCATCAACTAAAATAAATGCATATCTACTACCATTTAAGCTCTTTGTTTTAGTTGGTCCACAAAGATCCATATGAATTAATTTTAATGGCCTAGTTGACATGATATCCTTGATTGGTTTGAAGGAAGACTTGGTTTGTTTCCCAAGTTGGCACGCACCACAAATGCGGTCTTTCTCAAACTTCAAGCAAGGAATACCCTTCACCAATTCCTTAGAATTAATCCTAATAAGATGGTCAAAAGATGCATGTCCTAATCTTTTATGCCAAAGCCAAGAATTCTCATCAAAAGCATTCAAGCAATTAGTAGAACAATCTAAATTAAGCATGTCAATGATGTAAACATTATTATCACGAAATCCGGTGAGAATACAATCATTGGTTTTACAGTCAAAAATTTTGCAAGAAGAATCATCAAAGACAACTTTAAGTCCACGGTCACAAAGTTGGCTTATACTAAGCAAGTTATGTTTTAAACCATCAACAAGAACAACATTTTCTATAATGGGAGATGCACCAATTTGAATGTTACCTATACCGATGATTGTGCCCTTGGAGTCATCTCCGAAGGTGACGGTGCCACCTTCAACGTACCTTGATAGGGTTGTAAAGTTGTTGATATCCCATGTCATGTGTCTTGAACAACCACTATCAAGGTACCACCGCTCCTTACGTCTTGGAGCCTTGGTGTGTACCTACATCAAATAATTTAGGACTTGATTTTGGTACCCACATTTTCTTGGGTCCTAAAGAGTTAGTGTCATGAACCCATACAAGATTATTTGTTCTATTAACTTGGTCATAACAAAACTTGGCTAGATGTCCATTCTTACCACAATAAGTACATCTATAAACTCTACCATATTTAAATGCATAATGAGTGTGTGACTTGTGAGCATGTGAGGATTTAACATGAGTGTTATGTGTAGTGTTAACATGATGAGCATGAGGAATATTGATATGAGAAGCTTTAGCATGAGAAATGTGCTTCTTAGAAAACATTTCCTCAAGTTTCTTAGTGTTGAAAGCACAATCCTTTGAAACTTTTTCAAAATCAACTATTCTAGTTTTTAACAAAGAAATATCTTTTTCATCAATCTTTGGAAATTTTGACTTGCAAGCAACTTTATAAGCACTAAATTCTTTTTGAGTAGAAATAAGATTGGAAGAAATTTCATAATTCTCTTTTGAAACAATAGCAAGTTGATTTTTAAGAAAAGCAATTTCTTTTTCCAATTTTGAACATTCTATCTTTTTATCATCATAGCTTTCCAAAAGTTCAACAAAGGCATGTACAAGCATTTCTTTACTTAATTCATCTTCTTCATCAAGAGGTTGAGAGGTTACCTTGGGTGTGTTTGCCATGAAACACATGTTTGCCGTGTCCACCTCATCTTCGGAGTCGCTTTCTGAATCCCAAGTTGCTTTGTAAGCTTTCTTTTCAACCGGCTTCTTTTGCTTGAAGGAGGAAGTCACCTTTTTTTTGAATTCCGGGCAATCGGCCATGATATGTCCGGGCTTTCGGCAATTGTAGCAAATGATTCTTCTCTCCTCTTTTCCTTCAAATTTCCTTCTAAAGTTGAGCTTGTTCTTGCGGTACATCCTCTTCACATTTCGCACAAGGGATAGCTCCTCATCTTCTTCTTCATCTTCTTCATCGTCATCAAGAGTGGAGGAAGACTTGAAGGCTATGGATTTCTTCTTTTGAGGAGCCGCTTCTTCTCTTGCCTTCTTTTTTCATCTCATGAGTCTTTAGGTTTTCAATGAGACTTATGAGATCTATTTCATCCTTATCATTCAACTCTTTCAAGGTGGTAGCCTTTATCTCCCATGATGAAGGAAGAGCTCGAATCAATTTTCGCACCTTTTGGTCATTGCTAATATCATCACCTAAAAAGGAAAGAGCATTGGTGATTTTAGTAAACCTTGTAATCATGGAATCAATAGACTCATCATCAATCATTTTAAAGCTTTCATATTGGGACCTCAAGAGATCTATCTTAGTTCTCTTTACTTGTGATGTCCCCTCGTGTGTGACCAACAAATGTTGCCAAATCTCATAGGCGGATTGGGAATGTATTACTCGTGTAAGGTCATCCACATTCAAGGCGGTTAGGAGAAAATTTTGGGCCTTAGAGTTAGCCTCATATTCTCTAAAGGTAAGTGATTGGTCGCTAATGTTGCATATTTAGTATCATATTTCTATACTTATTATAGAATAAAACTTTACATTGTCCTAATTAATTCTTTAATTTATTTGCAGGCCCATTCCTTAAGGAGATGAAGAGAAATGAGCCCAAAAGCCCACCAAAATTCTGAATTAAATCAGAATTAATTCGAGCTCAGTGAATCAGGGCTAAATCAAGAGGTTGAAAACCGGTTGAGAAGAATCCTCTCAGAATCGATCGGTTAAAGCAACAATCAAAGGCCATTTCGTCACTCTCGGACTCAAACTGAAAATCCAATTGTAGATAAAGTCAGAAGGCCAAACCGAGGAGACCCTCCAACAGAGTGTGGCCAGGTGGTCACACCCTGGCTGCAAAAACGCGGCCAAAGCCTCATTTCCGCGGCCAAACAAAATCAGTTTAGGGAGCGTCAGCTCCCCCAATCTTCCCGGGATCTTACCTGTTAGGGTTTAGCCTATATATACAGGTTTTAGCTGAGCAAAATGGGACGACCATGCAGAGATAGGATTTAGACTAGTTTTCCATTTTTTAGTTTAGGTTTTTGTTTTTCTTTTTCATGTAATTTTAGTTTTCATTTATGTAATTCAGAGGAGATCAGACTTTCATCAAAGAACAAGAATGAAGCTTGAGCTGAGAGTGACACTGGTGTAAGGTTTCTTTCTTTTCTTTGATCGTTATGAAATCAAATCTATGTTCTTTCTTTGTATGTACTTCTTTTTAGTTTTCTTCTTCTTCTTCTTTTCTACTTTACTTTTCTTTTTGGTATAATTGTCTTCCAAGTGAGTCTAAAAGCATCGAAAGAGCCTTGCCTTTGCGAGTGCCACCTATAGCTCATGACGATGGCATTGAGTCTCTCTCTGTATCATTTTATACTTGAGTTGTCTTTATGATGTAATGTGGAAGAGACCAATAATCAACTTTTATGGGATATGCGCTGATTACCTCCAATTCAAGGTAACATCGTAGCTGAAGATTCAAGGTAAGCTTTTGGTGAAAAGAAGGTAAGTAATTATTTTTAATTCTTTTCTTTTATTTCTGTAAATTAAATCACCAACACCATATCTTCCAAATCTTTCTTTCCCATTTCTTTGTAAATAGTCATTCTCCAATCTTTTCCACCTTCTCATTCTACTGTTTCTTTCTAACTTTAACATAATTCTTTTTTCATTTTTATTTCTTAAAAACAAAGAAGAACTTTCGTTTTGTCTTCATAACGATTTCAATAAAGAACTTTGAACGCTTCCATCGCAAACCCTCCTTGTGGATGACGACCCGCATAGCCACTTGCTATAGCGGTAAGAATTGAGCACTTGCACATCTTCATTCTAAATCTGAAATTCTTTATTTTGTGTGCAGGTTGTACCTCAATCAAATTTTGGCGCCGTTGCCGGGGAGGGTAACGTTTTTATTGAAATCTAATTTTTATTACAAATTTTTTAGAACTAAAACAAACTTTCTTCTCTGTTGCAGGTTATAGGGCAAGCAAAGTAGGAAAATAAGATTGCAGTAACATATAAGTGGTCTTGGGCCTCTGCTCTAGAAAGCAGAGACCAAATGCCCTCTGATTTGCTGCATTTTCGCGGCGAAAGCCGTGGATCCGCGGCAAAAAGGAGTTGATTACAAAATAGGTTTTTTGTAGGGCTGCTTGCTTTGCAAAATTCTAGTTTTCTGCAACTTTATTTCTTATACGCCATCACCAAAAGCCTGCTGATTGGTCACTAATGTTGCACATTTATTATCATATTTCCATACTTATTAAAGAATAAAATCTGCATTGTCCTAATTAAATGTTTAATTTATTTGCAGGCCCATTTCTTAAGGAGATGAAGAGAAACAAGCCCAAAAGCCCACCAAACTCTGATTAATTCAGAATAAATTTGAAATGAAGAAACCAAGACAAAATCTTGGCATATAAGGAAGGTTGAGAAGAATCCTCCCTGAATCAAGATGAAGAAATCAGGGCAAAATCTTGGCATATAAGGAAGGTTGAGAAGAATCCTCCCTGAATCAAGATGAAGAAATTAGGGCAAAATCTTGGCATATTAGGAAGGTTGAGAAGAATCCTCCCTTAATCAAGCACAATCAAAGGCTGTTTTGTCAACTTTTGAAGCAAAAACAAGAAAATCAGAAGAAGATACGGGAAATACATCAGACCAGGAGATTCCCCCAATCTTCCTGGGATCTTCTCCTTTAGGTTTTTTGCCTATAAATACTGGTTTTAGCTGAGCAAAAAGGAGGACCAGGCAGAGATAGGATTTAGACTAGTTTTTCATTTTGTAGTTTAAGTTTTTCTTTTCTTTTTATGTAATGTGTATGAAAGCTTAGGTTAGATGAAGATTCATGTAAGTAAGAGATGAAGGCCTATGTTGAGAGTGACACTGATGTACCCTTCTCCTTTCTTCCATCGTTTCAAGCAATAAAAGGTAATATTTTTATGTTCTTCTTTACTTTCATTTTCTTTTCCCTCTTTCTACTTTACCTCCTTTGTTTTTGATGAGTTTGCAAGTGAAGCCAGAAGCATTAGTATAACGATGTTGTGTGAGTGCCAACGATAGTTCATGAAGACGTTCTCCTCCTCAAGATCCGTATCAATTCATTCTTGCTCAGCTTGATGATATAATGCGCACGGGGACTGAGCTCGATCGTATGGTCTATGCGTTGAACGCCTCCGAATGCAAGGTAGAACATGCAAAGGTTTCCAGGTAAGTCATCAATCAACATAGGTATGTATTTCTTCATTCTTCTTTCTTTCTTTTCTTTTATTTCTTTAGTATAGATCACCACCTCTTCCAAAATCAGATTCCAAGCACTCACTAACCCAAGCCTAACTAAAAATGAGTAGACGTTGGCCCTAGGGACATCTCGGAGTCAATTAGGAGATTATCCTAAGGGGGAAAGGTGTTGGAATTTGACTCCTGCCAAATCAGTGTCTAGGAAAGGGATTAAGGGCCGAAAGCCCGAAGGTTGGTGGTTATTTAATTAAGGAACGTCTTTGACGGAAAACCTCCCACTAACCTTGCCCTGACCTGGCTGATTAGCTTGTGGTCAAAGTCTGCATTAAACCTCTCGTGGAGAGTCTAATCAATTAGGAGTCGTCAAGGTCAATAGTCTACCCTAACTTAGGCTAGAATTTTTTTCTTTTTTGTTTGTTTATTTGTTTGTTTTTCTTTCTTTTTGTTTGTATTCCATTGTGTGATATGGCTTATAATAACAATTTTTTCAACTTCAATAATAATCCATAATACACATCAAACTCTTTTTCGAATATTACCAACCCGGCATATCATAACTTTAACCAACCTTGTGTGCCGGATTGGTCTTATCCGAATCAATATAACCCATGTCCCCAATCTTATAACCATAATTTCCATAACGATTTTAACTCGTCACAGAGTCAGTGGGGATTCACCTACCCCGAGTTCAATTTTCAACCAAATTGTCCCCCCTCTCCACCTAGTCCACAATATTTTCAAGATTCCTACTCAGATCCACCAGTCCAAAATAGAAAACTATCAATTTTGGAAATGAGTATGCGTGAGTCCAAACACAAATCCCAAAATCTGATGGACTCACAATTTCACTACCAATTCCAAGACAATACTTCATCTTTTCAACACAACAATGAACATATCACCTATGAAGAGATGCTTGAAGCCATGACTCAGGCTCAAAACGCTCGTAATCACGACATAGAAATGATTGTCCAATCTTTACATTCTCACCGTTTGGCCAGTTCTGATGTCGGTAACCATTCTGTTAGAGCCGAAGAGTCATGTAGTTTTGGAAATCAAGATTCCATTTCAGAACCGTCATTTGAACTTGCCCAAACTCCAAATAATATGGATAGTTTGGCAAGTTATTCCTTGCCTGAAATCGAACTTGAAAATGAATATGATCATGAACCTCAACTTAGTGATTCAATAATGACTCTGGTGTCTTCACCTGATTTCAACCTTTTTCATGAGTCAACATTGGATCCTGTGCCAATTCATCATGAAATTGAATCACCTATTTTTGATGATCATATTGAACTTGACCAGTTGTACACTTTTGAAAATCCTATTGACAAATTGGCAAGTTCTCATTTTTTTGATATTGAACTCAATGAGATATGTGACCTAGATTCTCAAATCTGTGATCCAGTTCAACTTTCTGAATCAATATTGACTCCTGTTTTGTTACCAAACTTGAGTAATATTTTAGAGTCAGTTTTGATTCCCCCACCTATCATTCTTGAACTTGAATCACCAATATTAAGTCACATCCCATTGTTAGAAAATACATGTTGACTTGAGTTTCAACTTCTTGACTTGGACCCAATTTCTGAACCTATTTCGACTCTTGAACCTTTACTTGACTTAAGTCACCGTCCTGAGTCGGTATTAGTTCATGTCCTTCCTGAGTCCAAGTCAATCATTCTATCTTTTCACACTCCATTCTGGGACGAGGTGGTTGACAAATTTGACTCTGAAATTAGTTATGGAATTTGAAAATTAGATGGGGTCAAATACTTAATAAAAATCCTTCATGGATACATAATCTTAATGGGTTATATTAGAGAAACTTCTGGTGGGTTCCTCCGAACCCAACGAAAAGTCAATTGGGCCGCATTTCGTGGACCAATCAGACCACCACCTTAAGGTAACATTCTCCTTCCCTTTCTTCTTTTTCATGCATCTATGCATTAATTCATACATTGAGGACAATGCATGAGATAGGTGTGGGGGAGGGTCTAACATAACTTAGGTTTTTCTTTTTATTAAAATAAACAATAAAAATTTAACATTTTCTTTACCTTTAAAAACATTTTGAAAATAGAAACAATATTTTGACATATTTTTGTAAGAAATTAAGTTAATTTTAAGGAATAGGAAAATCCAAATTAGGATTTCTTATACTTGGTCAAAATAAGATTATTTGTTTGATTTTTAGGGTTAGGAAGATAATTTGTTAAAGTAATTTAGTCTTGATCTTTACCTTGATGAAATATGCACACTTCATACACTTACACACTTAGGGTTCAAAAACAAATATTCTTATGCCTTATAAAAAAAAGAAAAAAATGATAAACAAATCTAATTATTGATTAGCTAGGTGCTTTGGCCTAAGCAAGCCTTAGTATTTATGCGAAAGATGATTAGATAAGTTTGAAAAAAAAAATATATATAAACATTCTCTGATTAAGCTGGGTATTTGTGCCTAATAAAGCATAAGTATTCACGCCTAAAAGAGATTCATATAATAAAATCCTTAGCTTTGTGGCCTTATTTGCTCGAGTCCTTAAGTCCTTGGGGTGTTTTCTCACCCGGTGCCTGTACGCGCCGGAAAAAGAGAAAGAATTTAGCTGTAAAGATTTCCATTAATCAAATGAAACAATTACAACAAGACTTTTCCTTCCAGTTACAAGGGAGGGAGGATGTTGAATCTTGAATCCTCCCTTTGTTTAATGCTGGGTTCTTCGTGTGGCTGTGGAGAGTGAATCTTGTTCTCCGTTGACCGGATGACCGTCTGAACCTTCGGGGATCTCCTCTTCGGTAGGTAGAAAGAGTAACACAGCTCTGTCTACCAAAACTCTCAAAGAGAAGGTAGGCGAAGAGCAGCTGGCGCGTAGCAAGCTTGCTGAAGAGTCTTCTCTCCCTCTGTCGATGATCTCGTAGATGCCGTGCCTTGATTGTTGATCTGATCCACGATGCCCTCCTGATGCCCGATCCTCCCCGTTTGTTGATGCAAACAGGGCTATTTATAGAGGTCCCAGGGGTGAACGTGCCTCCTGAAAACGCTCCACAATGAGGGGCCACTTCCCGCTACATGTGTGGTGACTGGCCCCATAATTCGGGTAGTTACAACTGAGGCGCGGGTTTAGACCCACGCGCCTTGTTGCTGAGACGCGGGCGTCGAGCCAACGCGCCTTGATGCTGAGACGCGAGCGTCGAGCCAACGCGCCTTGATGCTGAGACGCGGGCATCGAGCCAACGCGCCTTGATGCTGAGACGCGGGCGTCGAGCCAACGCGCCTTGATGTTGAGACGCGGGCGTCGAGCCAACGCGCCTTGATGCTGAGACGCGGGTGTCGATCCCTTGCGTCTAGAACTTGAGACTCTACTTTTAAGTGGCTTGTCTTTTGGTGACTTTTAGACAGTCTACAGAACCCCCTCCAAAGTTTTCTATATTCCGCAGTTAACTGGGACGAATTTCGAAATACTTTGGACTCTAGCTGGATTCACCCTCGTGACGGGACTGTTGATGCTCCGGGTTTGATCTTATCTGTAATTGGTCTTCGTGAGTGTACTGTTGAACTCTTTGAAGCCACCAGAGTTGATCGTGTTGAGTGTCTAGATACACAGTCTAAACCTCCCCGATCGCTTTTAAGTCTGTCGTGGGTGTGCTTTAAGCTAAGAGTGGTTGGTCTTCTGCTTGCGCCAGTGTACTGTTGAACTGATCTGCAAAAGCAGGAGACTAAACGCAGGTTCTTTTTGAAAAGCAGAGATAGTACTGCTTGAAAGACGCGACTTCCATGGGGTGCGTCTTTTGGCAATGGAAACGCGACTGATCTTCCATAAGGCAGACGCGATGTTAGGCCAGTTTGGAAGGACGCGAACTTCAGAGAAACGCATCTTTTGAATATAGACGTGATTTTCTGGTAGCGTTTATGGCGGTGCTGACGGGGCACGACCATTGAAGAGACGTGGCCGTCGGGTGCGAATCCGTGCCGTGCCATGTCATGATTGCGCTGGCAGTTGGCCTAAGGAACCGGCGGGATTTCGCCTTTTGGCGCGCGGGCTTCCCGGTTCATTAAATGAACCGCGCCACGTGTCGAACGATGACTCGCTGCGGAGTCGTGGCGCATGATCTTCCCTGTTCAAAAATGATTTGGTTCCATCAAGCGGCGACTCGCTGCAGAATTTATCGGGCCACACGCCGCGTATCTTCGCGAATCCTTGTGCCTATAAAAGGCAACAGTCAGAGAAACCTCTCTTCTTCTCCGAACGCGCTTGCTTATAGAATTAAGAAAGAGAATTTTCTTCTCTGTTCATCTCTTGAACTATTCAACTCCATTACTGGATTTTTGAACTGTTCATCTCCATTACTGGATTTTTGAACTGTTCATCTCCATTACTGGATTTTCGAACTAGCGATGGCACCCAAGACCAAGCCAACCGCATCGTCCTCCAAGGCGACCGCCGCCGAGGCCCAGAGGGGCGCTTCCTCTGCGCAGGACGTCGTTTTCAGAGGTAAAAATGCCGTTTAGGCATGAACTCCGCCATTACTGGAAGCTTAAGGAACCCTAAAAGATCTTTTTGGAGGAGAACTATAATCACAGTAGATGAACCAGTTTGATTCTCAGACGCGGTCTCGGATGCAGTCTTTGATTTGATAACCAGAGTTGATAACCGAGGCGCGGGTTTGATGACTCGATGCCAGTGGGCTCTGCACTTCGGATCCTTCACTTAGAATATTTCTAATTGTGAAGGGTTCGGACGCGGTCTTGGTTTGCAGAACGCGGATTTGATCCTTGCGTTCTGTGCCATCAGCCGTCGATTTTGATGAGTCTGGCGCCTGAGTCAAAGCACTTAGAAATTTTTCATAAGTCTTGGTTTGCAGAACGCGGATTTGATCCTTGCGTTCTGTCAATTTGGCGCGGATTTGCAGGACTGGACGCAGATTTTGACAACTTCTGTGTCTAGTGTCTTTTCTGCGTCTGAATTGTAGACACTTAATCGCTTTTTTTTTCTTTTTCTGACAAGATGTCTGATCAAGTGTCTTTTTCTTTTGCAGTGCCATACCCTATTGCTCCACTTGCCAAGAACAGCCACTTCGGGCGCGTGGTGGTGCCGACCGCAATCTGACCTTTGTGCTGCAAAGGACAGTACCTGTGACTACTGACAGGTCACAGGAGCGCAAGGAAATGATCTCCAATGTTGATGGGAGAACTTTTTGGGTGCTCATGACTGATGCAGCATTCAAAAGGGATGCTCACATCAAGCTGGAGAAGCCTGCCTTCTTCTTTGGAGATCATGTCGGCGATGGCGGCTTTTCCATGTACGACGGGAATTACAAGTGGCTCCATCAGATAGGGGATAGGAGATTCTTCCTTCCAGCCATGGAGAGGATGCTCCCGCTATCTTATCTCCAACACATGTCCGTCCCTCGGAAGATGAAGTGGGACGTTTCCCGGTATATTCCTGAGATCACTCTCGGTGATTTGGGCTCCCATAAAGTATACCGTCATGATAGCCATGACAGGACGGTCCTCGGCCTGTTCCCTGGGTCACGTAAGTCTGAGCTCCCAGTTGGAGAGATTCCGAAGCTCGCCATTACTTTCCTCACCTCATTCATGGAAGCAGAGGGTGATTATCCGGCCGAGTTCCGTTCGCCCGGGTGGGTTCATTCCACGGAGAATTATTGGTGGGGCAGGATAGTGAGTTTCGTCCTCACCGATCTTGGAGATCTGCTGGAGCAAGTGGGATTATACTCAGCAGTCAGGGCCGTGCAGTGGGGTATCCCACCGAGTTCTCATAACTTCTTCGGGATTCTGGAGCGCTACAATCTTTTGACGGGGACGTTCTTCACTCCGGTTGGGGAGATGGGCCTTGCCCTGCACGAGCTGCATGAGGTCTCGGGGTTGGCGGCAGGGGATTCTCCATATGAGGAATATGTCCCAACCACTGAGGAGCTCAACCTTATAAAGAAAAGGTCTCCTCATCTGTACGAGACTTATTGGGAAGTGATGTGACACTTCCATATTTGCGGTCAGGTGACCGCTTGGAGGTCACAGGGAGTCAAGCAGCTGTCTTGGGATAGCTACCTGTTCAACAACGTCAACAAGAAGGACCATTCGATAACCCGACTGGCTCCCAGCTCTGACCAGGAGATTGACGACATGGTCGCCCAAGCTTCTGAAGGCTTCTACACCACGGAGTCGAACGAGGACAGCTTCGAACCTGATACGCTTTTCGAAAGCTATCATCATCAAGCCCGGATTCCCATCTCTAGTCGAGTACTGTTGGCGGGCTTCTTGATGCTGTGGCTGAAGCGTTGTGTGGCGCCCACGCTGCCACACGAAGTTATTGTTGCTGACGTGGTGTACCCGGCGGTGCTCCTGGCCCATGGCAGTCCCATAGCCCTCCTCCAGGCCGTGGCGGCTGGCATTCAGAGCGGGTTGCGGGCGCTAACCAAGAATTTCTGCGAGGCCCCGAGGACTGTCGACTCCCATGGCAAGCCGTATGTTGACTCAGAGGGGAACCCGACGGTGAAGCGCCCCAACCCTCGGATCGAGCTACCTTATACGTACCTCATGGCTTGGTACGTGATGCACTGCCCCTCCTTGATGACGCCGGTGCATGGGAGTGCGGGTTCTGTCCCTTTTGTGCAGCGGTTGGAATGTTCAGACTGGCGTGATACCTACATATATTACATCCGGAGGTGTCTTTCAGATGCCACGAACTACCAGCTCAATCGCTGCTTCCCAGAGATTCCTGGTGCATCTTTCGGGGAGCAATTCACTGATTCTGTAGGCCGGGATGACTTCACGCAGCTGTCCGCGGGAATCTTCTGGTGGTTGATCAACATCCGGCCAGGATATGTGCTGTTCCGGCAAGGGACTTCCTGCACAATTGAGCCGTATATGCCGAGTCGTTTCGCCCGACAGTTCGGCTATGATCAACTCTACGTCGGTAATCCGAACGCTCGACTCGCCTTCGACGGGAATTTGTTCGAAGGTGCCCGAGCTTGGTACTACAGCGTGGCTGGAGGGACAAAAGCAACTTTCTGTTTGCCTGTCGAGGGGCCGAAGAGCCGCACCAGCTTCACCTTCTGCACCTGGTACTCTCAAGTTAACCAGTCACCGGACTTTGCTCTGGGGTATACGTGTATCGAGAGTATCAATGCCTATCTCGAAACACGGTCGGAGTCTGGTAAACGCTCGCTAATGGTCAACCAGTACCTGAAGGCTCAGAAGAAGCTCGGGAGAGCATCTCAGAGAGAGATCGGGGGGGGGGGTGGGGATCAAGAGCGGGGCCCCGAGTAACCCAGAGGGAGACCAGGAAAGGACCAAGGGAGGAGCCCTCTACCACAAAGGCTCGACAGCCGGTGAGTAAGCACCGTCAGGGCTCTACTTCCACTGCTGAACCTGCCCCAAAGAAGGTTCGGAGGGACTTGACAGCCGAAGTCTCTCAATCTGAAAGCATCCCCGCTGTTGTTGAGGAACCGATGGAAGATAAAGACTTCCCCAACTTAGTCCGTGCTCCTAGGTTGCACAGCAAGGTCTGCAGGACTGCGGAGGAGGGGGAGCTTGCTGATATACCTACCGCTGCTGACGAGGATGAGCAGCTAGAGGTAGACATAATGAGCGGAGGGGATGTTGAGATTCCGGGGATCTCAGCTCAGCTCGGGCCTTCTTTCGTTCATGAAGGGAGGGGTGAGGTACAGCAGCCGGGGTCCCCCAGCGTCTTCATCTCCAGTCCTCGGGCGGTTGACCCTAGTCCTACAACCGGGGTGATTGGTGGTAAGGCTCCGGTTACCGAGGACTCTCGTATTGAGCTGTCGTCTTCCTCATCCGAGAAGGAAAGCGATATCGGGGATGAAGTTGACTATGGTGACGAACCCGCTCCTCCTGATCCGAGCAAATTCTCCCACATTTCGGAGGAGGAAATATATGGGGGCGAGCCATCGACGGCGCCATCACCACCGGCGATAGTTGCTCCTGGTGAAGGTATTTTCGTCTAATTTCCTCTTTTATTTTAAAAAGGATGTTTTAACATACTTCTTTTATGCTGTAGGGTTGGCCGAGGATGCTGAGCCTACGACCTCCTCGCATGTCGAGGAGATGGTGCAAGAGTCGACCCAGTCGGAAGGGGTTGATGCTTCAGTTGCTGAGGCGACTACTGAAATTGGGGAGATCTCCACTTTGCCGGCAGAGGAGGCCACTCCTGAAGCCGGGGAGATTCTCGTTCTGCAGGACGAGGAGGCCACCATTGAAGTCGGGAAGACTCCCACTCCGCAGGATTCACCCAAGGGTTCGACATCTCTGGACCTCCAACCTGGTAAGGAAGCTTTGATGTCTTGAGTGTTTTGCTTTTCACCATTGTGGCTAATGTCGCGATAATTTGCAGAGAAAACCGAGGGGGCTCAGGTGGAGAGTCCAACGGTCAGTGCCCCTCCGGAAGGCCACACAACTCAAGCCTTGGCCGAGGTTTCTGAGGAGATCGTACTCATGACTCCGTCATCGGCCGTGGAGGTTCCTGTAGAGATAACACCGCCGGAAGCGCCAGTGGCTACTCTAGCTCTTGCCGTACCAGCAGCCAGCACGACTCTTGTGCGAGAAGATCCGCCTTACATCCCTTATCCTGTGATAGAAAGGGGGTCGGGAAGTTTCCCATATGGTGAAGATATGGGGGAACTGGCACGTCAGATGGTGCAACAGTTTTTTGCTTCGATGGGATCATGTATTGATCTCATCTTACGTGGAAGCAGCTCCTTCGAGTTTGCCCGGACGCTTCTCGGAAATCTGGCCGAGAACGTCAAATTAACCGGAGGCCCCTCACTTGCCAAGGCGTGTCTGCGGGTGGTGGAGCAACTGGGAGACGACCTGCAAGAGCTGAAGTTTTTGGAAGATGCTGGCTCTTTTCATGAGGCTCAGGCCACCCTGGCTAGGCTCCTAGCCACCCAAGAACAAGAGCGACAGGAGGTGGAAGCGCAAATTGCTGAAGAGATCAGCAATCTTGACCGTTCCCAAGCTGAATGTCAAATGCTGATTAATGATTCAAAGGAATCCGAGCTCGTCATGCAGAGTACAGAGCTCGTTATTATCAGTGCTCGGGCCGCCATTGCCAAGGCAGAAGCGTGCTTATGATCAATGAGAAGAAGCTTGCCACTATCAAGAAGAGGCTAGAGGAGCAGCAAGCTGCGAAGGCACAGGCTGAAGAGAGCCAGTCCATTCATTCCTCCAGGTTGGAATCTCTGCGAGCGCAGCTAGCTGCAAAACCCTTCTTATCTGAAGAGGAGCTGCGGGTCCAAGCTATGATGGAGGCTGAGAAGACACGTCAGCACGAGATGCATCGTCTTAGGGAGCACATCCGTTCTTTACCGAACCAGGACTTTTAGCCTTCTTTCTCTTCCCTTTTTGTAAAAAAGAGGACACTCTGTTTACCAAAAGTGTTTGTACCCACTTTTATCATTTTTGATATAATAAAAGTCTTTCGAAGTTTTTGTTCCACCTTCTTTGCTTTGCTGTAGATGAATTTCAACTCTTTGATCATAGTCTGAACTTAGGTGAAACGCGGCCTTACTCCTTAGAGAGACGCGGACATCAGCTCATTGAGAGACGCGGTCATCGATCCCTAGGAACTTAGGCAGGCCCAAGTCTTTCTGATGAGACGCGACGTCAATTCGTAAGGAGACGCGGCCATCAGTTGACGGGGAGACGCGGTCATTAGTTCATAGGAACTTAGGCAGACCCAAGTCTTTCTGATGAGACGCGACGTTAATCCGTAAGGAGACGCGGCCATCATTTGATGAAGAGACGCGGTCATTAGTTCATAGGAACTTAGGCAGACCCAAGTCTTTCTGATGAGACGCGACGCTAATCCGTAAGGAGACGTGGCCATCAGTTCATAGGAACTTAGGTAAAACTAAGTCCTTTTTTGATGAGGCGCGGCGTCGACTCATACGTGGTTGAAGCAGACACGAGGGACACAGCCTTGTATATATTTTTTTTTTCTCAGAATGGGCTAAGTGTTTTCCTTTAGAAAGGGTCCCGTTTGCTGAAGGGACGCAGCTTTGAGTCACGCGGACATTCCTCTGGAACGCGGGTGATTCAATCTGAAGAGGGGACGCGGATTCTCGGACGCGACTTTCCCATCTGCGTTTAATGCAGCTTGACTTGCAGATTTTATGTGATCTTTGAACGTCAAATCTTCACTGACGATTGGGAAACCAGGTCATCCGTTGTTTCCCGAAGCAGTTGTCCACGCATCGGTTCTTTATTGGACTTAGACGTTAATGCCCTTTAATGCAAAAGAAACCAGCGCTGGCGATTGAAAACCGGTGTCTTCGACGGTTCCCAAAACGACGTTCCACGCGTCAGTCCCTCTTTGGTCTTTAACAGTCGTGCGGCCATTAAGGCGACGGTTCTGATTACTGTACCATTAATGACAGTTATTAGGGGCTGCCTATAAATAGGGCTCACCCTCTTCCCCTTTTAACAATCCAAAGTTGGGTTGTTTTCTTTTGTTCTGCTCTGAGAATATCAAAGTTTCAAAGAGGGGTTCTGTCTCCATGGACGAGGGTGACTCTGTGGATGAAGATGACCCAGAGTTCTCATGCTTCTGTTTGGTCTCTTAAGGAGGAAGCGTCTCTTTGGTCGCTTTTCATGTCTTTGTTCTGATACAGAGAGTCTTGCTCTTGATAGAGGCTTCTGCGGGTATGCCATCCCGACTTGCCATGGTGTCTTTGGCCTACCCAAGCTTGCACTTTGGCGTCTCTGGAAGAGATTGTCATCTGGGTCTTCTCATGAAGATTGGGTTGGTGCATTCCTTCTGGAATTTGCGCCGCCAACTTCCTCTCTGGACGCGAGTAAATGAAGTCTTTGGCACCTGGCGCTGGCTTTACTCATGAAGCTCGCGTTTTAAGGCCACTGACTTGGGCTGAGGTCTTCAGACCCGAATTTTGCAACTCCTGTTTGTTCAACAGAGGGATGGCAATTTTCGGCGTCTGAGTCTTTTTCGCGTCTCGTGCTTTAGGCGCGGGCGCAAAATGAGACCGCGTTCGAATCCACAGTTTTGACTCGCGTCTGTTTCTGCTGACGCGGTAGTTTGACTTACTGTGCGAGTCATTCCCGCGTCTGAAATCCTCAACCACTGCCGCGTTTGTCACTTAGTTTTCTTTGCTAAAGTATACTAAGTTCTAGATTTTCTAACTCCCTTGTTTATTCCTTGCAGGTAGGCTTGATCGTCCTTTTTTAGGTTCGTTGGGCCCCTGGAAGAATATATCGGCTGGTGAACTTGTCCAGTGTTCATTTATAAGGGAAGACATCATGGTCCTCGTCGTTTATAAGGGAGGACATCATACTCCCCGACGGGGACTTAACCCTCTCCAAGGTCTCTTCAGATCCTCTGCACCAATCATGTCTGATGGCAAGAGATGGTCAGGGTGAGTATGACGGCGAGGAGGTTCTTAAGGTGGATAACTCCCTCCCCAGAAGTGACTTCAAGGACATTCCATGCCTGTTGGATGGCCTACTGGGGAAAGAGACGCTCATGAACGAAGGGTTGCAGGACTTTCTGCTGCCACCAGACCTTAAGAACACTATTGCTCTTAGCTTAGTCAGCTAGGGCTCTTTCGACTTTTGCGTCATCACCATAGTGCAATCGGCTCCAATTATCGCCACAGTTGGGCACTTTTCTAGACATCGTGCACTTGGGATCAGATGCGGCTTCAAGGAGTGAGTACGACCTCTGAGAGAAAGAGGGACTTCTTTGTACTCCTTAATTGTAACAATCAATCTTATTGTATAAGAGAGCGTTTTGTATCACTTTCATATGCTTGGATATAAATAAATGAAAGTGACACTTTTCTTTTTGCCTCTTTCATTGTCTTAAACTTTTTGTCTTCAGTTAGACACATGGAAGCAGAGAATCTTCTGACTTTATCAAAATTATGATGTTAATTTTAATAAGTCAAAAGTAAGGAAAGATCCTATTTCAGGAACTTTCATAATACTGTCAGAGGTGTAATATTAACTTGACAGAGATGGGATGATTTTTTTGTGGACCTGCCACTTTGTAAAAGAAAGTGACAGGTGGAGTTCGTACCCCCAGGGAAGATGAACTTTTATCAAGGGTTTGGGATTAACTTGATTTAAGATCAGCTGGGGAGTTTGACGAAAACATTGTTAATGGTGTAATGTTAACCTAACAATGCTTCTAAGTGAATTTAATACTCTGTTGGGGAGAATATCAAATGAGACTAGACTCGCGGGGAATCTAGGAAAGTTTTTACCGTTAGAGGTGTGATATTAACTTAACGGGTTGGAAGTAGTCTTGTCAGAAGTGTAATGTTAACTTGACAAGAATGCGAGTCAGAGGTGTGATATTAACTTGACTCAGAGTGTCACTGTCATAGGTGTAGTGTTTAACTTAACAGTGAGGATAATGCTAGAGGTGTAATATTGAACTTGGCATTAGTCGTCTCGGCTTGGATAAAGAAGTCGAGGAAAGGTCATGGCCATAGGTGTATTGTTGAACTTAGCAATGACTCGGATGCTAGAAGTGTAGTGTTAACTTGGCATCGTCCATTTCAGCTTCAATATGGAAGTCTAAAGAAAAGCGACTGTCAGAAGTGTGATATTAACTTGACAGACTCTTGATGTACTGTTTAGAGGTATAATGTTAACTTAAGCAGTAGTTTGTCAGAGGTGTGGTATTAATTTGACGAAAATTGGCTCGTGATAAGAGCAATTTGAGGACTTGTCATTCTATTGATGAGAATTGACAAGTGGAATTTGAAATGCCAGAGGTATAGTGTTAACTTGGCAAATTTGAGAGTTTGTTACTCTATGTAGAGTTAACAAGCAAAGTTTGTACTCGACAAGGAGTATTCATTACCAGAGGTATAGTGTTAACATAGTAATGATTGCATTTTGTTGTCCTACCATTCTATGGATGAGAATTGGTAAGTGATTTTGGAGGGAAGAGTGGAAACAAGTCCACTTAGGATTTTTAGCAAACCCTCAGCTATCAACGGGTTTGAGGTGCCTTTACCAACTACCGTTTGAGTTGGGCTAGCCATGCTATTCCCCTCAGCATGATAAGTTGTCGACGACTTATGTTGGGCTTAGAAGCCAACATTTTCCTCTATCCTTAGCTGTTGGAGGCGTCGGATATTCGATCAGAGGTGTACTTTTAACTTGATCGGTGGAAGAATACCATCTAGGGATAGTATTTCTTCAAGAATTTGCCATTGATTGGCATCATTAGCGTATCGCCATTTGAGGTTATGAGGCGATATGATCCATTTGAGTAGACTGATTCTACCACAAATGGTCCTTCCCATTTGGGTTGGAATTTTCCTTTTGTATTGTGCGTCATCACCATGGGTCTTCTGACGGCTAAGACAAGGTCGCCTTTCTTGAAAGTTCGCGCTTTGACTTTCTTGTTGAAGGCTCTGGTGATACGAGCTTGATAAAGCTCGATTTATTATTGGGCCTGCAAACGCTTATCGTCTAGGGTCTCCAATTCTTGGAGTCGCTGTCGATGCTTCTCCTCTGTTGTCATCTCCGCTGTCAAGGCGACGCGTAGAGATGGAATTTGGATTTCCAGTGGAAGAACGGCTTCACATCCGTATACCAAGGAAAATGGCGTGGCTTTAGTTGGGGTTCGCACAGTCGTGCGATAGGCCCATAAGCATTCACCCAGCTTGTCGTCCCAGTCTCGTTGACTTTTCGAGACGAATTTCTTGAGAAGCTTGCCAATGGTCTTGTTAAAAGCTTCTGCGAGGCCGTTAGCAGCAGCATGACGAAGTGGCCTGATTGGCACTTCTTTTCTTTGTCAAATAATCTCTCAAATCCATAGGAGGGGGATCAAAGAGACTAGCTTCGCACTGTCGTGGACGGGAGGCATCCATGTGCTGTACAGCCTGGACGCAGGCTTTAGGGACGCGGCTGTTGCGTCGCAGCTGTGTAACGCGCATCTGGCGTCTCTTCTGAGATGAGACGCGACTTTCGCGCTGCTGCTTGGTGCGTCGGGGCAGAGACACTTGAGAGAGAGTGGGCTGCTGGGCCCCACGCCTATGGTCGTGTGCCTTCTGCGTTTGACAAGGCACAGAGGTCTCACCCTGGCGTTTGATGAGTTGGTCTTCAGAGGACCCAACTTGAAGAATCTCGTGTTTGGGTCGCCAAACGCGGACTTCACGTACTGGACGTGGCGCGGGCAAGGCACCAGATTGTACGTCGCGTCCAGCCCCAGTCAGACAACCAACGGTTCCAACTTGGAGTTGACGCGCACGTCTCCTCTGTCGACGCTCAGCATTCCGATTGCGTCACGGAGGAGGAGAGAGAAACCAACAACATCCTGGTCTGTGAAACCAGGGATTCTCACCACGCGGGTCTCCTGAGAGACGCTGACGCGGGTGTTCTGTGCGACGCGGTTGATCGCAACAACAGTGCCTGAGGTCACGCGGGCCTTCTGGGAGGCGTTGGCGCGTGAATCTGACTTGGCACAGTGGGCAACAGCAGCGCCCGAGAGAGCCTCAGATTGGGCGTCGGGGAGCTATCCCATCGAGACCCGGCAGCAGACGCGGGTCTTTGGGCTCTTGGAGCCGGAAGAGAGGAACTCTTCGTATTTCGCCTGGTCGAACTCGACAACGAGCGACTCGACCATCTTCCCCTTACGGAGGACGTCATCCTGCGCCACGATCTGTTCGTCAGTAACGAAAGCAGTCCCCAGCGGAGTCGCCATCTCTTGTACGCGCCGGAAAAAGAGAAAGAATTTAGCTGTAAAGATTTCCTTGAATCAAATGAAACAATTACAACAAGACTTTTCCTTCCAGTTACAAGGGAGGGAGGATGTTGAATCTTGAATCCTCCCTTTGTTTAATGCTGGGTTCTTCGTGTGGTGGTGGAGAGTGAATCTTGTTCTCCGTTGACCGGATGACCGTCTGGACCTTCGGGGATCTCCTCTTCGGTAGGTAGAAAGAGTAACACAGCTCTGTCTACCAAAACTCTCAAAGAGAAGGTAGGCGAAGAGCAGCTGGCGCGTAGCAAGCTTGCTGAAGAGTCTTCTCTCCCTCTGTCGATGATCTCGTAGATGCCGTGCCTTGATTGTTGATCTGATCCACGATGCCCTCCTGATGCCCTCCTGATGCCCGATCCTCCCCGTTTGTTGATGCAAACAGGGCTATTTATAGAGGTCCCAGGGGTGAACGTGCCCCCTGAAAACGCTCCACAATGAGGGGCCACTTCCCGCTACATGTGCGGTGACTGGCCCCATAATCCGGGTAGTTATAACTGAGGCGCGGGTTTAGACCCACGCGCCTTGTTGCTGAGACGCGGGCGTCGAGCCAACGCGCCTTGATGCTGAGACGCAGGCGTCGAGCCAACGCGCCTTGATGCTGAGACGCGGGCGTCGAGCCAACGCGCCTTGATGCTGAGACGCGGGCGTCGAGCCAACGCGCCTTGATGCTGAGACGCGGGTGTCGAGCCAACGCGCCTTGATGTTGAGACGCGGGCGTCGAGCCAACGCGCCTTGATGCTGAGACGCGGGTGTCGATCCCTCGCGTCTAGAACTTGAGACTCTACTTTTAAGTGGCTTGTCTTTTAGTGACTTTTAGACAGCCTACAGTGCCCTAAGACCGTTTGGTTTGGGAGTCATCGATTAAAGGCTCGTTACATGGGCAGATTAGAAAGCCTAATAGAACTAAGGAATAATACCATCAAAAAAAAAATAATATATATATATGTATAAATAAATAAGGTATAAGAGTTAGAGTTAATGAACCCTTAGTCAAAATTTTCACAGTCACAAGTGCATATGATTTAGAGTAAAGTAATAGACCAGATGAGAAGTACAATTTGACTCCTTACTTTGATTGATAACAAATTTTTGAATAGAAAAATTTAGTTTTCCTATAACTTATAGATTGCTTAAATCTTACTATTATGTTTCAAATATTTTTCTCTTTCAAAATGCTTTTCGAAAATACTAACTCTTTGTTTCTCTTTCTTTATGGATTTTGTGGAGTGTAATCCACTGAAAAACCCTCACGAGACAAAACTCGTCCTCTAGGGGAAACCTAGAGGTTTAACGGCTTATTGCACATGCTCAGTGCAATCGCTTGACCTACGAAAGTGGTCTAAATAATCCTTAGTATAGTTTAGTTATTTTGCTCGAGGAAGAGCAAAAGATAGGTATGGGGGTGTGATTGGTCACTAATGTTGCACATTTATTATCATATTTCCATACTTATTATATAATAAAATCTGCATTGTCCTAATTAAATGTTTAATTTATTTGCATGCCCATTCCTTAAGGAGATGAAGAGAAACAAGCCCAAAAGGCCACCAAATTCTGATTAATTCAGAATAAATTTGAAATGAAGAAATCAGGGCAAAATCTTGGCATATAAGGAAGGTTGAGAAGAATCCTCCCTGAATCAAGATGAAGAAATCAGGGCAAAATCTTGGCATATAAGGAAGGTTAAGAAGAATCCTCCCTGAATCAAGATGAAGAAATCAGGGCAAAATCTTGGCATATAAGGAAGGTTGAGAAGAATCCTCCCTGAATCAAGCACAATCAAAGGCTGTTTTGTCAATTTTTGAAGCAAAAACAAGAAAATCAGAAGAAGATACGAGAAATACATCAGACCAGGAGATTCCCCCAATCTTCCTGGGATCTTATCCTTTAGGTTTTTTGCCTATAAATACTGGTTTTAGCTGAGCAAAAAGGAGGACCAGGCAGAGATAGGATTTAGACTAGTTTTTCATTTTGTAGTTTAGGTTTTTCTTTTCTTTTTATGTAATGTGTATGAAAGCTTAGGTTAGATGAAGATTCATGTAAGTAAGAGATGAAGGCCTATGTTGAGAGTGACACTAATGTACCCTTCTCCTTTCTTCCATCGTTTCAAGCAATAAAAGGTAATATTTTTATGTTCTTCTTTGCTTTCATTTTCTTTTCCCTCTTTCTACTTTACCTCCTTTGTTTTTAATGAGTTTGCAAGTGAAGCCAGAAGCATTAGTATAACGATGTTGTGTGAGTACCAACGATAGTTCATGAAGACGTTCTCCTCCTCAAGATCCGTATCAATTCATTTTGCTCAGCTTGATGATATAATGCGCACGGGGACTGAGCTTGATCGTATGGTCTATGCGTTGAACACCTCCGAATGCAAGGTAGAACATGCAAAGGTTTTCAGGTAAGTCATCAATCAACCTAGGTAAGTATTTCTTCACTCTTCTTTCTTTCTTTTCTTTTATTTCTTTAGTATAGATCACCACCTCTTCCAAATCATTCTTTTTCGACTCATTTGTACATGGTCACTTTCTTTCCCCTTTCTTTGTAAATAGTCATTCTCCATTTATCTCCACCTTCTTCATCTCTCATTTTCTTTCTAACTTTAACATAACTTTCTTTTTCATTTTTATTTCTTTAAACAAAGAAGAATCTTCGTTTTATCTTCATTAAGATTTCAATAAAGAAACGTAAACGCTTCTATCGCAAAACCCTCCTTGTGGATCATGACCCATATAGCCACTTGCTATAGCGGTAAGAATTGAGCACTTGCACATATTTATTTCTAAATCTAAAGTTCTGTATTTTTTGTGCAGGTTTTTTTACCTCAATCACCTGCTAATAAACCAACAGTAAAATACTTGTTGAAAAAGATAAAAAAATTGATTACACGTTTGCATTTTTAGGCACGTGTCTTTTCAATTCATTTATTTTTACTGTTGAAGAGTGCTGGAGCAAGGTACGTTCGCATTGCATGTAGAATAGGACTCATCTCTTGGTTGATTTACATCGCTTTGAGTGAATCTTATTTATCTTGTACACTTGCACAAATTGATTTTAAGGGCAATACCCAATAACAAGATAAGGTGGGGATTTAATCACCCTTCCTTGGTCTAAAAATCAGATTCCAAGCACTCACTAACCCAAGCCTAACTAAAAATGAGTAGATGGTTGCCCTAGGGACATCTCGAACTCAATTAGGAGATTATCCTAAGGGGGAAAGATGTTGGAATTTGACTCCTGCAAAATCAGTATCTAGGAAAGAGATTAAGGGCCGAAAGCCCGAAGGTTGGTTGTTATTTAATTAAGGAACGTCTTGGACGAAAAACCTCCCACCAATCTTGCCCTGACCTGGCTGATTAGCTTGTGGTCAAAGTCTGCATTAGACCTCCCGTGGACAGTCTAACCAGTTAGGAGTCGTCTAGGTCATAGGTCTACCCTAACTTAGTTTAGAATTTTTTCTTTTTTTGTTTGTTTATTTGTTTGTTTTTCTTTTCTTTATTTGTATTCTATTGTGTGATATGGCTTATAATAACAATTTTTCCAATTTTAATAATAATCCATATTACACACCGACTTTATTTTCGGATATTACTAACCCGGTATATCATAACTTTAACCAACCTAGTGTGCCGGATTGGTCTTATCCGAATCAATATAACCCATGCCCCCCAATCTAATAACTATAATTTCCAGAATGATTTCAACTCTTCACAGAGTCAGTGGAGATTCACCTATCTCGAGTCAAATTTTCAACCAACTTGTCCTCCTTCTCCACCTAGTCCACAATATTTTCAAGATTCATACTCAGATCCACCAGTCCAAAATAGAAAACTATCAATTTGGAAATGAGTATGCGTGAGTCCAAACAAAAATCCCAAAATCTGATGGACTCACAATTCACCACCAATTACAAGACAACACTTCATCTTTTCATTAAAACAATGAACCTATCAACTATGAAAAGATGCTTGAAGCCATGACTCATGCTCAAAATGCTCATAATCGTGACATAGATATGATGGTCCAATCTCTACGTTCTCACCGTTTGACCAGTTCTGATGTCACTAACCATTCTGTTAGAGCCGAAGAGTCATGTAGTTTTGGAAATCAAGGTTCCATTTCAGAACAGTCATTTGAACTTGCCCAAACTCCAAATAATATTGATAGTTTGGCAAGTTATCCCTTGCCTGAAATCGAACTTGAAAATGAATATGATCATGAACCTCAACTTATTGATTCAATTTTACTTCCTGATTCAATAATGACTCCGGTATCTTCACCTGATTTTAATCTTTTCCCCGAGTCAACATTGGATCTTGTGCCAATTCATCATGAAATTGAATCACCTATTTTTGATGATCATATTGAACTTGACTAATTTTACACTTTTGAAAATCCTATTGACAAATTGGCAAGTTCTCATTTTTTTGATATTGAACTCAATGAGATATGTGACCTAGATTCTCAAATCTGTGATCCAGTTCAATTTTCTGAATCAATATTGACTCCTGTTTTGTTATCAAACTTGAGTAATATTTTAGAGTCAGTTTTGATTCCCCCACCTATAATTCCTGAACTTGAATCACCAATATTAAGTCACATTCCATTGTTGGAAAATAAATGTGGACTTGAGTTTCAACTTCTTGACTTGGACCCAATTCCTGAACCTATTTTGACTCCTGAACCTTTACTTGACTTAAGTCACCTTCCTGAGTCGGTATTAGTTCCTGTACTTCTTGAGTCCAAGTCAATCATTCTATCTTTTTGATTGAGGGAAAACCTGCACAAAAAATACAGAATTTCAGATTTAGAATGAAGATGGGCAAGTGCTTAATTCTAACCGCGATAGCAAGTGGCTATGCGGGTCGTGATCCACAAGGAGGGTTTGCGATAGAAGCGTTCAAAGTTTTGTATTGAAATCTTAATGAAGATAAAACGAAAGTTCTTCTTTATTTTTAAGAAAGAAAAATGAAAAACGAGTTATGTTAAAGTTAAGAAGAAAACGGTAGAATGAGAAAGTGAGAGAATCAGAAAGCGACTATGTACAAATGAAGTGAAAAATAATGATTTGGAAGGGTAGTGTTGGTGATTTAATTTACAGAAATACAAATAATTACTTACCTTCTTTTCGCCAAAAGCTTACCTTGAATCTTCAGCTACGATATTACCTTGAATTGGAGGCAATCAGCGCATAGCCCATAAGAGTTGATTATTGGTCTCTTCCACATTACATCATTAAGACAACTCAAGCATGGAATGATACAGAGAGAGACTCAATTCCATCGTCATGAGCTATCGGTGGCACTCGCAAAGGCAAGGCTCTTTCGATGCTTTTAGACTCACTTGGAAGACAATTGTACCAAAAAGAAAAGTGAAGTAGAAAAGAAGAAGAAGAAGAAAACTAAAAAGAAGTACATACAAAGAAAGAACATCGATTCAATTTCATAACGATCAAAGAAAAGAAAGAAACCTTACAGCAGTGTCACTCTCAGCTCAAGCTTCATTCTTGTTCTTCGATGAAAGTCTGATCTCCTCTGAATTACATAAATGGAAACTAAAATTACATGAAAAAGAAAAACAAAAACCTAAACTAAAAATGGAAAACTAGTCTAAATCCTATCTCTGCATGGTCGTCCCATTTTCAGCACAAAGACTGCCTTTTTATAGGCAAAAACCCAACATGCAGGATCTCGGGGAGATCGGGGGAGCAAAAGCTCCCCCTAACTCCCCAACCAAGCCGCGGAAATGCGGATTTGGCCGCGTTTCCGCGGCCAGGGTGTGGCCAGGTGGCCACACCCTGTTGGTGGGTCTCCCCGGGTTCTCGTTCTGTCTTTATGTTTGGTTGGATTTGCAGTTTAGCTCCGAGATTGTGAAGAAATGGCCGTTGATCTTTACTTCAACCGATCGATTCTGAGAGGATTCTTCTCAACTGGTTTTCAACCTCTTGATTTTGCCCTGATTTACTGAGCTCGAATTAATTCTGATTTAACTCAGAATTTTGGTGGGCTTTTGGGCTCATTTCTCTTCATCTCCTTAAGGAATGAGCCTGCAAATAAATTAAGCATTTAATTAGAACATTGCAGATTTTATTCTATAATAAGTATGGAAATATGATATTAAATATGCAATATTAGTGACCAATCACACCCCCATACCTATCTTTTGCTCGTCCTCGAGCAAAACAACTAAACTATACTAAGGATTATTAGACCACTTTCGCAGGTCACGTGATTGCACTGAGCATGTGCAACAAGCCGTTAAACCTCTAGGTTTCCCCTAGAGGACGAGTTTTGTCTCGTTAGGGTTTTCAGCGGATTGCACCTACAAAATCCTTAAAGAAAGAGAAACAAAGAGTCAGTATTTTCGAAAAGCATTTTGAAAGAGAAAAATATTTGAAATATAATTGTAAGATTTAAGCAATCTATAAGTTATAGGAAAACTGAATTTTTCATTCCTAAACTTAGTCTCTATTCAAAAATTTGTTATCTATCAAGGTAAGGTGTCAAATTGTACTTCTCATCTATATATTACTTTACCCTAAGTCATATGCACCTTGTGATCGTGAAAATTTTAACTAAGGGTTCATTAACTCTAACTCTTATGCCTTATTTTTATATATATATATATATATATATATATAATATATATATATAAATATATTTTGATGATATTATTCCTTAGTTCTATTAGGCTTTCTAATCTGCCCATGTAACGAGCCTTTAATCGATGACTCCCAAACCAAACGGTCTTAGGCAACCGGGTGAGAAAACACCCCAAGGACTTAAGGACTCGAGCAAACAAGGCCGCAAAAATAAGGATTTTATTATATGAACCCCTTTTAGGCGTGAATTCTTATGCTTTATTAGGCACAATACCCAGCTTAATAAGAGGATTTTTATATATATATTTTTCTCAAACTTATCTAATCATCTTTCGCATAAATACTAAGGCTTTCTTAGGCCAAAGCACCTAGCTAATCAATAATTAGATTTGTTCAATTTTTTTTATAAGGCATAAGAATCTTTGTTTTTGAACCCTAAGTGTGTAAGTGTATGAAGTGTGCATATTTCATCATGGTAAAGATCAAGACTAAATTACTTTGACAAATTTTCTTCCTAACCTAAAAATCAAACAAATAATCTTATTTTGACCAAGTATAAGAAATCCTAATTTGGATTTTCCTATTCCTTAAAATTAACTTAATTTCTTACAAAAAATATGTCAAAGTATTGTTTCTATTTTCAAAAAGTTTTTAAAAGTAAAGAAAAATGTTAAATTTTTTTAATTAAAAGAAAAACCTAAGTAATGTTAGACCCTCCCCCACACCTATCTCATGCATTGTTCTCAATGTATGAATTAATGCATAGATGCATGAAAAAGAAGACAGGGAAGGAAAAGGTTACCTTAAGGTGGTGGTTCCAGTGGTGGTCTGATTGGTCCACGAAATGCGGCCCAATCGACTTTTCGTTGGGTTCGGAGGAACCCACCAGAAGTTTCTCTAATATAACCCATTAAAATTGTGTATCCATGAAGGATTTTTATTAAGTATTTGACCCCATCTAATTTTCAAATTCCATAACAAATTTTGGAGTCAAATTTGTAAACCTCCTCGTCCCAGAATGGAGTGTGAAAAGATAGAATGATTGACTTGGACTCAGGATGTATAGGAACTAATACCGACTCAGGAAGGTGACTTAAGTCAATTAAAGGTTCAGGAGTCGAAATAGGTACGGGAATTGGGTCCAAGTCAAGAAGTTGAAACTCAAGTCCACATTTATTTTCCAACAATGGAATGTGACTTAATGTTGGTGATTCAAGTTCAAGAATGATAGGTGGGGGAATCAAAACTGACTCTAAAATATTACTCAAGTTTAGTAACAAAACAGGAGTCAATATTGTTTCAGAAAGTTGAACTCGATCACAGATTTGAGAATCTAGGTCACATATCTCATTGAGTTCAATATCAAAAAAATGAGAACTTGTCAATTTGTCAATAGGATTTTCAAAAGTGTAAAATTGGTCAAGGTCAATATGATCATCAAAAATAGGTGATTCAATTTCATGATGAATTGGCACAGGATCCAATGTTGACTCGGGAAAAAGATTGAAGTCAGGTGAAGATACCGGAGTCAATATTGAATCAGGAAGTAAAATTGAATCACTAAGTTGAGGTTCATGATTGTATTCATTTTCAAGTTCAATTTCAGGCAAGGGATAACTTGCCAAACTATCAATATTATTTGGAGTTTGGGCAAGTTCAAATGATTGTTCTGAAATGGAACCTTGATTTCCAAAATAACCAGACTCTTCGGCTCTAACAGAATGGTTACCGACATCAGAACTGGCCAAACGGTGAGAATGTAAAGATTGAACCATCATATCTATGTCGTTATTATGAGCGTTTTGAGCCTGAGTCATGACTTCAAGCATCTCTTCATAGGTGATATGTTCATTGTTGTGTTGAAAAGATGAAGTGTTGTCTTGGAATTAGTAGTGAAATTGTGAGTCCATTAGATTTTGTGATTTTTGTTTGGACTCACGCATACTCATTTCCAAAATTGATGGTTTTCTATTTTGGACTGGTGGAACTGAGTATGAATCTTGAAAATATTGTGGACTAGGTGGAGAAGGAGGACAAGTTGGTTGAAAATTAGACTCGGGGTAGGTGAATCCTCACTGACTCTGTGACGAGTTGAAATCGTTATGGAAATTATGGTTATAAGATTGGGGACATGGGTTATATTGATTCGGATAAGACAAATCCGGCACACTAGGTTGGTTAAAGTTATGATATGCCGGGTTGGTAATATTCGAAAAAGAGTTTGATGTGTATTATGGATTATTATTGAAGTTGAAAAAATTATTATTATAAGCCATATCACACAATGGAATACAAACAAAAAAAAAGAAGAACAAACAAATAAACAAACAAAAAAGAAAAAAATTCTAGCCTAAGTTAGGGAAGACCTATGACCTAGACGACTCCTAACTGATTAGACTGTCCACGAGAGGTTTAATGCAGACTTAGATCACAAGCTAATCAGCCAGGTCAGGGCAAGGTTGGTGGGAGGTTTTCCGTCAAAGACGTTCCTTAATTAAATAACCACCAACCTTCGGGCTTTCGGCCCTTAATCCCTTTCCTAGACACTGATTTGGCAGGAGTCAAATTCCAACACCTTTCCCCCTTAGGATAATCTCCTAATTGATTCGGATAAGACCAATCCGGCACACTAGGTTGGTTAAAGTTATGATATGCCGGGTTGGTAATATTCGAAAAAGAGTTTGATGTGTATTATGGATTATTATTGAAGTTGAAAAAATTGTTATTATAAGCCATATCACACAATGGAATACAAACAAAAAGAAAGAAAAACAAACAAAAAACAAACAAAAAAGAAAAAAATTCTAACCTAAGTTATTTAGTGATGTCCATCTCATCCTAATGATGTCCATCTCATCCTTGTCATTTAGTTCCTTTAAGGTGGTGGCCTTGATCTCCCAAGATGGTGGAAGAGCCCGTATCACTTTGCGCACCTTTTGATCGTTGGAGATGACGTCACCTAATGAAGAAAGACCATTAGTGATTTTAGTGAAACGAGTAATCATGCAATCAATGGATTCATCATCAAGCATTTTAAATGATTCATATTGAGACCGCAAGAGATCTATTTTAGCTCTCTTGACTTGTGAGGTCCCTTCATGCGTGACCAATAGGTGTTGCCAAATCTCATAGGCGGATTGGCAATGAATAACTCGTGTAAGGTCATCCTCATTCAAGGCGGTTAAAAGGGAGTTTTGGGCTTTTGAGTTAGCCTCATATTCTCTAAAGTTAAATCAGTCCATGTACTTTCATCACTATCGGGAGCTATGTAGGGTTTGGTCAAGGACTTAGCTACCAAGCTACCTAGTGATTGCAAAAATATAGTCATCCTAACCTTCCAAATGGGAAAATTTAGGCCATCAAATTTAGGTGGGGATTTAATGTTGTCGGCCATGTTTACTAGTGTATGTATGAATGAATGAAAATGTTGATTAGCAATATTTTAAGGATCTCTCTAAGGATGTTAAGCCAAACCTAGAGTCCAAGCTCTGATACCAATTGAAAATCACCTAGAGGGGGGGTGAATAGGTGATGATGCTAATCTAAGGGCAAATTAACAATTTAAAGCAATGAGCAACTAACAAATAGATGAATGCAAATACAACAATCTCCCAAAACAAGACTAAGAGCCGAATTCCCTATTAAGGGCTCTGAACTCCTTCCTCCGGCTTCCTCGTAAAATGAGTTAGAGGTGCGCAATGCAACCTTGTTGTATGGGATAGTGATTGACAAGATGAATGATTATGACAATGCAAATGACAATCAAAAGCAAGAAAGTAATTTGCAAGGAAAGTAAACCAAACGCAAACACAAGGATATGTTATCGAGGTTCGAGCACCCAGCTCTACGTCCCCGCCTTCCCAGAAGGATTCTAACTACTTTCACTATCACAAAGATCTCAATACAATGGAGTACCCAACTCCTACAATTTCAGCACAAATAATTCCTTAGTAGTCAAAAGACCACAAACTCTCTCTTTCAAATATCTCTTCCCTTACAAAGGTCCTTAGAGAATATTGAGTAGGAATGAAGCTCTTGTGTAAGGTGAAAAGAAAAATCAAATCAGAGAGTATCACAAAAACACTTCAGCAAATGAGAAAGAATTTCAGCACAAAACCCAAGAAACAAGCTCTTTTGAATTTTCCAAACTTTTGAATTTTTCTCTTGAAAATTGTTGTAATGAATCTCTCCCCAAACACCCCTATTTATAGGAGAGGGCTAGGTTAAGAGATAAAACAAACTTAAGGTTAATTAAGTAAAATTAGATTTGAAATAAAACCCAATTTCAAATTTTAAACACAAAAGACAAAATAAAACAGCATTTAAAAATCTGCCCGTTACTGTTCAAACGGCAGTATCGGTCGACCGGTCGGTCGACCGCTAATTCAAAAATCTGCCCGTTATAGGCATCCGGTCGACCGGTCGGTCGACCCAAACAACAACAGAGAGCAAAGTTACTATATTCCGGTCGACCGCCCAGTCGACCGAATCAGGCCGTAAGTCAGTTACTTCAGTCGGGTCGACCGCCCGGTCGACCGGCAGACATGCGCACTGATACATGCATCTGCCAGAACCTCGGTCGAATGGTCCGGTCGACCGGACCAGACTGACACAGACTTCGGTCGACCGGTCAGTCGACCGACACAGGCCAAAAGATGAAATTTAAACAGAATTTTAAGGAGATGAATATTTTTATCAAAACTATTTTGAAATATAAATTAAGTATATACCATAAAAATGATTTGTAGACAGAGGATTTTGTATTAAAATATTTTTGTATAATTTATAGGAAATAAACTTAAAAACTAGACGTGTACAAAAATGTGTGTGATAGAGCTTCAAACCTATCCACTATTCTTTAACAAACTATAAAAACTAAAAACAAAATACATGAAGACTAATTGAGCAATCTTCAAGTCCTTGAGCCATCCCAAGCCTTGCTAGTGCCTTCTCTTCTATGATCCTTCCTTGATGTGCAATTTGCCTTCAATGCTAGTTGGAACTTAGAAGTTCTTGCAATAGCTAAGTGAATGGTCTCTAAACATGGTACAAAACCTGAAACACATCTTAAGCAAGTCATTAGTACCAAATAGCACTTATTTGGTTTGTCATCATCAAAACACAAAACAATGGAGAGTGTAACCTCTTGGGCCAACAATCTCCCCCTTTTTGATGATGACAAAACAAATAGGCTATTGACAAAAATATAGGGAGGAGAAGAACTCCCCCTCAAATTATGCTATACATAAAATTCTAGATACCAATAATTGAAATACCAAAAATTGAAATGATGCACCAAAACACATATATGAAACACAAAAATTTCTCTTGATACCAAAAACATCAAAAATTACCAAGAGATACCAAATATCAAAAAAATTTGCTCCTTGATACCAATTTAAACTTAAAACACAAAGATTCATTGAAAACACATAAAAACTCATAAAACTCATAAATTCATATGGAACCAAGACCAAATGAACTTATTTTTGTCCATGTAACTTATTCTCCCCCTTTTTGTCATACATCAAAAAGGGTTATGAAAAACATGTTTAATCAATAATACACATATTTAATTCTCCACAAATAAACGAAAATCTAGCAAAATCAAGTGGTTTAGTGAAAATATCGGCTAGTTGAAAATCGGTGGAAACATAATCAATATCTATATCACCTTTCTCAAAATGATCTCTAAGAAAGTGATATCTAATCTCAATGTGCTTGGTCTTACTATGTTGATTTGCATTTTTGGTTAAATGAATAGTACTTGTATTATCACAAAATATTTTAATATTTTTATAATGCAAATCATAATCAAGGAGAGTATGTTTCATCCAAAGGACTTGTGCACAACAAGCCCCCACGGCAACATACTCCGCCTCGGCGGTTGATAGAGCTACGGAATTTTGCTTCCTAGAGGACCATGAAACAAGACAATTACCAAGAAATTGACATATCCCACTAGTACTCTTTCTATCTACTCTACAACCCGCATAGTCGGCATCCGAATAACTAATCATAGAAAAATCTCCGGTTTTCGGATACCAAAGACCTAATCCAATCGTTCCCTTAACATATCGAATAATGCGTTTTACGGCAATTAAATGAGACTCTTTGGGACACGATTGAAATCTAGCACAAAGACACACACTAAACATGATATCCGGCCTACTTGCCGTTAAATATAAAAGACTACCTATCATGCTTCTAAACAATTTAATATCAACATTTTTACCTTGGTCGTCCTTATCAAGCTTGGTTGTAGTTGCCATGGGAGTGTTGCAAGCTTTAGCGTCTTCAAGTCCAAACCTCTTCACGAGTTCCTTTGCGTATTTGGCTTGAGAGATGAAGTTCCCATCATGCAATTGCTTGACTTGGAGTCCAAGAAAGAAGTTGAGCTCACCCATGGAGGACATTTCGAATTCTTGTTGCATTACCTTTTCAAAATCCTTGCATAAAACTTCATTAGTAGAACCGAAAATTATATCATCAACATAAATTTGAACAATTAAAATATCATTATCAACATGCTTAGTGAATAGAGTAGTGTCTACTTTGCCTTTGATAAAATCATTTGAAATTAGAAAACTTGAAAGCCTTTCATACCAAGCTCTTGGAGCTTGTTTTAAACCATACAAAGCCTTATCGAGTTTGAAAACGAAATCGGGATGAACATGATCAACAAAACCGGGAGGTTGAGCAACAAAAACTTCTTCATTAAGAAAACCATTTAAAAATGCACTTTTTACATCCATTTGAAAAAGTTTAAAATTTTTAAAAGATGCATAAGCTAGTGTTATCCGTATGGCTTCAAGCCGTGCTACGGGTGCAAAGGATTCCTCAAAGTCGATTCCCTCAACTTGAGTGTAACCTTGGGCCACTAACCTAGCTTTATTCCTAATGACATTTCCGGACTCATCCAACTTATTCCTAAAGATTCACTTAGTACCAATTATTGGTCTATCGTGGGGCTTAGGAACAAGGTGCCAAACTTGGTTGCACTCAAATTGATTGAGTTCCTCTTGTATGGCAAGTAACCAATATGGGTCAGTCTCGGCTTCGAGAATGCCTTTGGGTTCAAAATGAGAAATGAAAGCAAAGTTACCACATAGGTCATGGAGTTTGGAGCGCGTTGTGACTCCTTTGGAAGCATCACCCAAGATGAGCTCCTTTGGATGATTTGTAGCATATCTCCAAGCTTTGGGAAGCGGTTGAGTGCTTTCCTCATTATCCTTTTGAACTTCACCTAAAGGTTCTTGCTTCTCTTCTTGAGCGGGTGAGTCCTTCAAGGATAGTTTCTCCATGCTTTCACCTAATGGTTCAATCTCTACAACATTCTCAACAAACACATTAGATTCTTCAAACTTAACATGCATGATTTCTTCAATAGTTAGTGAAGATCTAATAAAAACTCTATATGCTTTGCTAGTAGAGGAATATCCAACAAAGATAGCCTCATAAGCTTAGCATCAAATTTACCCAAATTCTCTTTAGTATTTAAAACAAAACATTTGCATCCAAAAACTTTGAAATATGAAACATTTGATTTTCTAGAATGATACATTTCAAAAGATGTTTTAGAAGAATTTTTGCATAAATAAATACGGTTCGATATATAGCATGCGGTATTTACGGCCTCGGCCCATAAATATTGAGGGAGGTCATATTCACTTATCATTGTCCTAGCCATCTCTTGAAGTGTTCTATTTTTCCTTTCTACAACTCCATTTTGTTGTGGAGTCCTAGGACAAGACATTTCATGCTTAATTCCCTTTTCATCACAATAAGTCATGAAGAGTTGGTTCACAAATTCACCACCTCTATCACTCCTTATTCTCAAAATCGAAAATCCTTTTTCTTTTTCAACTCTTTTTCGAAAAATCTTAAAGTGAGAAAAAGTTTGATCTTTATTTTGCAAAAAGAAACCCAAGTGAAACGAGAGAAATCATCAACTAAAACAAATGCAAATCTACTACCATTTAAGCTTTTAGTTTTAGTTGGTCCAAATAAATCCATATGAATTAATTCTAAAGGTCTAGTTGACATGATATCTTTGATTGGTTTAAAGGAAGACTTGGTTTGTTTCCCAAGTTGGCACGCACCACAAATGCGGTCTTTCTCAAAACTCAAGCAAGGAATACCCTTCACCAATTCCTTAGAATTAATCCTAGAAATATGTTCAAAAGATGCATGTCCTAATCTTCTATGCCAAAGCCATGAATTTTCATCAAAAGCATTTAAACATTTAGTAGAACACTCTACATTAAGCATGTCAATTATATTATCATCACGAAAACCAGTTAAAATACAATCATTCGATTTAACATCAAAAATCTTACATGAAGAGTCATCAAAAACAACTTTAAGTCCACGATCACAAAATTGACTAATACTAAGCAAATTATGTTTCAAACCATCAACAAGAACTACATTTTCTATAATAGGAGATGAACCAATTTGAATATTACCAATACCAATGATTTTGCCTTTGGAATCATCCCTGAAGGTGACGGAGCCACCTTCCATGTACCTTGATAGGGTTGTGAAGTTGTTGATATCCCATGTCATGTGTCTTGAACAACCACTATCAAGGTACCACCGCTCCCTACGTCTTGGAGCCTTGGTGTGTACCTACATCAAACAATTTGGACTTGATTTTGGTACCCACATTTTCTTGGGTCCATGAGGGTTAGAGCCATTGACCCAAACAAGATTATTGGATCTATTTAATTGATCATAACAAAATTTAGCTAAATGTCCATTTTTGCCACAATAAGTACATCTATACACTCTACCATATTTAAAAGCATAGTGAGTGTGTGATTTGTGAGCATGGGCATTGTGAACATGAAAAGATTTAGCATGAGAAGTATTATTAGAAGTGTGAGCATGTGGAATCTTAGCATGAGAATCTTTAGCATGTGAAGTGTGCTTTTTGGAAAATTTTTCTTCAAGTTTCTTAGTATTAAAAGCACAATCTTTTAAGACTTTTTCAAAATCAACCATTTTGGTTTTTAGAGAAGAAATTTCTTTATCATCAATAATTGGAGCTTTACCTTTACAAGAAACCTTATAAGCATGAAATTCATTTTGAATGGAAACAAGATTTGAAGAAAGATCATCTTTTTCTTGTGAAACCAAAGCAAGTTGAGATTTAAGAAAAGCAACTTCCTTTTGTAGTTTAAAGCATTCCATTTTCTTGTTATCATAAGTTTCGGAAAGTTCTACAAAAGCATGAACTAGAACTTCCTTACTTAAATCATCATCATTATCATCATGAGATTCAAGAGCTTGAGGGTTTACCTTGGGTGTGTTTGCCATGAAACACATGTTCGCGGTATCTACTCCCTCTTCTTCTTCGGACTCGCTTTCCGAATCCCAAGTGGCCTTGTAAGCTTTCTTTTCTTCTTGCTTCTTTGGCTTGAAGGAGGAAGTCATTCTCTTCTTGAACTCCGGACAATCGGCCATGATGTGTCCGGGCTTTCGGCAATTGTAGCAAATGATTTTTCGCTCCTCTTTGCCTTCAAACTTTCTCCGGAAGTTGAGCTTGTTCTTCCGGTACATCCTCTTGATGTTGCGCACAAGGAGGGAGAGCTCCTCATCTTCTTCTTCATCTTCATCATCATCTTCAATGGTGGAGGAAGACTTGAAAGCTATGGACTTCTTCTTTGTCAGAGCGGCCTCTTCTCTTGCTTTCTTCTCCATCTCATGGGTTTTTAGATTCCCAATGAGACTAATGATGTCCATCTCATCCTTGTCATTTAGTTCCTTTAAGGTGGTGGCATTGATCTCCCAAGATGGTGGAAGAGCCCGTATCACTTTGCGCACCTTTTGATCGTTGGAGATGACGTCACCTAATGAAGAAAGACCATTAGTGATTTTAGTGAAATGAGTAATCATGCAATCAATGGATTCATCATCAAGCATTTTAAATGATTCATATTGAGACCGCAAGAGATCTATTTTAGCTCTCTTGACTTGTGAGGTCCCTTCATGCGTGACCAATAGGTGTTGCCAAATCTCATAGGCGGATTGGCAATGAATAACTCGTGTAAGGTCATCCTCATTCAAGGCGGTTAAAAGGGAGTTTTGGGCTTTTGAGTTAGCCTCATATTCTCTAAAGTTGAAATCAGTCCATGTACTTTCATCACTATCAGGAGCTATGTAGGGTTTGGTCAAGGACTTAGCTACCAAGCTACCTAGTGATTGCAAAAATATAGTCATCCTAACCTTCCAAATGGGAAAATTTAGGCCATCAAATTTAGGTGGGGATTTAATGTTGTCGGCCATGTTTACTAGTGTATGTATGAATGAATGAAAATGTTGATTAGCAATATTTTAAGGATCTCTCTAAGGATGTTAAGCCAAACCTAGAGTCCAAGCTCTGATACCAATTGAAAATCACCTAGAGGGGGGGTGAATAGGTGATGATGCTAATCTAAGGGCAAATTAACAATTTAAAGCAATGAGCAACTAACAAATAGATGAATGCAAATACAACAATCTCCCAAAACAAGACTAAGAGCCGAATTCCCTATTAAGGGCTCTGAACTCCTTCCTCCGGCTTCCTCGTAAAATGAGTTAGAGGTGCGCAATGCAACCTTGTTGTATGGGATAGTGATTGACAAGATGAATGATTATGACAATGCAAATGACAATCAAAAGCAAGAAAGTAATTTGCAAGGAAAGTAAACCAAACGCAAACACAAGGATATGTTATCAAGGTTCGAGCACCCAGCTCTACGTCCCCGCCTTCCCCAGAAGGATTCTAACTACTTTCACTATCACAAAGATCTCAATACAATGGAGTACCCAACTCCTACAATTTCAGCACAAATAATTCCTTAGTAGTCAAAAGACCACAAACTCTCTCTTTCAAATATCTCTTCCCTTACAAAGGTCCTTAGAGAATATTGAGTAGGAATGAAGCTCTTGTGTAAGGTGAAAAGAAAAATCAAATCAGAGAGTATCACAAAAACACTTCAGCAAATGAGAAAGAATTTCAGCACAAAACCCAAGAAACAAGCTCTTTTGAATTTTCCAAACTTTTGAATTTTTCTCTTGAAAATTGTTGTAATGAATCTCTCCCCAAACACCCCTATTTATAGGAGAGGGCTAGGTTAAGAGATAAAACAAACTTAAGGTTAATTAAGTAAAATTAGATTTGAAATAAAACCCAATTTCAAATTTTAAACACAAAAGAAAAAATAAAACAGCATTTAAAAATCTGCCCGTTACTGTTCAAACGGCAGTATCGGTCGACCGTCGGTCGACCGCTAATTCAAAAATCTGCCCGTTATAGGCATCCGGTCGACCGGTCGGTCGACCCAAACAACAACAGAGAGCAAAGTTACTATATTCCGGTCGACCGCCCGGTCGACCGAATCAGGCCGTAAGTCAGTTACTTCAGTCGGGTCGACCGCCCGGTCGACCGGCAGACATGCACACTGATACGTGCATCTGCCAGAACCTCGGTCGAATGGTCCGGTCGACCGGACCAGACTGACACAGACTTCGGTCGACCGGTCAGTCGACCGACACAGGCCAAAAGATGAAATTTAAACAGAATTTTAAGGAGATGAATATTTTTATCAAAACTATTTTGAAATATAAATTAAGTATATACCATAAAAATGTATTTGTAGACAGAGGATTTTGTATTAAATTATTTTTGTATAATTTATAGGAAATAAACTTAAAAACTAGACGTGTACAAAAACGTGTGTGATAGAGCTTCAAACCTATCCACTATTCTTTAACGAACTATAAAAACTAAAAACAAAATACATGAAGACTACTTGAGCAATCTTCAAGTCCTTGAGCCATCCCAAGCCTTGCTAGTGCCTTCTCTTCTATGATCCTTCCTTGATGTGCAATTTGCCTTCAATGCTAGTTGGAACTTAGAAGTTCTTGCAATAGCTAAGTGAATGGTCTCTAAACATGGTACAAAACCTGAAACACATCTTAAGCAAGTCATTAGTACCAAATAGCACTTATTTGGATTGTCATCATCAAAACACAAAACAATGGAGAGTGTAACCTCTTGGGCCAACAAGATTGGTGGGAGGTTTTCCGTCAAAGACGTTCCTTAATTAAATAACCACCAATCTTCAGGCTTTCGGCCCTTAATCCCTTTCCTAGACACTGATTTTGCAGGAGTCAAATTCCAACATCTTTCCCCCTTAGGATAATCTCCTAATTATGTCCGAGATGTCCCTAGGGCCAACGTTTACTCATTTTTAGTTAGGCTTGGGTTAGTGAGTGCTTGGAATCTGATTTTTGGGCCAAGGAAGGGTGATTAAATCCCCACCTTCTCTTGTTATGGGTTAGTGCCCTTAAGATAAGTTTGTGCAAGTATACAAGATATGTAAATAAGATTCATTCAAAGCAATAAAAATCAACCAAGAGGTGAGTCCTATTCTACATGCAATGCGAACGTACCTTGCTCCAGCACTCTTCAACAGTAAAATAAAAGAATTGAAAAGACACGTGCCTAAAATGCAAACGTCTAATCAATTTTTTATCTTTTTCAACAAGTATTTTACTTTTGGTTTATTAGAAGGCTTATGGTAATGGCATATAAGAAAAAACAAATTGCAGAAAACTAGAATTTTGCAAGTCAAGCAGCCCTGCAAAAAACAACGTTAGTAGTCAACTCCTTTTCGCCGCGGATCCGCTGCTTGGACCGCGAAAATGCGGCAAAGCAGAGGGTAATTGGTCTCTGCTTTCTAGAGCAGAGGCCCAATACCACTTATATGTTACTGCAATCTTAATTTCCTACTTTGCTTGCCCTATAACCTTCAACAGAGAAGAAAGTTCGTTTTAGTTCTAAAAAATTTTCAATAAAAATCAGATTTCAATAAAAACGTTACCCTCCCCGGCAACGGCGCCAAAATTTGATTGAGGCTAAACCTGCACAAAAAATACAGAATTTCAGATTTAGAATGAAGATGTGCAAGTGCTCAATTTTAACCGCGATAGCAAGTGGCTATGCGGATCATGATCCAAAAGGAGGGTTTGCGATAGAAGCGTTCAAAGTTTTGTATTGAAATCTTAATGAAGATAAAACGAAAGTTCTTCTTTGTTTTTAAGAAAGAAAAATGAAAAACGAGTTATGTTAAAGTTAAGAAGAAAACGGTAGAATGAGAAAGTGAGAGAATCAGAAAGTGACTATGTACAAATGAAGTGAAAAAGAATGATTTGGAAGAGGTAGTGTTGGTGATTTAATTTACAGAAATAAAAAAAAAGAAATACAAATAATTACTTACCTTCTTTTCGCCAAAAGCTTACCTTGAATCTTCAGCTACGATGTTACCTTGAATTAGAGGCAATCAACGCATAGCCCATAAGAGTTGATTATTAGTCTCTTCCACATTATATCATCAAGACAACTCAAGCATGAAATGATACAGAGAGAGACTCAATTCCATCGTCATGAGCTATTGGTGGCACTCGCAAAGGCAAGACTCTTTCGATGCTTTTAGACTCACTTGGAAGACTATTGTACCAAAAAGAAAAGTGAAGTAGAAAAGAAGAAGAAGAAGAAAACTAAAAAGAAGTACATACAAAGAAAGAACATCGATTCGATTTCATAACGATCAAAGAAAAGAAAGAAACCTTACACTAGTGTCACTCTCAGCTCAAGCTTCATTCTTGTTCTTCGATGAAAGTCTGATCTCCTCTGAATTACATAAATGAAAATTAAAATTACATGAAAAAGAAAAACAAAAACCTAAACTAAAAATTGGAAAACTAGTCTAAATCCTATCTCTGCATGGTCGTCCCATTTTCAGCGCAAAGACTGCCTTTTTATAGGCAAAAACCCAACATGCAGGATCCCAGGGAGATCGGGGGAGCAAACGCCCCCTAACTCCCCAACCAAGCCGCGGAAATGCGGCTTTGGCCGCGTTTACGCGCCAGGGTGTGGCCAGGTGGCCACACCCTGTTGGTGGGTCTCCCCGGGTTCTCGTTCTGTCTTTATGTTTGGTTGGATTTGCAGTTTAGATCCGAGATTGTGAAGAAATGGTCGTTGATCTTTGCTTCAACTGATCGATTCTGAGAGGATTCTTTTCAACCGCTTTTCAACCTCTTGATTTTGCCCTGATTTACTGAGCTCGAATTAATTCTGATTTAACTCAGAATTTTGGTGGGCTTTTGGGCTCATTTCTCTTCATCTCCTTAAGGAATGGGCCTGCAAATAAATTAAGCATTTAATTAGAACAATGCAGATTTTATTCTATAATAAGTATAGAAATATGATATTAAATATGCAACATTAGCGACCAATCACTTTTCACACTACATTCTGGGACGAGGTGGTTGACAAATTTGACTCTGAAATCAGTTATGAAATTTGGAAATTAGATGGGGTCAAATATTTAATAAAAATCCTTTATGGATTCATAATTTTAATGGGTTTTATTAGTGAAATTTTTGGTGGGTTCCTCCGGACCCCACGAAAAGTCGATTGGGCCGCATTTCGTGGACCAATCAGACCACCATCGGAACCACCATCTTAAGGTAACATTTTCCTTCCATTTCTTCTTTTTCATGCATCTATGCATTAATTCATACATTGAGGATAATGCATGAGATAGGTGTGGGGGAGGGTCTAACATAACTTAGTTTTTTTCTTTTTATTTAAAAAAAAAGAAAATAAAAATAAAAATTTTCTTTGCTTTAAAAAAAAACTTTTTGTAAATAGAAACAATATTTTGACATATTTTTTGTAAGAAATTAAGTTAATTTTAAGGAATAGGAAAATCCAAATTAGGATTTCTTATACTTAGTCAAAATAAGATTATTTGTTTGATTTTTAGGGTTAAGAAGATAATTTGTCAAAGTAATTTAGTCTTGATCTTTACCTTGATGAAATATGCACACTTCATACACTTACACACTTAGGGTTCAAAAACAAAGATTCTTATGCCTTATAAAAAAAAAGAAGGAAATAAACAAATCTAATTATTGATTAGGTAGGTGCTTTGGCCTAAGCAAGCATTAGTATTTATGCGAAAGATGATTAGATAAGTTTGATAAAAAAAAATATAAAAATCTTCTGATTAAGCTGGGTATTTGTGCCTAATAAAGCATAAGAATTCACGCCTAAAAGGAGTTCATATAATAAAATCCTTAGTTTTGTGGCCTTGTTTGCTCGAGTCCTTAAGTCCTTGGGGTGTTTTCTCACCCGATGCCCTAAGACCGTTTGGTTTGGGTGTCATCGATTAAAGGCTCGTTACATGGGCAAATTAGAAAGTCTAATAGAACTAAGGAATATTACCATCAAATATATATATATATATATATATATATATATATATATATATATATATATATATATATATATATAAGGTAAAAGAGTTAGAGGTAATGAACCCTTCGTCAAAATTTTCACGATCACAAGGTGCATATGACTTAGGGTAAAATAATAGACTAGATGAGAAATACAATTTGACTCCTTACTTTGATTGATAACAAATTTTTGAATAGAGACTAAGTTTAGGAATGAAAAATTCAGTTTTCCTATAACTTATAAATTACTTAAATCTTACAATTATATTTCAAATATTTTTCTCTTTCAAAATGCTTTTCGAAAATACTAACTCTTTGTTTCTCTTTCTTTAACGATTTTGTGGGTGCAATCCGCTGAAAACCCTCACGAGACAAAACTCGTCTTCTAGGGAAAACCTAGAGGTTTAACGGCTTGTTGCACATGCTCAGTGCAATCGCGTGACCTGCGAAAGTGGTCTAATAATCCTTAGTATAGTTTAGTTGTTTTGCTCGAGGACGAGCAAAAGATAGGTATGGGGGTGTGATTGGTCGCTAATGTTGCATATTTAGTATCATATTTCCATACTTATTATAGAATAAAACTTTGCATTGTCCTAATTAATTGTTTAATTTATTTGCAGGCCCATTCCTTAAGGAGATGAAGAGAAATGAGTCCAAAAGTCCACCAAAATTCTGAATTAAATCAGAATTAATTCGAGCTCAGTGAATCAGGGCAAAATCAAGAGGTTGAAAACCAGTTGAGAAGAATCCTCTTAGAATCGATCGGTTAAAGCAACAATCAAAGGCCATTTCGTCACACTCCAAGACTCAAACTGAAAATCCAATTGCAGATAAAGTCAGAAGGCCAAACCGAGGAGACCCTCCAACAGGGTGTGGCCACCTGGCCACACCCTGGCCGTGGAAATGTGGCCAAATCCGCATTTCCGCGGCCAAACAGAATCAGTTGGGGGAGCGTCAGCTCCCCCAATCTTCCCGGGACCTTACCTGTTAGGGTTTTGCCTATAAATACAGGTTTCAGCTGAGCAAAATGGGACGACCATGCAGAGATAGGATTTAGACTAGTTTTCCATTTTTTAGTTTAGGTTTTTCTTTTTCTTTTTCATGTAATTTTAGTTTTCATTTATGTAATTCAGAGGAGATCAGACTTTCATCGAAGAACAAGAATGAAGCTTGAGCTGAGAGTGACACTGGTGTAAGGTTTCTTTCTTTTCTTTGATCGTTATGAAATTGAATCTATGTTCTTTCTTTGTATGTACTTCTTTTTAGTTTTCTTCCTCTTCTTCTTTTCTACTTCACTTTTCTTTTTGGTACAATTGTCTTCCAAGTGAGTCTAAAAGCATCGAAAGACCCTTGCCTTTGCGAGTGCCACCGATAGCTCATGACGACAGAATTGAGTCTCTCTCTGTATCATTTCATGCTTGAGTTGTCTTTATGATGTAATGTGGAAGAGACCAATAATCAACTCTTATGGGCTATGCGCTGATTGCCTCCAATTCAAGGTAACATCGTAGCTGAAGATTCAAGGTAAGCTTTTGGTGAAAAGAAGATAAGTAATTATTTTTATTTCTTTTCTTTTATTTCTATAAATTAAATCACCAACACCATATCTTCCAAATCTTTCTTTCCCATTTCTTTGTAAATAGTCATTCTCCATTCTTTTCCACCTTCTCATTCTACAGTTTTCTTTCTAACTTTAACATAATTCTTTTTTCATTTTTATTTCTTAAAAACAAAGAAGAACTTTTGTTTTGTCTTCATAACGATTTCAATAAAGAACTTTGAACGGTTCCATCGTAAACCCTCCTTGTGGATCACGACCCGCATAGCCACTTGCTATAGCGGTAAGAATTGAGCACTTGCACATCTTCATTCTAAATCTGAAATTCTTTATTTTGTGTGCAAGTTGTACCTCAATCAAATTTTGGCGCCGTAGCCGGGGAGGGTAACGTTTTTATTGAAATCTGATTTTTATTGCAAATTTTTTAGAACTAAAAAAAACTTTCTTCTCTTTTGCAGGTTATAGGGCAAGTAAAGCAGGGAAATAAGATTACAGTAACATATAAGTGGTCTTGGGCCTCTGCTCTAGAAAGCAGAGACCAAGTGCCCTTTGATTTGCCACGTTTTCGCGGCCAAAGCTGCGGATCCGCGGCAAAAAGGAGTTGACTACTAAACAGGTTTTTTGCAGGGCTGTTTGCTTTACAAAATTCTAGTTTTCTGCAACTCTATTTCTTATATGCCATCACCAAAAGCCTGCTAATAAACCAACAGTAAAATACTTGTTGAAAAAGATAAAAAAATTGATTAGACGTTTGCATTTTTAGGCACGTGTCTTCTCAATTCATTTATTTTTACTGTTGAAGAGTGCTGGAGCAAGGTACGTTCGCATTGCATGTAGAATAAGACTCATCTCTTGGTTGATTTACATCACTTTGAGTGAATCTTATTTATCTTGTACACTTGCATAAATTGATTTTAAGGGCAATACCCAATAACAAGATAAGGTGGGGATTTAATCACCCTTCCTTGGCCCAAAAATCAGATTCTAAGCACTCACTAACCCAAGCCTAACTAAAAATGAGTAGACGGTTGCCCTTGGGACATCTCGGACTCAATTAGGAGATTATCCTAAGGGGAAAAGATGTTGAAATTTGACTCCTGCAAAATCAGTATCTAGGAAAGGGATTAAGGGCCGAAAGACCGAAGGTTAGTGGTTATTTAATTAAGGAATGTCTTTAACGGAAAACCTCCCTCCAATCTTGCCCTGACCTGGCTGATTTGCTTGTGGTCAAAGTCTGCATTAGACCTCCCGTGGACAATTTAACCAGTTAGGAGTCGTCTAGGTCATAGGTCTACCCTAACTTAGTTTAGAATTTTTTCTTTTTTTGTTTGTTTATTTGTTTGTTTTTCTTTTTCTTTGTTTGTATTCTATTGTATGATATGGCTTATAATAACAATTTTTCTAATTTTAATAATAATCCATATTACACACCGGCTTCATTTTCGAATATTACCAACCCAGTATATCATAACTTTAACCAACCTAGTGTGCCAGATTGGTCTTATCCGAATCATTATAACCCATGCCCCCAATCTAATAACTATAATTTCCAGAATGATTTCAACTCTTCACAGAGTCAGTGGGGATTCACCTACCCCGAGTCAAATTTTCAACCATCTTGTCCTCCTTCTCCACCTAGTCCACAATATTTTCAAGATTCATACTCAGATCCACCAATCAAAATAGAAAACTATCAATTTTGGAAATGAGTATGCGTGAGTCCAAACAAAAATCCCAAAATCTGATGAACTCACAATTTCACCACCAATTCCAAGACAACACTTCATCTTTTCATCAAAACAATGAACCTATCAACTATGAAAAGATGCTTGAAGCCATGACTCATGCTCAAAATGCTCGTAATCGTGACATAGATATGATGGTCCAATCTCTACGTTCTCACCGTTTGACCAGTTCTGATGTCACTAACCATTCTGTTAGAGCCGAAGAGACATGTAGTTTTGGAAATCAATGTTCCATTTCAGAACAGTCATTTGAACTTGCCCAAACTCCAAATAATATTGATAGTTTGGCAAGTTATGCCTTGCCTAAAATCGAACTTGAAAATGAATATGATCATGAACCTCAACTTAGTGATTCAATTTTACTTCCTGATTCAATAATGGCTCTGGTATCTTCACCTGATTTTAATCTTTTCCCAGAGTCAACATTGAATCCTGTGCCAATTCATCATGAAATTGAATCACCTATTTTTGATGATCATATTGAACTTGACCAATTTTATACTTTTGAAAATCCTATTGACAAATTGGCAAGTTCTCATTTTTTTGATATTGAACTCAATGAGATATGTGACCTAGATTCTCAAATCTGTGACCCAGTTCAATTTTCTGAGTCAATATTGACTCCTGTTTTGTTACCAAACTTGAGTAATATTTTAGAGTCAGTTTTGATTCCCCCACCTATAATTCCTGAACTTGAATCACCAATATTAAGTCACATTCCATTGTTGGAAAATAAATGTGGACTTGAGTTTCAACTTCTTGACTTGGACCCAGTTCCTGAACATATTTCGACTCCTGAACCTTTACTTGACTTAAGTCACCTTCCTAAGTCGGTATTAGTTCATGTACTTCCTGAGTCCAAGTCAATCATTCTATCTTTTCACACTCCATTCTGGGACGAGGTGGTTGACAAATTTGACTCTGAAATCAGTTATGGAATTTGGAAATTAGATGGGGTCAAATATTTAATAAAAATCCTTTATGGATTCATAATTTTAATGGGTTATATTAGTGAAATTTCTGGTGGGTTCCTCCGGACCCCATAAAAAGTCAATTGGGCCGCATTTAGTGGACCAATCAGACCACCACCGGAACAACCACCTTAAGGTAATATTTTCCTTCCCTTTCTTCTTTTTCATGCATCTATGCATTAATTCATACATTGAGGAAAATTCATGAGATAGGTGTGGGGGAGGGTCTAACATGACTTAGTTTTTTTCTTTTTATTTAAAAAAAAAAAATAAAAATTAACATTTTCTTTGCTTTTAAAAAAAAACTTTTTGAAAATAGAAACAATATTTTGACATATTTTTTGTAAGAAATTAAGTTAATTTTAAGGAATAGGAAAATCCAATTTAGGATTTCTTATACTTGGTCAAAATAAGATTATTTGTTTGATTTTTAGGGTTAGGAAGATAATTTGTCAAAGTAATTTAGTCTTGATCTTTACCTTGATGAAATATGCACACTTCATGCACTTACACACTTAGGGTTCAAAAACAAAGATTCTTATGCCTTATAAAAAAAAAAAAAAGAAAAAGAAAGAAATAAACAAATCTAATTATTGATTAGCTAGGTGCTTTGGCCTAAGCAAGCCTTAGTATTTATGCGAAAGATGATTAGATAAGTTTGAGAAAAATATATATATAAAAATCCTCTGATTAAGCTGGGTATTTGTGCCTAATAAAGCATAAGAATTCACGCCTAAAAGGGGTTCATATAATAAAATCCTTAGTTTTGTGGCCTTGTTTGCTCGAGTCCTTAAGTCCTTGGGGTGTTTTCTCACCTGGTGCCCTAAGACCGTTTGGTTTGGGAGTCATCGATTAAAGGCCCTTTACATGGGCAGATTAGAAAGCCTAATAGAACTAAGTAATATTACCATCAAATATATATATATATATATATATATATATATATATATATAAATAAGGCAAAAGGGTTATAGTTAATGAACCCTTCGTCAAAATTTTCACGATCAAAAGGTGCATATGACTTAGGGTAAAGTAATAGACTAGATGAGAAGTACAATTTGATTCCTTACTTTGATTGATAACAAATTTTTGAATAGAGACTAAGTTTAGGAATGAAAAATTCAGTTTTCCTATAACTTATAAATTGCTTAAATCTTACAATTATATTTCAAATATTTTTCTCTTTCAAAATGCTTTTTGAAAATACTAACTCTTTGTTTCTCTTTCTTTAAGGATTTTGTGGGTGCAATCCGCTGAAAACCCTCAGAGACAAAACTCGTCCTCTAGGGGAAACCAAGAGGTTTAACGTCTTGTTGCACATGCTCAGTGCAATTGCGTGACCTGCGAAAGTGGTCTAGTAATCCTTAGTATAATTTAGTTGTTTTGCTCGAGGACGAGCAAAAGATAGGTATGGGGGTGTGATTGGTCGCTAATGTTGCATATTTAGTATCATATTTCCATACTTATTATAGAATAAAACTTTGCATTGTCCTAATTAATTGTTTAATTTATTTGCAGGCCCATTCCTTAAGGAGATGAAAGAGAAATGAGCCCAAAAGCCCACCAAAATTCTGAATTAAATCAGAATTCATTCGAGCTCAGTGAATCAGGGCAAAATCAAGAGGTTGAAAACCGGTTGAGAAGAATCCTCTTAGAATCGATCGGTTAAAGCAACAATCAAAGGCCATTTCGTCACACTCCCGGACTCAAACTGAAAATCCAATTGCAGATAAAGTCAGAAGGCCAAACCGAGGAGACCCTCCAATAGGGTGTGGCCACCTGGCCACACCCTGGCCGCGGAAACGCGGCCAAAGCCGCGTTTCTGCGGCCAAACAGAATCAGTTGGGGAGCTACGCTCCCCCAATCTTCCCGGGATCTTACCTGTTAGGGTTTTGCCTATAAATACAGGTTTCAGCTGAGCAAAATGGGACGACCATGCAGAGATAAGATTTATACTAGTTTTCCATTTTTTAGTTTAGGTTTTTCTTTTTCTTTTTCTTTTTCATGTAATTTTAGTTTTCATTTATGTAATTCAGAGGAGATCAGACTTTCATCGAAGAACAAGAATGAAGATTGAGCTGAGAGTGACACTGGTGTAAGGTTTCTTTCTTTTCTTTGATCGTTATGAAATTGAATCTATGTTCTTTCTTTGTATGTACTTCTTTTTAGTTTTCTTCCTCTTCTTCTTTTCTACTTCACTTTTCTTTTTGGTATGAGTATAAGATTGACAATATGAAAATGACACAAGTGAATATAGCAAAGAAAGTAGAGAGCAAGTAATAAGAGCAATGAAAGTAGAGCAAGAAGCTAGAGCAAGTAAACCAAACGCAAACACCGAGAATTTTTCCGAGGTTCGAGCACCCAACTCTACGTCCTCGCCTTCACCCAGAAGGATTTCTAACCACTATATCTTCACAAAGAATTACAATCACACCGGAGTACCCAACTCCACAATCTCAAGTACAAGTTCTCTCTTGGTGATCAAAAGAACACAAACTCTCTTTTAAAAAGTTCTCTTCCCTTACAAAAATCCTTGTAGAACAATGAGTAGGATTGAAGCTCTTGTATGTAAGTGGAAAAAGAAAATGAAAATCAGAGAGTTTTGAAAAATACTTCAGAAAATGAGATTTTCAGCACAAAAACCAAGAACTAAAACTCTTTTGAATGCCTTAAACTTTTGAAACTTTTACAAATTTTTGTTGTAATGAAACCTCACCCTAATCACCCCTATTTATAGGAGAGGGCTAGGGATTAAAGAGTAAACCCACTTAATGGTAATTAGGAAGTATTAGGTTCAGAAAATATCACTTTACTCTTGTTTAGAGAGAAAAAAGATAAATTTAAAACTTGTTTAGAAAGTAGCCGTTATGGTAGAAACGACTCTCTCGGTCGACCGGACGGTCGACCGGGGTTCAAATAAAAGAGCCGTTGCAGGCTCTCGATCGACCGCTCGGTCGAACGGACAAAAATAGAGAGCAACTGCACTTCAGTCGGCCAGCTGCCCGATCAACCGAAGGGCTCCGGTTGACCGCCCGGTCGACCGGAAAACGTGCACACATGCACGCACCCAACTGCCAGAATCCCGGTCGATCGGATCGGTCGACCGACATGACCTGACATAGTGTCGGTCGACCGGCTCAGGCCAAAAATCAAAATTGAAACAGAAATTTTGAGGAGATTTTAAATTTTAACAAAATAGTTCTAATTTGAACTAAGTATAATACACAAAATTGAGTTTATACCCAAAGGGCATTACATCAAAATATTTTGTATATATTTATAGGGAATATTTTTGGAAATGAGATGTGCGCAAAAACGTGTGTGTTGGAATATAGAGCTTCAAACCTATTCACTATTCTTTAACAAAACTATAAAACTAGATACAAATCTAATGAAGTCTCTTGAAGTCTTGAGTCATGCAATGACTTGCTAGAGCCTTCTCTTCTATATTCCTTCCTTGTTGTGCCATATGCCTTATTTGCTCCATGAACCTAGAGTTTCTTGCAAAAGCTAAGCATTGGCTTCCAAACATGGTACAAACCTAAAACTTATCTTGAACAAACTTATTAGTACCAAATAGCTCTTATTTCTTTTGTTATCATCAAAACTCTTAAACAATTGGAGAGTGTAACCTTTTGGGCCAACATTTTCTTTACAAAACCCTAAAGAATAATGTATAGGATTGAATAAAAACTGAGAATAAAAACTTCTTTCAAGAATACTCAAGCTTTGATTTCTTTTGCAAATGTTGTTGTGTCTCTTCTTAACCCCATCCACCCCTATTTATAGGATATAGGTAGGGATTAAAGGGTAAACAATAATTTTGACTGTTCAACAGTCAGAAACTGCTATTAGTCGACTAGGGTATAGAGGTTAGTCGACTAGAAGAACAAAATTTTCCAAAGTCAGTCGACTAATATAGGAGACAAGTCGACTATACCTAGACTGATACGGATAACATGTTTCTGGAAACTGTTTTTAGTCGTCTAGATAAACAAGGTTAGTCGACTATCTCAAGGGTTAGTCGACTAGGCTCTAGTGAAAGTCGACTAATTCTGATGACAGACAATAAACAGAGAGTAGGAATATTTTTGTGGAAGGACTTAGTCGACTAAGGTATAAGTTAGTCGACTATAGTTGGGGTCAAGTCGACTATATAAATAGTGTGTGTGTATTCAAGGCTTTTAACAATAATTCTAAAAATATACATAAATACCCAAAGTCTTCGTATGAGGTTGAGCAACCAGAACTCTGTATAAATGCTTGAGATAGAGCTTCAAATGCATCTATATCACTTTGTTATCCATCATCAAAATCTTTCAATCTTGTAGGCTTCAACATATGCCAGAAAAGTTGGAGGTCATTTTGGTGCAATTGAGACAGTGGTAAAGGTATTACAATCGGGATTTTATTGGCCTATGCTATTTAAGGATGCTTATACTTATGTCAAGGCATGTGACGCATATCAAAGAGCGGAAAATATTTCTAGACGTAACGAGATGTCTCTCAACAACATCCTTGAAGTTGAGCTATTTGATGTGTGGAGTATAAATTTCATGGGCCCCTTTTCATCTTCATTCTCCAATCAGTATATTCTGATAGTAGTCGATTATGTGTCAAAATGGATAGAAGCTGTTACTTTACCTTCTAATGATGCACGTGCGATGATAAAATTCTTAAAGAAAAACATCTTTACACAGCTTGGAATACCAAGGGTGATCATTAGTGATGGTGGGAAGCATTTTTGCAATCACCAATTCAAGACCCTCTTGCTTAAGTATGGAGTAAAGCACTGTGTGGCCACACCATACCACCCACAAACAAGTGTCCAAGTAAAAATTTCCAACAGAGAATTCAAGGACATCTTGGAGAAAACGGTTAATATATCACGATGTGATTGATCAGTGAAGCTTGATGATGCCTTATGGGCATATCAGACTGTGTTCAAGACACCAATTGGGATATCCCCTACCGAATGGTCCATGGTAAGGCATGCCACCTTCCAGTTGAGTTGGAATACAAGGCTTATTGGGCAATGCAATTACTCAATTTGGACATGCAATTGGTGGGAAAGAAAAGGATGTAGCAACTCAATGAGATGGAAGACTTTTGCAATAATGCTTATGAGCCAAACGTTGGCATGACAAGCATATTATGCCGAGAGATTCCAAAAAGGAGACATTCAAGGCAAACGACCAATGACTCAAACCATACGTGGAAGGCGACTTCATCAAACCCAACGTTTCCTTCCTCCTAGATGAGGCACCTTAACATGCAACAGAAAGTCTAGCTAATGACTATAACTTAAATCGCTTCTTGGGAGGCTACCCAAGTTTTCTAACTTTCTTTTCTAATTTTTTATTTTAAATTTTCTTTAGTACTAACTTGTGTCTTCTATATGTCATGTACCCCCTTCTGCAGACTGATCCAATACTCTCAGATGAACAACAAAATCACCACAATATGAGCACCTGAAGACAGAGCATCAAAGGACCAGAAGTTCGGCCCGGTGGCCGAATTTTCGGCCAGCTAGCCGAACTCAGGTGGGCATTTGATGAGGAATTTTTCAGGTGTAAACTTTCCAAATTACCTATTTTTTTGGGTTAGTTTCTGAGATATATGGCTTTCAAAATTGCTTTGTTTTGTGATAAATCAGATCTTGATTTACTAATGGATTTTTTTTCAAATTTGAAAATTTTGGGGCGATTCTCAATCCTGATTTTGTGCATGGAGACATATCACAATTTAGGTATGGCGTTAGGGGTCAAAATCTTTTGAATTTTTTTGAAATCTTTCCTTATTTTTTTAACTTTATCCATTCCTTATTTATATCTTCTTTATTTCATCCTCTTCAAAAATCCAAATATTTTTTGAAATTCAAATTTCAAAACTCTCTCATTGTTTTCCGAGAACATTCAGTTTCCAACATCTCCTAGGATTCCAAATTTGAATTTGAAATTCAACTGAAGGGTAGTTTTGAGATAATGATACATACATTTTCTATATAAACTAACTTCAACTTTCTTTTGTTTCTCACAAATCCGAGTCCAACCTCTCAATCCAGAGTATTCTACAGATAGGAGGGGGAGTTCCAGAGACCTCAGCCACCTGATCCTCGAAGTTCAAATCAGGAGTTCAGCCAGGCAACCGAAATTTGAGCCAAGTAACCGAATTTTAGCAGGATAGTTCTCCTGAATTCTTCAGGGATAGTAAGTATTCTGTCTCCCATCTTTTACAATGCTCAAATTTTTGTAAGTTTATCATGTCTAAGATCTTTGTTGAGCATAACTTTTTTCTTGTATTCGAAGCATTTGGGATGTATTTTTTGGTTCAAATATGGGAAAGGAATTGGGACTATTTGTTACATGCTAATAATTTTGAATTCTATATTCCTGCCCTAGTACGAGAGTTTTATGATGGCTTTTTGGAGAATAATATTGATAGAAATCAAGGGATAATTGAAGTGAATTGTAGAGGGGAGATGATAATTTTACATTTACAAACAATTTCTGAACTAACAGGTATTCCTCTTGTTGAAAGAGGGATTCACGAACTGGGGAACCTAGAAGACTACATTCACTTAGTGGGAGACCATTACAAGGTACCTCCAGGGGGTGGTATAAGTGCCAAAATGTTATATAGGAATGTGTATGCATTATGTAGATGGTTGAATCGTAATGTCTTGGGTGTATTACAAGTTTCATCTACAACCAAGTTTTACACGTTGTCTACATCTTGATGACTAAAGAAAAAGACTTTTGCATGTGCTACACACTATTAAACACCATTGATAGCGCTAAAGATAAACGAAAAATCTTTTTGACACTACCTATTCTGGTCACATAAATTTTCAAGGAATGGATGCTTGAAGGTGAATTTGAAATAAAAGATAAAATTGGTATTCAAGCTGAAACTATTTCTTCATCTTATAATGCTTTAGTATAAATTGATTGGGTACCTTCTATGCAACAAGAACATGTCCTGGTTGCATCATCATCATCCAATGAATCGAAAGAGGAGGATGACGAATTCTTTAATCAACAACCACTTGAAGATAATCGTGCATTCATGCATTTAATTTTAGAGGGGATAAAAAGAACATATAAGTTGATAAAGGGAAAGAAGAAGAAAACTGAATAGTCACATTTTAGGAGGACACGTACTAAAGGAGGTAGTAGTAGCATGGGAAAGTGAGGGATGCATGCTTTAAGGGAGTTGTATAGTAAACTTTTTCTTTTTTTGTTTTTCTTTTTTTTTCTTTCTTTCTTTCTTATATATAAAAAAATGTTTTTATGGTAAGTTGACCTAGTTGTAAGGGATTTAGTAACCATATAACTTGTATTGGATAAGAAATATCAATTTGATAGAATTTTAAAGTCTTTGAGTAGAGATGAAAATTTTTAAAATATTATTGCCATCTAGAATTTGTCCATGTGAATATACATCATATCTACACTTATACAATAGTTTAAACTTGGAATGATGAGGATAACTTAATACTAAATAATAATAAAGACCTTAACTATTGATTAGCTAGATGCTTTGGCCTCATGAAGCCTTGGTATTTACGCGAAAAACTAGTTAGGTAAGAAAAAAAAAGAAATATATATATATTAATAAGTCTAATAATCAATTAGTTTGGTACCTTGGCCTAAAGAAGCCTTGATATTTATACGAAAGAGAATTAAATTAGTTATATATATGAAAAAAAGAGAAGTGCTTAAAGGGTAATGAAGTGGTAATACTTCGAAAATTCTATGAGCTTGGATGTCTTTGAAAACCTCGGTATCGATTGAAGATGAAGAGACTCCTTTGCATTTTTATTCTCTGGAGTCTTGTTTTCTTCTTCTCGCTCATTATTGTCAGAATTCTCCATGTTATTTTGTTCTATCATGAGCTGAGTCAACATTGTTGAATGTTGTCCAAGCCCTCCTGCTGATCCCTAGAAGTATGCTCATGTGCTTCCATATGATGACAGATGTCATCATCATTGTTGTTATCAGTCATGTCGGCCAACACATGCCTTGTTCGCATAGAGCTAATTGAAAAACACCTAGAGGGGGGGGGTGAATAGATGTTAGTGCTAATCTAGAACCTAAATGCGCTAAATGCGAAAGCTTAAAAACTATTTTGCTACAACACTTAATACAACACACAAGTGTAGCCGAATTCTCCGTGAAGGGCTCTGGACTAACTCCTCTTGATTCCCCTAGATAAGGGTTGAGGTGTTATATGAAGCTCTTGTGGTTAAGTATAAGTGAGGCACACAAACAACCAAGCATATAATATGATGAGCAATATGAATAAATGCAAGGCAACACAAGCAATATGAATGATATGAAATGATTGAAGATGCTTTGCACAAAATAGAGAGAGAGAGAGAGAGAGAGAGAGTTAGAGAGATAATGAATCAAACGCTAAGACAAGATATGTTTCGAGGTTCGAGCACCTAGCTCTACATCCCCGCCTTCACCACCGTGAAGGATTTCTAATCCACTATCTCCCACGAGGGAACCTCCACCGAGGAGGATTTGTTACAACTCTAGGAGTATCAAACTCCTCTCTCAAACACCACCTCACAACCGAGGGTAGGCCCGTAGCCAAACAACCACAACACCTCTACCGAAGAAGGTTACAACCACTAAGCTCCACCTCACACAAGAGGGAGCAAACAACAATCTCCACCTATACCAAAGAGGGAGCAAACACCGACCCAATACAACAACCTCAACCTCTACCAAAGAGGGAGCAACACAAGAAATCAAGGGTTTACAACAAGTGGTATGTTTCAACCACAAACCTCTTTCCTTTTTCCACAAACAAAGATCCTAAATAGAATAGGATAGAAGATAAGCTCAAGTATGGAAAACTAGGTATTTGGAAAACAAAAACTCAAAAAAAATACTTGGGAAAACTCTTGTAAAATATAGAAAATGAAAACCAAGACAAATCTCCCAAAATACTCTTTTCTTTGATTTTTTCAAAAACCTAAAACAAATAAGATAGATCTTTTTGGCACTAAAACTCTTTTTAAAACTTGTTTAAAACACTAATAAAGCTATGAAATTTTTGCTCTTAAAATTTTAGTTAAAACCATGAAGAGATGGGGTATTTATAACCCCAATAGAAAACTAGCCGTTAGGCTGATCTGTCAGCCTGACAGGCCTGTGGTCGACTGGCCGGTCGACCACCAACAGTCGAAAATCTGACCATTGGAGCTCCCGGTCGACCGCTCAGTCGACCGCCTAGATACAGAGAGCACAGCTCTCTGGTCCGGTCGACCGCCCGGTCGACCGCCCAGATACATAGAGCAAAGCTCTCTGGTCTGGTCGACCGGCCCACTGTGCTGCCAAACGTGCACAACTCTGTGCACGTCGGTCGACCGCACGGTCGACCGGTGATAGGTAGAGAAAAATGCATAATTATCATCATATATACCATCGCATTTGCACATTTATTCATATTATAATGCACATTTATTAATAATTCTTTATTTAATATGTGCAGGCCTCGAATTATTAAATTAACAATAAATAAAGCCCAATGAAGCCCAAAAGCCCATATTTGAAGCCCAAGAGTCAAAATGCAAATATCAAGTGTCAAAGTGCAATTATGCAAGGGCTAAAGTTGCAAATATCAGAAATTAGGGAAGGATAGACTTCTATCCAACCCTAAACACCTGCAGGATCAGATTAAAAGGCCAAGATAAAGAAGAAATTCGTGGGAGGAAGATTTGAAGAAATCTGGATTAAGGGTAACTTGATTACCAAGTTATCTCGAAATCCAGAATTAAAAGGCCAGGATTACAAATCTAGAAGCAGGCGACCAGATGGACGGACTAGGAGAGGCCACGCGCCAAAGCGCGTGGCATTTGGCCACAAAAGTGCCGCGTTTCCGCGGCAATCCGCGGCATTTCTGACGAGTCTGAGGATCATCTTTCGTGGGAGAGTTGTAACTGGACTCTACTTCCTTCTGCTCTATAAATATCACCTGCAATGCAACGTAAAGAGCGTCCAGAGGCGAGCCAAGGGCCAAAGTTAGGTTTTTTTCTAGGGTTTCTTCCTTTGTAGTTAGATTTTCTTTTCTTTTTATTTTAAAGAGAGAGAGAGATGATTATATTGAGGGTGACACTGATGTATCTTCTCTTCTCTGTCATGGATTAAAGCAATAAAGGTATTATTTTGTTTTGTTTCTTATTTCTATGTTTTACTTTTATTCTTGTTTTCTATTTCTTTTTCTCTTTTCATCTCTGTGATTGGTGATGAGCAAGCAAGCGATTTCCGAACCATAAGTATACCGAAGATCGGGGTTCCAACGATATTCCATGGCGATGTTCTCCTCCTCGAGGCGTATCAACTCATGCTTGCCCAAGGCTTGATGACCTAATGCGACAACGGACTGAGTTCGATCCCAAGGTTCATACGTTCAACGCCTCCGAAATACGGTAGAAAGTATTAGGTTTTCACTTATTTTCTCCAATTCAAGTAAGTTTTCTTTTCTTCTCTTTTATTTTCTTTTTTGTAGATTAAATCCATCTCTCTCCAATATTCTTTTCTTCCGACCCATTGTAAATACCATACCACTTTTCTTTGTAAATACCACTACTAATAATAAAAATAAAAGCTTTAGAGTATAACTTGCTTAACGCTTCAATCGCAGTCCCTCCTTGAGGATCACGACCCGCATAGCCCTGCTACCGCGGATTAGCACTGATTCCTCGCACGATCTATTCTTAATCTAATATACTTATTTTTGTGTGCAGGAAAAATCAGTCAACAAAATGGCGCCGTTGCCGGGGAGGGACGGTAAGTTATCTCTAAAACAAAAAAAAAAATTTAATTATTAACTTATTCTTTATTCTTTTCTGTTGCAGGTTACAGGTGAAGAAACAGGATTTTGGCAACTGCAGTGACATATAAGTGGACCTGGGACTCTGCTCAAGAAAGCAGAGCCCAGGATCCCTCCAGAGTGCCGCGTTCCCACGGCAAAAGCCGCGCAAACGCGGCACAAAGGAGTTGACTCCTAACCAATTTTCTGCAGGCTCTGCAGCTCTGCAAGATTCAGCTTCTGCTATATTTGAAATACTGTATTTCTCACCATATACCTGTTAAATTAATTCAACAGTAAAAATTTGGTTGTAATTGATAAAAATTGTTAGACATTTGCATTTTAGGCACGTGTCTTTCAATTCTTTTACTTTTACTGTTGAAGAGTGCTGGAGGCAAGGTACGTGTTGCATTGCATGTAAACTAGGAATCATCTCTTGCTTGATTTTTCATGCTTTGAGTGTATCTTAGTTATCTTTCTTGTACACTTGCACAATTCAAATTTAAGGGCATAACCCATTAACAAGATAAGGTGGGGATTTCATCACCCTTCCTTAGCCCAAAAATCATATCCCGAGCACTCACTAACCCAAGCCTAACATAAAAAATAGTAGACGTTGGCCCTAGGGACATCTCGGACTCAATAGGAGATTATCCTAAGGAGGAAAAGTGCTGGAAGTTGACTCTTGTCAAATCAGTGTCTAGGAAAGGGATTGAGGGCCGAAAGCCCGAAGATTGGTGGTTATTTAATTAAGGAACGTCTTTGACGGAAAACCTCCCACCATTCTTGCCCTGACCTGGCTGATTAACTTGTGGTCAAAGTCTGCACCCGACCTCCCGTGGACGATCTAACCAGTTAGGAGTCGTCTAGGTCATAGGTCTACCCTAACTTAGGTTAGAATTTTTCTTTTTTGTTTGTTTATTTGTTTGTTTTCTTTTTGTTTTGTTTATGTTGGTGTGATATGGCATATAATAATAATTCCGATTTTAATCCATATTACACCCCTAACTATTATTCGGATATTACCAACCCGGCACACCCTAATTTTGACCAATCTAGTGTGCCGGAATGGTCTTATCCGAATGAATATAACCCACACCCTCCATCTTACGACCATGATTTCCATAATAATTTCAACTCGTCACAGAGTTCATGGGGTTTCGAGTCCCCCGAGTCTAATTCTCAACCAAATTGTCCTTCATATCCATCTAGTCCACATTTTTCCCAATATTCATACTCAGATCCACCCATTCAGAATAAAAAGCCATCTATCTTGGAAATGATGAGTAGGAAAGAGTCCAAGCAAAATTCACCATCAATTTTAGACATGATGATACGTGAGTCCACCGACTCACAACTTTATCACAAGTACCCTTCCTATTTTCAACAAGAAGCACCTATCGACTATGAAGGGATGCTTGATGCCATGACTGAGGCTCAATTAGCCCGTAATCATGACATAGATGTGATGGTCCAAGCTTTACATGCTCACAGTTCGGCCGTTTCTGCTTTCATTGACCACTCTTTTGAAGCCGATGAACCAAGTTGCTGTGGACAACAAGATTCTAATTCAGTACCATCATGTGAACTTGCCGAAACTTCAAATACTGATAACTTGGCAAGTTTTTCCTTTCCCGAATTAGAACTTGAACATGACCTAGATTCTCTCAATCTCTTTACTTCTGAAACTGATTGTACAATTCTGATGAAAGACGTTGACCTTAGTTTTGAAGAATTGTATGGCGATGAGCTAGAATTCCTTAATATCGGAAGTAAAGAGATATCATCCATATTAGGTCATATTCCATTGTGGGAAGAAGATTATGGACTTGAGTTTCAATTTCTTGACTTGGACCCAATTCTTGAACCTAGCCCGACTCCTGAGCCCTTACTTGATTTGAGCTTCTTTCCTGAGTCGGTATTCGTTCCCGCACCTATATTGTCCAAGTCAATCATTCCATCTTTTCATACTCCATTTTGGGACAAGGAGGTTGAGAAAAATAACTCTGAAATTTATTATGAAATTTGGAAATTCGATGGGGTGGAAATTCTTAAAAATAATTATACATATATTTTCGTGGGTTATGTAAGTAAAGTTTCTGGTGGGTTCCACCACATTATATGTTATCTTGATTGGGCCGCATTTCGTGGACCAATTAGACCACCTCCGGAACCACCACCCTAAGGTAATTTCCGCCTTCCCTTGTTCTGTTTCATGCATATATGCATACATTCATACATTGAGGACAATGCATGAGATAAGTGTGGGGGTGGGCTTTACTAACATACTAACATAGATAGACACTAACTGCTAATAAAAAAAAAAAAATTTAAAAAAAAAAATGTTATAAAAGGACATAATTTGACTTATTTTGGAAAGAAATCTAAGTTAGTTTTAAGGATTAGGAAAATCATGATTAGGATTTCTAGAAGCTTGGTCAAAATAAATAAATTGTTTAAATTTTAGGTATAGGAGAGAAGTTGAATAATTAATTAGTCGTAATTTTTACCTTAAGGAAATTTGCGTACCTAATGCATACCTAGGATTCTAAGACAAAAACCCTCGTGCCTCATATAAAAAAAAAAAAAAAAAAAAATTATCACTAATTAAGCTGGATACATGTGCCTCAAGAAGCATAAGTATTCACGCCTAAAGGTGAGTAAAAAAAAAATAAAATATAAATAAATAAAACCTTAGTTTTGTGGCCTAGTTCACTCGAATTTGAGTCCGCGGGGTGTTTTCTCACCTGGTGCCCTAAGACCAACCGGTTTGGGAGTCATCGACTTTAAGTTCGCTACATGGGTGGATTAGAAAGTCCGAGGGAACTAAGGAAAAATTATGTACTAACACATCTAATAATCAATTAGTTAGGTATTAGGGCCTCAAGAAGCCTTGATACTTACACGAAAGAAAGTTAGATGAGTTATACATATCAAAAAAAAAATTAAATAAATAAATAAATAAATAAATATATATATATATATAAATAAAGAGGCACGAGAGTCAAAGTCAAGGAATTCCTAGTATAAATAAGGATGCATATTACTTTTGGTAACGAAAAGGACTATATTAGCAATTCAATTTTAATCCTTAACCTAAAATGCATAACAATTGACGTTATTAAGACTAAGCCCAAAAGAATGAACAAACATGATAATCCTAAAACTTATAGACGACTTAGTCTCTCCAACACTAGTCAAATATTTTCCTTTTTATGGATTTTGTGGGTGCAATCCGCTGAAAACCCTCACGAGACAACACTCGTCCTCTAGGGTAACCTAGAGGTTTAACGGCTTGTTGCACGTGCTAAGTGCAATCGTGATTCCTACGAAAGTGAGTTAGGTTAGATTAACTTTTTCTTTTTTTGTTTTTACTCGAGGACGAGCAAAAAGATAAGTGTGGGGGTGTGATAGGTAGAGAAAAATGCATAATTATCATCATATATACCATCGCATTTGCACATTTATTCATATTATAATGCACATTTATTAATAATTCTTTATTTAATATGTGCAGGCCTCGAATTATTAAATTAACAATAAATAAAGCCCAATGAAGCCCAAAAGCCCATATTTGAAGCCCAAGAGTCAAAATGCAAATATCAAGTGTCAAAGTGCAATTATGCAAGGGCTAAAGTTGCAAATATCAGAAATTAGGGAAGGATAGACTTCTATCCAACCCTAAACACCTGCAGGATCAGATTAAAGGCCAAGATAAAGAAGAAATTCGTGGGAGGAAGATTTGAAGAAATCTGGATTAAGGGTAACTTGATTACCAAGTTATCTCGAAATCCAGAATTAAAAGGCCAGGATTACAAATCTAGAAGCAGGCGACCAGATGGACGGACTAGGAGAGGCCACGCGCCAAAGCGCGTGGCATTTGGCCACAAAAGTGCCGCGTTTCCGCGGCAATCCGCGGCATTTCTGACGAGTCTGAGGATCATCTTTCGTGGGAGAGTTGTAACTGGACTCTACTTCCTTCTGCTCTATAAATATCACCTGCAATGCAACGTAAAGAGCGTCCAGAGGCGAGCCAAGGGCCAAAGTTAGGTTTTTTCTAGGGTTTCTTCCTTTGTAGTTAGATTTTCTTTTCTTTTTATTTTAAAGAGAGAGAGAGATGATTATATTGAGGGTGACACTGATGTATCTTCTCTTCTCTGTCATGGATTAAAGCAATAAAGGTATTATTTTGTTTTGTTTCTTATTTCTATGTTTTACTTTTATTCTTGTTTTCTATTTCTTTTTCTCTTTTCATCTCTGTGATTGGTGATGAGCAAGCAAGCGATTACCGAACCATAAGTATACCGAAGATCGGGGTTCCAACGATATTCCATGGCGATGTTCTCCTCCTCGAGGCGTATCAACTCATGCTTGCCCAAGGCTTGATGACCTAATGCGACAACGGACTGAGTTCGATCCCAAGGTTCATACGTTCAACGCCTCCGAAATACGGTAGAAAGTATTAGGTTTTCACTTATTTTCTCCAATTCAAGTAAGTTTTCTTTTCTTCTCTTTTATTTTCTTTTTGTAGATTAAATCCATCTCTCTCCAATATTCTTTTCTTCCGACCCATTGTAAATACCATACCACTTTTCTTTGTAAATACCACTACTAATAATAAAAATAAAAGCTTTAGAGTATAACTTGCTTAATGCTTCCATCGCAGTCCCTCCTTGAGGATCACGACCCGCATAGCCCTGCTACCGCGGATTAGCACTGATTCCTCGCACGATCTATTCTTAATCTAATATACTTATTTTTGTGTGCAGGAAAAATCAGTCAACCGGCCCTTGGTGCGGTCGACCGTGCGTTCGACCGACCTGGCCTGTCAGCCAGCTCTGGGTCAGAAAAACAGTTAAACATATTTCTAAATATTCTCTTAAGTCTTGTAAAAATCCTCAAAAATAGTTTTATCATTGTGCATTGATATATAAACATGTTATTAAAATTTCAAGACAAATATTAAACATTTGAAATCTTTTTGATGTCTTGGAAATTTTATCAAAAACCAAAACTTGTATTTTATCAAACTTGTATTTTTCAATACATGAATAGGAAATCAAAAAAAGTTTTGTATAAGAAGTTTAAGCATGCATGTATAAATAGAATATATCTACTATACATATAAACCATTTAAACTTGTTTTGATCAACTATTCATGAAAACACATATCAAAAACAAAACGTGTGTGTATTGTGCCCTTGAGCATATCAACTATTCTTATCTTTACAAATGGATCTAAACATACTAAGCTAAAACTAGGATATCTAAGTCTTCTTGACGATCTTCCATCTTCAAGTCGACTCGATCCCAAACGCATGATCCTCCGAGTGCAAAAGTATGATCTTGATGCTCGGGCACCGGAATCACTATGAAAAACTCCAAAAACTCCTTTGTTGAAGCTAATCACCAACTTGTTGGCCCAAAGGCCCTCCACTCTAGTTTTGATGATGATTAACTCATGTAGTTATGTTTACTAATATTCTTGTGATTTTAAGTTTCAAATCATCTAGCAAGATATTAGTTAATGATTAGCTTCAACAAAGTGTTTAGAAGCTTTTCATAGTGATTCCGGTGCCCGAGCATCAAGTTCATACCGTTGCACTCGGTGGATCACGGTGTTTGTGGATCAAGTCGCCTTGAAGATGAAGATCGTCAAGAAGACTTAGGTATCCATAGTTTAGAGTGTGTTTAGATCCATATTGTAAAGTTTAGTATAGTTGATATGCTCAAGTGCACAATACACACGTTTTGGTTTTGATATGTGTTTTCATGAATAGTAGATCAAAACAAGTTTAATTGGTTTATGTATATTAGATGCGTTCCATATACATGCATACTTAACTTCTTATACAAACTTAGTTTGACTTACCTATTCATGTGTTTTTATGTTTTGGTATTTTTACAAAACATGTTTTATGAATTTAAAGACAAAAACTATGATATATCTTGTTTCATGTATATTGAACCTATGTCCATATGCAATATGCTTAAATGTGTTTAAAATATCATGTTTTTGTATTTAAACAAGTTTTAAGAAAAATCAGATTTCCTAATTGAAAAATACAAGTTTGATAAAATACAAGTGTTGGTTTGGATAAAATTTGCAAGACACAAAAATGATTTAATTTGTTGATATATGTCTTGAAATTTTTATCACAAGTTTGTTTATCAAAGTAAAATGTTAAAACAAGTTTTATGGAAATTTACAAGAGATAAAAGAATTTTTAACATAATTATTTTACCCAGGTTCTGACCCAGACTGTGGCTGACAGGCCAAGTCGGTCGACCGCAGAGTCGACCGAATCAAGGGCCGATCGACCGTTGCGGTCGACCAACATGCACAGCCGTGTGCACGTCTGGCAGACACAGATCCGGTCGACCGTGCGGTCGACCGGACCAGAGAGCCTTGCTCTCTGTATCTGGGTGGTCGGCCGTGCGATCGACCGGACCAGAGAGGCCTGCTCTCTGTATCTGGGCGGTCGACCGAGCAGTCGACCGGATTGCTCCAACGGTTAGATTTTTGACCGTTGGCGGTCGACCGACCGGTCGCCCGCAGGTCTGTCAGACTGACAGATCACCCTAACAGCTAGTTTTCTTTTGGGGCTATAAATACCCCATCTCTTCATAGTTTTAAAAAAGATTTTTAGAGCTAAAATTTCCTGACTTTCTCTATTGTTTTAAACAAGTTTTAAAAAGAGTTTTGTGCCAAAACGATTTATCTTATCTGTTTTAGGTTTTTGGAAAAATCAAAGAAAATAGGAATTTGGGATATTTGTATTGGTTTTCATTCTCTATCTTTTACAAAAGTTTTCCCAAGTGTTTTCTTTGAGTTCTTGTTTTCCAAACACCTAGTTTTTCACACTTGAGCTATCATCTATCCTATTCTATAGGATCATTTTATTTATGGGAAAAGAGATAGAGTTTGTGATCTTTTGTGATCACTTGTTGTAAAACCCTCCTTGACTTGTTGTATGCCTCTTTGGTAGAGGTTGATCGGAGTGGTATTGGTTTGTATCACTCTTCGGTAGAGGTGATTGAGTTTGGTTGTTGGCTACGGGCCTTATCCCTCTTCGGTAGAGGTGGAGTTGTGGTTGTATTGCCTCATTGGAGGTTGTAAGGTTGAGAGAGGAGTTTGGTACTCCTATAGTGGAATGGAAATCCTTCACGGTGGTGAAGGCGGGGATGTAGAGCTAGGGGCTCGAACCTCGAAACATATCTTTGCCTTTGCGTTTGATCCATTGTCTCTCTAAATCTTTCTCTCTTTTATTTTGTGCAAAGCATCTTCAATCAGTACATTTCATATCATCTCTATTGCTTGCATTTGTGCCTTGCATATTTTTATATTGCTTATTCATATTATATGCTTGGTTGTTTGTGTGCCTCACTTATACTTAACCAACAAGAGCTTCACATATCACCTCAACCCATTTTAAGGGGAATCAAGAGGAGTTAGTTCAGAGCCCTTCACGGGGAATTCGGCTACACTTGTTGTGTTGTATTAAGTGTATTGCAATATTTGTTTTAAGCTTCCGCATTTAGGGCATTTAGTTTCCAGATTAGCACTTACACCTATTCACCCCCCCCCTCTAGGTGTTTTTCAATTGGTATCAGAGCCTACGCTCCTGATATTTAGGCTTAACATCCTAGGAGTGAGATCCTTTGTTTGCTAATCTTGCATTTGCATTTGCTTGCTTGCACACATATAGTTTATACCCATGGATTGCTTTTCACCTTCCATGTTCGATGTCTCCAACATTGACACATGGAAATATAGAATGTCCATGTACCTAAAAACCCTAGGTTTGCATGTTTTTCTTGCGGCTACCAAGAAATGCTATCTTAGTAATTGCATTCATATAGGGGCCAATGCACAAGCCCTTGAGGCTATTAGAAGCACACTTTCAAAAGAGTATCTTTTACATGTTTCTAATATTGATTCCGCCTTTGCAGTGTGGAACATGTTGACAACCACAATCACCACCTCCGAGCTTCAATTGCAAATTCAACCGGAGGAATCTAGTGGAGAATCCGATTCTCAATGCTTCATGGTCTAAGGGAATGACTCCCTTGAGGTACAGTCAGAAACCCACTTAGATAGTGATGATTGTTCTAGTTCTTCATGTGATGATTATGTTGATGCCCATGCTTTAAATGAAGAACTATCTATTGTGTATGAAAAATTGATTGAAAAATATAAAGGTTTGAAAAAGAAAAGTCTAGGAATTGAAAAAGAAAATAAAAGTTTGCATTCTAGACTTAACAATGTTTTGCGAGAGAAGGTTGAGGTCTATAATGAAAGGGATTCATTGAGATCTCAATTAGAACTTGCACTTAAAGAAAATGAATTTTTAAAATCTAAAAATGATTGTGAAGCACTTTTAAAGAAAAATGAAAACTTGTCTTTGAAACTAGATTTTGTTTTAAAGGAGAATGTTGCTTTGAAAAATAAAATAATTTCTATTTCAAATGATTTAAATGTTTGTTTAGAGAAAAACATTGTTTTGCAACATAAGATTGATGCACATGTTTGTCATGCTAGGGTAGTATCACACACTTCACCTATTGCATGCTCCACTTCTTCTTTGATTGAAAATGATATAAATTTAATTAAGACGAAAATGGATTGTTTGGGCTCCACTATGAGCCAATGTGCCATGAACCATACACGTTTGGAAACTTTGCTTCGAAAGAAACAAATTCCATCTTTGCATGCACACCATACACGGCATACACATGCTCTTCACGGACACCATCACACGTATGCTCATGTGTACACATGTACACATTGTGGACGTATGGGCCACCTTGCTAAATTTTGTTTTGATAGATTACATGCTTCAAATTTAGCAAATAAATTTGTTTGGGTTAGAGAAGGTACTAACCCCCATGGACCCAAGAAGATATGGGTACCAAAGACCACCCCTCCTATTTATGATGTAGGTGTGGGCTCTCACATGACGTGAGAGTTGTCGTACCTTGGAGTGGATGCGTTCCGAGCTTCATGGAAATCAATTGGAAGCATCACTTTCAAGGGAAGTTTGGTGGAGAGAACCACCATTGTTTTGGAGACAAGGAAAGTTGCCTTCTAGGTTTTGTAACGATCCCTAACTCCTATTTATTGTTTACATGCATTTCATGTTCATTATTTATAGCATGTCTTGTTTATTGTTCATTATGTTATGTCTTATTTATTAGATTAGTGATATACATGTTTAGTTGCTTAGAGACACCCATGTTCTATATGAATTTATATTTATGTGTTCTCTCTTTAATGTTTGAACAAATATGTATATCCTAAATCTAATGCATATGCATACACATAATGATCATATGAATGATTTGAATTTCATATTTTTGATGTTTATAGATTATTATGAAAATACCATGACTATTAGATCCTTGACATACATGCATAGCATTTTGAGACAACCATGTTTTATATGGACTATTATTCTGTGTTCTCGTATTTGTTTAGTTATCATGTTCATCATAGGTTTAATAACATGTGAATTTCCTTAATAATCATGTCTTGTTTATCATGATGATTTTTATCATGTTTTGATGCTTCATGACTTGAACATTTGTTTAGATGTTAATTTTCATTAAGACTAGGATTTATACTAGTGCATATAATGGGCCACAAATAAATCTATATATGTTTGTGCTTGAATGCTTGTTTGTTCCCATTAGATGTGTTAGTATAGTCTAGTTTTGATGATCCATGCATTTTAAACTTGTATTCCCATTTTTGGATGTATTTTACATGTATGAGTTTTCATTTTATGTATATGTTTATTTTGCCAAACTTTAAGATATACATGTATACCCCTTGAGTCATTTGCCCTTCATGCAAATCTATATATATGGACTCAATTGTATTTAGGGATATGTATGTATACTTATTGTGTTGAAAATTCATACATAGACCTTGAAATGAAATTTGTTTAATGAAAATTTTAGTTTTTCATGTTATCCATGTTTTTCGTGTGTTTATGTTTAACTTCATGTATATGTCCATATTGTCCAAACTATTAATTATACATATACATCCTTTGAGCCACGTGCCTTCATGCATATATATTTGTGGACTCGTTAGTTTTTGGATATGTATGTATACTTTAGTTTGTACAAGACATACATATACCTTGAAGGTTAAATAGTTTTGATGATTTTTTTTATGTTTTCTTGTTTAAAGGAATTTAAATGAGCTTAATGGAATATTTTTCTTGATTGTGATCCTCACATTTTATTTGTACACTCACATTTATTGTTTGCTCATGACATGTTTTCATGAGTCATATTTATGCTTAATAGATTTAGAGTGTTGACTATCATGTGGATTTCACATTTTATGAAAACTAATTTATTTTTTATTCCTTGCTTGAAGGATTTCGTACTAGTTAATAAAATCTTTCATTTTAACTAGTTCGTATTCTTCGTTGTTATATGAGATATACATTTGAGCTTATAGTTGTTTTCAATTGGTATCATTGAACTCTATCAATTGGTATCAATTTCGATTTTCTTGTATACTCATATGTGTTTATGTATGTATGCTTTCAAATACAATGGTATCAAGTTCATTTGGTATCTACTTTTCATACATATATATATATATATATATATATATATATATATATATATATATATATATATATATATATATATATATATATATATACTTGTTTATGTTAAAGCTTGATGTTTAACTTTGTTTCAATTGATTCAATTTTCAATTGGTATCTTAATTCGAGCTTATGCATGTTTTTAGTTGGTATTTCATAAAGGGGGAGAAAACTTGAATTTCATATGTTCAACTGGTACTCTAGCCTACGCATTATTTGATTTCCACTCCCACACTTTATGATTTCAAAAATGAGTTTTAAATGAAAAATACTTTCAATTGGTATCATATGCTCTTAAAGTATAATACTTTCTATTGATATCAAGATTGTTTAGTTATCATTGGTATCAATGTTTTGGTGTTTAACCCTTTATTGATTCTTGGTTTTGAACAAAAAGGGGTAGAAGAATTTGTTGCTTATGTTGCTTATTCACCCTCCTTCTTGTTTCTTTGTTTCATACAATAAGGGGGAGAAGAATTTGTTTTGTTTTCTATGTTATACCCCTTTGTTGATGATTGACAAAAAGGGGGAGAAGTATTTGGTTTTATAGTCTTATATGCATGTCTTTGCACATGTATTTGCTTTAAAAAGAAACATGTTTTAATTGTTCATTTAATTGGTATCTAGAACACCTTTAATATTTAATATTTCATTGGTATCTAGAGCCTAGACCATGTTTTGTTGATATAAGAGTTTTAGTGTTTTCATGGATGATATAATGCATTGTCATTCATTACATATTTATTATTTATTTGTTTATGCATGAGTTAAGGGGGAGTTTCCTTAAAGCTTAACTTTAATCCATGCATATATAACTCCATGAGTTTTGTCATCATCAAAAAGGGGGATATTGTTGGCCCAAAGGCCCTCCACTCTAGTTTTGATGATGATTAACTCATGTAGTTAGGTTTACTAATATTCTTGTGATTTTAAGTTTCAGATCATCTAGCAAGATATTAGTTGATGATTAGCTTCAATAAGGAGTTTAGAAGCTTTTCATAGTGATTCCGGTGCCCGAGCATCAAGTTCATACCGTTGCACTCGGTGGATCACGGTGTTTGTGGATCAAGTCGCCTTGAAAATGAAGATCGTCAAGAAAACTTAGGTATCCATAATTTAGAGTGTGTTTAGATCCATATTGTAAAGTTTAGTATAGTTGATATGCTCAAGTGCACAATACACACACGTTTTGGTTTTGATATGTGTTTTCATGAATAGTAGATCAAAACAAGTTTAATTGGTTTATGTATATTAGATGCGTTATATATACATGCATACTTAACTTCTTATACAAACTTAGTTTGACTTACCTATTCATGTGTTTTTATGTTTTGGTATTTTTACAAAACATGTTTTATGGATTTAAAGACAAAAACTATGATATATCTTTTTTCATGTATATTGGACCTATGTCCATATGCAATATGCTTAAATGTGTTTAAAATATCATGTTTTTGTATTTAAACAAGTTTTAGGAAAAATCAGATTTCCTAATTGAAAAATACAAGTTTGATAAAATACAAGTGTTGGTTTTGATAAAATTTGCAAGACACAAAAATGATTTAATTTGTTGATATATGTCTTGAAATTTTTATCACAAGTTTGTTTATCAAAGTAAAATGTTAAAACAAGTTTTATGAAATTTTAGAAGAGATAAAAGAATTTTTAACATAATTATTTTACCTAGGTTCTGACCCAGACTGTAGCTGACAGGCCAAGTCGGTCGACCGCAGAGTCTACCGAACCAAGGGCCGGTCGACCATTGCGATCGACCGACATGCACAGCCGTGTGCACGTCTGGCAGACACAGATCCGGTCGACCGTGCGGTCGACCGGACCAAAGAGGCCTGCTCTCTATATCTGGGCGGTCGACCGAGCGGTCGACCGGATTGCTCCAACGGTCGGATTTTTGACCGTTGGCGGTCGACCGACCGGTCGACCGCAGGTCTGTCAGACTGACAGATCAGCCTAACGGTTAGTTTTCTTTTGGGGCTATAAATACCCCATCTCTTCATAGTTTTAAAAAAGATTTATAGAGCTAAAATTTTTTGACTTTCTCTATTGTTTTAAACAAGTTTTAAAAAGAGTTTTGTGCCAAAACGATTTATCTTATCTGTTTTAGGTTTTTGGAAAAATCAAAGAAAATAGGAATTTGGAATATTTGTATTGGTTTTCATTCTCTATCTTTTACAAAAGTTTTACCAAGTGTTTTCTTTGAGTTCTTATTTTCCAAACACCTAGTTTTCCACACTCGAGCTATCATCCATCCTATTCTATAGGATCATTTTATTTGTGGGAAAAGAGATAGAGTTTGTGATCTTTTGTGATCACTTGTTGTAAAACCCTCCTTGACTTGTTGTATCCCTCTTTGGTAGAGGTTGATCGGAGTGGTATTGTTTGTATCCCTCTTCGGTAGAGGTGATTGAGTTTGGTTGTTGGCTACGGGCCTTATCCCTCTTCGGTAGAGGTGGAGTTGTGGTTGTATTGCCTCATTGGAGGTTGTAAGGTTGAGAGAGGAGTTTGGTACTCTATAGTGGATTGGAAATCCTTCACGGTGGTGAAGGCGGGGATGTAGAGCTAGGGGCTCGAACCTCGAAACATATCTTTGCCTTTGCGTTTGATCCATTGTCTCTCTAACTCTTTCTCTCTTTTATTTTGTGCAAAGCATCTTCAATCAGTACATTTCATATCATCTTTATTGCTTGCATTTGTGCCTTGCATATTTTCATATTGCTTATTCATATTATATGCTTGGTTGTTTGTGTGCCTCACTTATACTTAACCAACAAGAGCTTCACATAGCACCTCAACCCATTTTAAGGAGAATCAAGAGGAGTTAGTCCAGAGGCCTTCACTGGGAATTCGGCTACACTTGTTGTGTTGTATTAAGTGTATTGCAATATTTGTTTTAAGCTTTCGCATTTAGGGCATTTAGTTTCTAGATTAGCACTTATACCTATTCACCCCTTCTAGGTGTTTTTTTTTTCACAACTAATATCTGAAATAAAGATCTGAGACTAAAAACACAAGAATATTAGTAAACATAACTACATGAGTTAATTATCATCAAAACTAGAGTGGACCTTTGGGCCAACAATCTCCCCCTTTTTGATGATGACCAAACTCATGAAGTTATATATGCATGGATTAAAGTTAAGCTTCAAAGTAGCTCCCCCTTAACTCATGCATAAACAATAAACAATATATATGTAAAGATTGACAATGCATAAACAATATAAACATGTTCTAAAACAAAACTCTTGATACCAAAAACAAGTAGTGCTCTTGATACCAATTAAATAAACAAATAAATCATGTTCTTTTTCTTTCTAAAACAAACAAATACATGCATACAAAGACATGCATATAAAACCAAATTCTTCTCCCTCTTTTTGTCAATCATCAACAAAGGGGTAAACATCAAACAAAATCTTCTCCCCCCTTTTTGTATGAAACAAAGAAATAAGAGGGGAGCTGAATAACAAAACATAAGATGTTCTCCCCTTTTTGTCTAAAACAAAAACAATATCAATAAGGGGTTACAATCAATTAAGATACCAATTAAAAAAATATGTCAAAGTAGCATCTTGATATCAATTGAAAGTGAACATAAAACAATCAATAAATGGTATATGCTATATACATTAATGAAGAGGAAGACGGTGAAGTAACTGAAAATCACCTAGAGGGGGGGGGTGAATAGGTGATGATGCTAATCAATGGATAATTTTAAGACAATGATGCAACAATCTCCCAAAACAAGACTAAGAGCCGAATTTCCTATTAAGGGCTCTGAACTCCTTCCTCCGGCTTCCTCTTAAAATGAGTTAGAGGTGCGCAATGCAATCTTGTTGTATGGGACTATGATTGACAAGATGAATGAAATCAAATGAATATTGCAATGAATAGTAAGAGCAAGAAAAAGTAAACCAATCGCAAACACAAAGATATGTTATCGAGGTTCGAGCACCCAGCTCTACTTCCCCGCCTTCCCCAGAAGGATTCCGACCACTTCCACTATCACAAAGGTATTACAAAATCACCGGAGTACCCAACTCCACAATCTCAAGTACAAGTAATTTCTTGGTAGTCAAAAGACCACAAACTCTCTCTTTCAAAAATTCTCTTCCCTTACAAAGATCCTTAGAGAAAAATGAGTAGGAATGAAGCTCTAGTTGTAAGTGAAGAAGAGAAAATAAAATCATAGAGTATTTCAAAACACTTCAGAAATTAAGAGAGAATTTCAGCACAAAAACCAAGAACAAAGCTCTTTTGAAATGCCTTAAACTTTTGAATTTTCTTGTAATAATTGTTGTTTAGAATCTCTCCCCAAACACCCCTATTTATAGGAGAGGGCTAGGTTAAGAGATAAAACAAACTTAAGGCTAATTAAGTCATATTAGATTCAAAATATATCCCTAAATCAAATTTTAAACACAAAAAGACAAAATAAAACAGCTCAGAAAAATGTTCGTTACTGTTCAAACGGCTAGTCCGGTCGACCGGTCGGTCGACCGCCTATTCAAAAATAAAGCCGTTACAGGCATCCGGTCGACCGCCCGGTCGACCCAAACTACCCGAGAGCAAAACTGTTACAGTTAGGTCGACCGTGCGGTCGACCGGCAAACATGCACACTGATACGTGCATCTGCCAGAACCACGGTCGACTGGAGCGGTCGACCGACCAAACCTGACACAGGCTCGGTCGACTGCCCGGTCGACTGGCTCAGGTCAAAAATCAGAATTTAAAAATAAACTTAAAGAGATTTTGATTTTGACAAAAATATTTTTGAACATGTATTAGTATAAAACATAAAGATATATTTGTAGGCAGAATCTTGTATACTAAAATATTTTTGTACAAACTATAAGAAATCTTTTTGGAATAAGCATGTGCGCAAAAACGTGTGTGATAGAGTTTCAAACCTATCCACTATTCTTTAACAAACTATAAAACTAAAAACAAGCTAATTGAAGACTACTTGAGCAATCTTCAAGTCTTTGAGCCATCCAATGCCTTGCTAGAGCCTTCTCTTCTATGATCCTTCCTTGATGTGCAATATGCCTTCCTTGCTTTGTGGAACTTAGAAGTTCTTTGTAATAGCTAAGCAAATGGTCTCCAAACATGGTACAAACCTGAAACTTATCTTGAACAAATTCATTAGTACCAAATAGCTCTTATTTGGTTTGTCATCATCAAAACACAAAACAATTGGAAAGTGTAACCTCTTGGGCCAACAATCTCCCCCTTTTTGATGATGACAAAACAAATAGGCTATAAATAAAAATATAGGGGAGGAGAAAACTCCCCCTCAAATTATGCTATATGAAAAACTCAAAACACAAGGAATACATGAATTCATAAAATCCATAAAACACAAAATTAACACAAAACTCATTCGTAGAACCAAAACATATAAAACCAAAACATATAAATTCATATGGAACCAAGACCAAATGAACTTATTTTTATCCATGTAAACTTATTCTCCCCGTTTTGTCATACATCAAAAAGGGTTATGAAAAACATGTCTATTCAATAACACAAACATTAAGTTCTCCACAAATAAACGAAAATCTAGCAAAATCAAGTGGTTTAGTGAAAATATCGGCTAGTTGTAAATCCGTGGAAACATAATCAATATCTATATCACCTTTCTCAAAATGATCTCTAAGAAAGTGATATCTAATCTCAATGTGCTTGGTCTTACTATGTTGATTTGCATTTTTGGTCAAATGTATAGTACTAGTATTATCACAAAATATTTTAATATTTTTATAATGCAAATCATAATCAAGGAGAGTATGTTTCATCCAAAGGACTTGTGCACAACAAGCCCCCGCGGCAACATACTCCGCCTCGGCGGTTGAGAGAGCTACGGAATTTTGCTTCCTAGAGGACCAAGAAACAAGACAATTACCAAGAAATTGACATGTCCTACTAGTACTCTTTCTATCTACTCTACAACCCGCATAGTCGGCATCCGAATAACTCGTCATTGAGAAATCTCCGGTTTTCGGATACCATAGACCCATTCCAATCGTTCACTTAATATAACGAATAATGCGTTTTACGGCAATAAGATGAGACTCTTTGGGACACGATTGAAATCTAGCACAAAGACACACACTAAACATTATATCCGGCATACTTGCCGTCAAATATAAAATACTACCTATCATGCTTCTAAATAATTTAATATCAACATTTTTACCTTGGTCATCCTTATCAAGCTTGGTGGTGGTTGCCATGGGAGTGTTGCACACTTTTGAATCTTCAAGTCCAAACCTCTTCACGAGTTCCTTTGCGTATTTGGCTTGACATATGAAGTTCCCATCTTGCAATTGCTTGACTTGAAGTCCAAGAAAGAAATTTAGCTCACCCATTGAGGACATTTCAAACTCAAGTTGCATTACCTTTTCAAAATCACATAGGTCATGGAGTTTGGAGCGCGTTGTGACTCCTTTGTATGCATCACCCAAGATGAGCTCCTTAGGATGATTTGTAGCATATTTCCAAGCTTTGGGAAGCGGTTGAGAGCTTTCCTCTTTATCCTCTTGAACATCACCAATAGGTTCTTGCTTATCTTCTTGAGCGGGTGAGTCCTTCAAGGATAGTTTCTCCATGTTTTCACCTAATGGTTCAATCTCTACAACATTCTCAACAAACACATTAGATTCTTCAAACTTAACATGCATGGTTTCTTCAATGGTAAGTGAAGATCTATTGAATACTCTATAAGCTTTACTAGTTGTAGAATATCCAACAAAGATTGCTTCATAAGCCTTAGCATCAAATTTACCCAAATTCTCTTTAGTATTTAAAACAAAACACTTGCATCCAAAAACTTTGAAATATGCAACATTTGGTTTTCTAGAGTGATACATTTCAAAAGATGTTTTAGAAGAATTTTTGCACAAATAAATATGATTCGATATATAGCATGCGGTGTTTACGGCCTTGGCCCATAAATATTGAGGGAGGTCATATTCACTTATCATTGTCCTAGCCATCTCTTGAAGTGTTCTATTTTTCCTTTCTACAACTCCATTTTGTTGTGGAGTCCTAGGACAAGACATTTCATGCTTAATTCCCTTTTCATCACAATAAGTCATGAAGAGTTGGTTCACAAATTCACCACCTCTATCACTTCTTATTCTCAAAATCGAAAAACTTTTTTCTTTTTCAACTCTTTTTCGAAAAATCTTGAAATGAGAAAAAGTTTGATCTTTATTTTGCAAGAAGAAAACCCAAGTGAAACGGGAAAAATCATCAACTAAAACAAATGCAAATCTACTACCATTTAAGCTTTTGGTTTTAGTGGGGCCAAAAAGATCCATATGAATTAATTCTAAAGGTCTAGTTGACATGATACCTTGATTGGTTTGAAGGAAGACTTGGTTTGTTTCCCAAGTTGGCACGCACCACAAATGCGGTCTTTCTCAAACTTCAAGCAAGGAATACCCTTCACCAATTCCTTTGAATTAATCGTAGAAAGATGTTCAAAAGATGCATGTCCTAATCTTCTATGCCAAAGCCAAGAATTTTCATCAAAAGCATTTAAGCATTTAGTAGAACACTCTACATTAAGCATGTCAATGATATAAACATTATCATCACGAAAACCGGTGAGAATACAATCATTAGATTTAACATCAAAAATCTTGCAAGAAGAATCATAAAAATTAACTTTAAGTCCACGATCACAAAATTGACTAATGCTAAGCAAATTATGTTTTAAACCATCTACAAGTACAACATTTTCTATAACAGGAGATGAACCAATTTGAATGTTACATATACCAATGATGGTTCCTTTGGAGTCATCCCCGAAGGTGACAGAGCCACCTTCCATGTACCTTGATAGGGTTGTAAAGTTATTGATGTCCCATGTCATGTGTCTTGAACAACCACTATCAAGGTACCACCGCTCCCTACGTCTTGGAGCCTTGGTGTGTACCTACATCAAACAATTTAGGACTTGATTTTGGTACCCACATTTTCTTGGGTCCTAGAGGGTTAGTGCCATGAACCCAAACAAGATTATTGGATCTATTTAATTGATCATAACAAAACTTAGCTAAATGTCCATTTTTCCCACAATATGTGCATCTATACACTCTACCATATTTAAAAGCATAGTGAGTGTGTGATTTGTGAGCATGAGCATTGTGAGCATGAGCATGAGAAGTGTTAGGTGTAGTGTGAGCATGAGGAATCTTAGCATGTGGATCTTTAGCATGTGATGTGTGCTTTTTGGAAAACTTTTCTTCAAGTTTATTAGTGTTAAAAGCACAATCTTTCAAAATCTTTTCAAAATCAACCATTTTAGATTTTAAAGAGGAAATTTCTTTTTCATCAATAATAGGAAATTTAGCCTTACAAGAAATCTTGTAGGCATCAAATTCATTTTGAACAGAAGTGAGATTTGAAGAAACATCATCTTTTTCTTTTGTGACCAAAGCAAGTTGATTTTTAAGAAAAGCAATTTCTTTTTGTAATTTAAAGCATTCAATCTTCTTATTATCATATGTTTCAGAAAGTTCAACAAAAGCATGTACAAGAACTTCCTTACTTAACTCATCATCTTCCTCATCAAGAGATTGAGGGTTTACCTTAGGAGTATTTGCCATGAAACACATGTTGGCAATATCCGCTTCTTCTTCTTCGGACTCGCTTTCCGAATCCCAAGTGGCCTTGTATGTTTTCTTTTCTTCCGGCTTCTTTGGCTTGAAGGAGGAAGTCATCTTCTTCTTGAACTCCGGACAATCGGCCATGATGTGTCCGGGCTTTCGGCAATTGTAGCAAATAATCCTTCTCTCCTCTTTACCTTAAAATTTTCTCCGGAAGTTGAGCTTGTTCTTCCGGTACATCCTTTTGATATTTCGCACGAGGAGGGAGAGCTCCTCATCTTCTTCTTCATCTTCTTCATCGTCTTCAAAGGTGGATGAAGACTTGAAAGCTATTGAATTCTTCTTTGTTGGAGCGGCCTCTTCTCTTGCTTTCTTCTCCATCTCATGGGTCTTTAAGTTCCCAATGAGACTAATGATGTCCGTCTCATCCTTGTCATTTAACTCCTTTAAGGTGGTGGCCTTTATCTCCCAAGATGGAGGAAGAGCCCGAATCACTTTGCGCACCTTTTGATCGTTTGAGATGACGTCACCTAAGGAAGAAAGACCATTGGTGATTTTAGTAAATCTAGTAATCATACAATCAATAGATTCATCATCAAGCATTTTAAAAGATTCATATTGAGACCTCAAGAGATCTATCTTAGCTCTTTTGACTTGTGAAGTCCCTTCATGTGTGACCAATAAGTGTTGCCAAATCTCATAGGGGGATTGGCAATGAATTACCCGTGTAAGGTCATCCTCATTCAAGGCGGTTAATAGGGAGTTTTGGGCCTTGGAGTTGGCCTCATATTCTCTAAAAGTGAAGTCGGTCCAAGTGCTTTCATCACTATCGGGTGCTACATAGGGTTTGGTTAGGGATTTAGCAACTAAGCTACCTAATGATTGCAAAAAGATAGTCATCCTAACCTTCCAAATGGGAAAATTGAGTCCATCAAACTTAGAAGGGGATTTAATGTTATCGGCCATGTTTACTAGTGTATGAATGATGGAATGAAAATGTTGATTAGCAAATTTTAAGGTCTCTCTATGAATGTTAAGCCAAAACCTAGAGTCCAAGCTCTGATACCAATTGAAAATCACCTAGAGGGGGGGTGAATAGGTGATGATGCTAATCAATGGATAATTTTAAGACAATGATGCAACAATCTCCCAAAACAAGACTAAGAGCCGAATTCCCTATTAAGGGCTCTGAAATCCTTCCTCCGGCTTCCTCTTAAAATGAGTTAGAGGTGCGCAATGCAATCTTGTTGTATGGGACTATGATTGACAAGATGAATGAAATCAAATGAATATTGCAATGAATAGTAAGAGCAAGAAAAAGTAAACCAATCGCAAACACAAAGATATATTATCGAGGTTCGAGCACCCAGCTCTACTTCCCCGCCTTCCCCAGAAGGATTCCGCCCACTTCCACTATCACAAAGGTATTACAAAATCACCGGAGTACCCAACTCCACAATCTCAAGTACAAGTAATTTCTTGGTAGTCAAAAGACCACAAACTCTCTCTTTCAAAAATTCTCTTCCTTTACAAAGATCCTTAGAGAAAAATGAGTAGGAATGAAGCTCTAGTTGTAAGTGAAGAAGAGAAAATAAAATCATAGAGTATTTCAAAACACTTCAGAAATTAAGAGAGAATTTCAGCACAAAAACCAAGAACAAAGCTCTTTTGAAATGCCTTAAACTTTTGAATTTTCTTGTAATAATTGTTGTTTAGAATCTCTCCCCAAATACCCCTATTTATAGGAGAGGGCTAGGTTAAGAGATAAAACAAACTTAAGGCTAATTAAGTCATATTAGATTCAAAATATATCCCTAAATCAAATTTTAAACACAGAAAGACAAAATAAAACAGCTCAGAAAAATGCCCGTTACTGTTCAAACGGCTAGTCCGGTTGACCGGTCGGTCGACCGCCTATTCAAAAATAAAGCCGTTGCAGGCATCCGGTCGACCGCCCGGTCGACCCAAACTACCCGTGAGCAAAACTGTTACAGTCAGGTCGACCGTGCGGTCGACCGGCAAACATGCACACTGATACGTGCATCTGCCAGAACCACGATCGACTAGAGCGGTCGACCGGCCAAACTGACACAGGCTCGGTCGACTGGCTCAGGTCAAAAATCAGAATCTAAAAATAAACTTAAAGAGATTTTGATTTTGACAAAAATATTTTTGAACATGTATTAGTATAAAACATAAAGATATATTTGTAGGCAGAATCTTGTATACTAAAATATTTTTGTACAAACTATAAGAAATCTTTTTGGAATAAGCATGTGCGCAAAACCGTGTGTGATAGAGCTTCAAACCTATCCACTATTCTTTAACAAACTATAAAACTAAAAACAAAGTAATTGAAGACTACTTGAGCAATCTTCAAGTCTTTGAGCCATCCAATGCCTTGCTAGAGCCTTCTCTTCTATGATCCTTCCTTGATGTGCAATATGCCTTCCTTACTTTGTGGAACTTAGAAGTTCTTTGCAATAGCTAAGCAAATGGTCTCCAAACATGGTACAAACCTGAAACTTATCTTGAACAAATTCATTAGTACCAAATAGCTCTTATTTGGTTTGTCATCATCAAAACACAGAACAATTGGAGAGTGTAACCTCTTGGGCCAACAATAACTGCCCTACATATATACATTATATGAAAGAGGGGTGACAAGCCCTAATTCACATAACGTAACATATGCAATGCATAAGAGGAGATGTGAAGCTCCCCCTACACACGTGTATCACATAAAGAAGAGTTGTCAAGCTCCTCAATACAAGATACACTCATCATGAATCTATATGTAGAAGAGATGTTAAGCTCTCCTTGCATATAGGCAATATAAATCAAAACTTTTGAATATTTTCTTTAAACAAAATTTTGATTTTTTAAATTCTAATAAACATCTTGATATCAAAAGAGAGTAATTTTCTTTTTAAGCATATGATATCAATTTGAAATTTATATTTTCTATCATAAAGCAAGGGAGTGGAAATACAAATACCAATAGAAATATGAAAATCGAATTTTCTCCCCCTTTATGAAATATAAACTAAAACAATGCATAGGCTTGAATAAAGATATCAATTGAAAAGTGAATCAATTGAAACAAGGTTGAAGCTCAAGCTTTAGCATAAACAAAATTTTGTGCTTAAGATATAGGGATATAATAAGCACAAATAAAACATATATGTATGAAAAGTTTAGATACAAATTGAAATTGATACCATTGAAATGAAAGCATTCATACATAAACACATATGAGTATACAAGAAGATCAAAATTGATACCAATTGAATGAGTTCAATGATACCAATTGAAACAGCAATAGGAGCATGGTATAACTCATATCACAACGAAGAATACGAACTAGTTAAAATGAAAAAAATTTGTTAACTAGTATGAAATCCTTCAAGCAAGGAATAAAAAACAATAAATTATTTTTCATAAAATATGAAATTCACATGATTATCAACACTCTAATCCAATTAAGCATAAATATGACTCATGAAAATAATACATGAGTAAACAATAAATGTGAGTGTACAAATAAAATGTGAAGATCATAATCATGAAAAATGTTCCATTAAGCTTAATATAAATTCCTTTAAACATGAAAACATGAAAATCATTAAAACTATTTAATCTTCAAGGTATATGTATGTCATGTACAAACTAAAGTATACATACATATCCAAACACAACGAGTCCACAAAAATATGTGCATGAAGGCACGTGGCTCAAAAAGGATGTATATGTATAATTAATGGTTTGGATAAAATAGACATATACATGAAGTTAAACATAAAAACATGGATAACATGAAAAACTAAATTTTCATTAAACAAAATTTTCATTTCAAGGTATATGTAAGTTTTGTCAACACAATAAGTATACATACATATTCCTAAACACAATTGAGTCCATATATATAGATTTGCATGAAAGGCAAATGACTCAAAAGGGTATACATGTATATCTTAAGGTTTGACAAAATAAGCATATACATGAAAAGAAATAGACAATCATAAAACAAATCCAAAAATAGGAATACAAGTTTAAAATGCATGGATCATCAAAACTAAACTATACTAACACATCTAATGGGAACAAATAAGCATTCAAGCCCAAACATATATAGATTTATTTGTGACCCACTATATGCACAAGTATAAATCCTAGTCTTAAAAAAAACTAACATTTAAACATATATCCAAATCATGAAGCATAAAACAAGATATAAATCATCATAAAGAACCAAAAACATGGTTATTATGGAAATCCACATGTTATTAAGTCTATGATAAACATGATAGCTAAACAACTGGTGAGAACACATAATAATAGTCCATATAAAACATGGGTGTCTCAAAATGCTATACATGTATGTCAAGGATCTAATAGTCATGGTATTAACATAATAATCTAAAACATCAAACATATGAAATACAAATCATAAACATTCATATGATCATTATGTATATGCATATGCATTAGATCTAGGATATACATATTAGTTCAAACATTCAAGTGAGAACACATAAATATAAATCCATATTGAACATGGGTGTCTCAAAATAACTAAACATGTATATCACTAGTCCAATCAACATGGCATAGGCATAATGAATCATAAAACATGACATGCTATAAATAATGAATACGAAATGCATGCAAACATAAATAAGGAGTTAGAGATTCGATACCAAAACTAATGAGGGCATTATCCAAGACTCCAAAACAAGGTGGTCCTCCCAACATCCCTTGAAAGTGATGCATCCAATTGATTTCCATGAAGCTCGGAACGCATCCACTCCAAGGTACGGCAACGCTCACGTCATGTGAGAGCCCACACCTACATCATAAATAGGAGGGGTGGTCTTTGGTACCCATATCTTCTTGGGTCCATGGGGGTTAGTACCTTCTCTAAAACAAACAAATTTATTTGCTAAATTTGAAGCATATAATCTATCAAAGCAAAATTTAGTAAGGTGGCCCATACGTCCATAATGTGTACAAGTGTACACATGAGCATACGTGTGATGGTGTCCGTGAGGAGCATGTGTATGCCGTGTATGGTGTGCATGCATAATAGATGGAACTTGTTTCTTTTGAAACAAAGATTCCAAACGTGTGTGGCTCTTGGCACAATGGCTTAAGGTGGAGCCCAAACAATCTACTCTCTTCTTTAACAAACATATATCATCATTAATTCTAGAAGAAGAGGTACATGCAATAGGTAGACTAGATGAAGAAGCTACACTAGCATGGCAAACATGTGCATCAATCTTATTTTGTAAAGAAACATTTTTCTCTAAACAAACATTTAAATCATTTGAAATAGAAATTATTTTATTTTTCAAAGCAACATTCTCCTTTAGAACAAAATCAACTTTTGAAGACAAGTTTTCATTTTTCTTCAAAATTATTTCACAATCATTTTTTGATTTTAGAAACTCATTTTCTTTTAGAACAAGGTCTAGTTGAGATCTTAATGAATCCCTTTCGTTATAGACCTCAACCTTCTCTTGCAAAACCATGTTAAGTTTAGAAGACAATTTTTCTTTCTCTTTATTTAAAGCACAAGTCTTCTTTTTCAAAATGTTATATTTTTCAATTAATTTTTCACAAACAATTGAAAGTTCTTCATTCAAAGCATGGGCATCAATATGATCATCACATGAAGAACTAGAATCAAAACTATCTAGTTGAGTTTCCGATTGTACCTCAAGGGAGTCATTCCCTTGGACCATAAAGCATTGTGACTCGGATTCTCCACTAGATTCCTCCTCTTGTTGAATTGGCAATTGAAGCTCGGAGGTGGTGGTTGTGGTTGTCAACATGTTCCACACTGCAAATGCGAAATCAAAGTTAGAAACACTCATAAGATATTCTTTAGATAAAGTGCTTCTAATAGCCTCAAAGGCTTGTGCATTAGCCCCTATATGAATGCAATTACCAAGATAGCATTTCTTGGTAGCTGATTGAGATTTTACATGCACACAAAATATAGAATATCAGATTTTAAAATAATAGTGCAGGGTGCTCAATTCTAATCCGCTGTAGCAATGGCTATGCGGGTCGTGATCCTCAGGGAGGGACTAGCGATGGAAGCGTTTAAGTAAGTTCTCTAAAAATTTCTAGGAAAATAAGAAAATATTAGTTTTAAGTTAGTTTAGAAAGAAAGCGGTATTTACAATGAGTCGGGAAAGAAAGAGTTGGTAGATGGTGATTTAATCTACAAAAATAAAATAAAAGAAAAGAAAAAAAGGAACACTAACCTTAGTTTGGTTGAGGAAAAACGTGAAAACCTTACATGTTCTACCTTGCTTAGGAGGCGTTCAACGCATAAACCATAGGATCGAGCTCAGTCCCCTATTCGCATTATATCATCAAGCTGGGCAAGAATGAAGTGATACGGACCTTGAGGAGGAGAACATCTCCATGAAGTATCGTTGGCACTCGCTAAGACTCTTTATACCTGTGCTTCGGAAATCACTTGCATGCTCATCATAAACCAACAGAGATAAAAATAGAAAAAGAGAAGAAAACGAAAAGGAAAGTAAAGCAATGAACAAAAGAAAAATATTACCTTTATTGCTTTTAATCAATGGCAGAAAAGAGGAGGGTACATCGGTGTTACGCTCAACATAGGCCTCTCTCTCTCTTAAAAATAAAAATTACAAAAGTAAAACCTAACTACAAACTAGAAGAAAGCCTAAAAACCCTAACTTTGGCCCTGTACTGCGCTGGACACCCTTCTCGGTTGCACTGCAGGGGTATTTATAGGTGCAGAAGGAAGTAGAGTCCCAGAACGACTCCTCCACGAAAACTGGTAGCGGGATAAGACAGGAATGTCGCGAAAACGCGGCTTGGGCCGCGTTTCGGCGGCCAAGTAGTGGCGGTTGGCCACGCGCTTTGGCGCGTGGCCTCCCTGGTCCGTCCATCTGGGCGTTTCCTTCTGGAAGTTGAATCTCGACTCTTTATTTTGGATTTTCGGGATAACTTGGGAAGCAAGTTACCCTAAATCCAAATCTTTTATCAACGAATTTGTGATCTTGAATTCTCCTTCTTTGGCTTTTATCCTCATCCTGCAAGTATTTAGGGTTGAATAGAAGTCTATCCTTCCCTCTTCTTTTAGAATTTGCAACTATTGCCCTTAGTAATTGTAATTTTGATAATTGATAATTGCAACTTTTACATTGGGCTTTAAACATGGGCTTTTGGGCTTCTTTTGAGGCTTTATTCTTTTATTTTTATTTCTCAAGGCCTGCACATAATAAATAACTAAATATTAGTAAATGTGCATAATTATATGAATAAATATGAAAATGTGATGGTAAATGTAATGATAAAAATGCACTTTTCACTACCAATCACACCCCCACACTTATCTTTTTGCTCGTCCTCGAGTAAAAATCAAAGAAAAAGAAAAAGAAAAGAAAATTTAAACTATCTAACTCACTTTCGTAGGAATCACGGTTGCACTTAGCATGTGCAACAAGCCGTTAAACCCCTAGGTTACCCTAGAGGACGAGTGTTGTCTCGTGAGGGTTTTCAGCGGATTACACCCACAAAATCCATAAAAAGGAAAATATTTGAAATACTTTTGAAAAGACTAAGTAGTCTATAAGTTTTAGGATTATCATTTTTATTCATTCTTAGACTTAGTCTTTATAAAGTAAATTGTTATCCATTTTAAGTAAGGATCAAAATTGAATTTGTGTATAGTCTTTTTCATTACCAAAAATCATATGCATCCTTATGAATTTTTACTAGGAATTCCTTAAATTGGACTCTCATGCCTCTTTATTATTATGAATATATATATATATATATATATATATATATATATATTTATTTTTTTTAAATATGTATAACTCATCTAATTTTCTTTCGTGTAAGTATCAAGGCTTCTTGAGGCCCTCATACCTAACTAATTGACTATTAGATGTGTTAATACATATATAATATTTCTCAATTTTCTTAGGCTTTCTAATCAACCCATGTAGCGAACTTAAAGTCGGTGGCTCCCAAACCGGTCGGCTTTAGGGCACCAGGTGAGAAAACACCCCGCGGACTCAAAGTCGAGTGAACTAGGCTACAAAACTAAGGACTTATTTTATTTAGAACTCACCTTTAGGCGTGAATACTTATGCTTCTTGAGGCACATGTATCCAGCTTAATTGGTGAATTTAATTTTTTTTAATAATTTTTTTTTTGAGGCACAAGGGTCTTTGTCTTAGAATCATAGATATGCATTAGGTATGCACATTTCATTAAGGTAAAAATTAAGACTAACTACTTATTCAATTTCTCCTCCTCTACCTAAAAATTTAACAATTTATTTATTTTGACCAAGTTTTTAGAAATCCTAATCATGATTTTCCTAATTCTTAAGATTAACTTTAGATTTCTTTCAAAAGATAAGTCAAAATATTGTCCTTTTTATTTTTATTTTTTTTATTTCTTTTTTTATTATTAGCAAATTTTTGTTAGTTTCTAACTATGTTAGTATGTTAGTAAAGCCTACCCCTACACTTATCTCATGCATTGTCCTCAATGTATGAATGAATGCATATATACATGAAGAAGAAGAAGGGGAAGGCAGAAGTTACCTCAAGGTGGTGGTTCCGGTGGTAGTCTAATTAGTTCACGAAATGCGACCCAATCTACTTTTTGTGGAATTCGGGGGAACCCACCAGAAATCTTGCTTATATAACCCACTAATATGTATGTATAATCATTTTTTAATAATTTCACCCCATCAAATTTCCATATTTCATAATTATATTCAGAGTCAATTGTGTCAACCGCCTTGTCCCAAAATGGAGTATGAAAAGATGGAATGATGACTTGGACATCATAAGTACGGGAACGAATACCGACTCAGGAAAGAAACTTAAATCAAGTAAGGGTTCAGGAGTCGGGCTAGGTTCAGGAAGTGGGTCCAAATCAATAAGTTGAAACTCAAGTCCACAATCATCTTCCCACAATGGAATGTGACTCAATATTGGTGATTCAAGTTCAGGAATGATAGGTGTGGGAATCAAAACTGACTCTAAAAGATTACCAAAGTTGGGTAACAAAACAAGAGTCAATAATGATTCGGGAATTTGAACTTGATCACAGATTTGAGAATCTAGGTCACATATCTCATTGATTTCAATATAAAAATGAGAACTTGCCAATTTATCCATGGGACTTTTAAAATTATAAAATTGGTCAAGTTCAATATGATCATAAAAAATGGGTGATTCAAATTCATGATGAATTGGCACAGGATCCAATGTTGACTCGGGAAAAGTAAAATCAGGTGGAGACACTGGAGTCATTATTGAATCAGGAAGTAGAATTGAATCACCAAGTGGGAGTCATGATCATATTCATGCTCAAGTTCTATTTCAGGAAAGGAAGAACTTGCCAAACTATCAAAAATTGGAGTTTCGGTAAGTTCAAATGATGGTACTGAATTAGAATCTTGTTGTCCAAAGCAACGTGGTTCGTCGGCTCTAAGAGAGTGGTCAGTGATATCAGAATTGGGCGAACGCAAAGATTGAACCATTATATCTAATTCATGATCACGGGCAAATCTAGCCTGAGTCATGGCCTTAAGCATCCTTTCAAGTCGGTAGGTGCATCATGTTGTGATTGGACTTGAAAAGAGGAAGTGTAATCGTGATGAAGTTATGAGTCGGTGGACTCACGCATCATCATGTCTAAGATTGATGGTGGCTGTTGCTTGGACTCATGCATACTCATCATTTCCCGGATAGATGGTTTTCTATTCTGAATGGGTGGATCTGAGTATGAATCTTGGGAATACTGTGGACAAGGTGGAGACGGAGGACAAGTCGGTTGAAAATTGGACTCGGGGGAAGCGAAACCCCATGAACTCTGTGAATAGTCGAAAGTGGTATGAAAATTATGGTCATAAGATGGGGGGTATGGGTTATATTCATTCGGATAAGACCATTCCGGCACACTAAGTTGGTCAAAATTATGATATGTCGGGTTGGTAATATCCGAAAAAGAAGTTGGTGTGTAATATGGATCCTCATTAAAATTGAAAAAATTGTTGTTATAGTGTTGGCCCAAGAGGTTACACTCTCCATTTGTTTTTGTGTTTTGATGATGACAAACCAAATAAGTGCTATTTGGTTCTAATGACTTTGTTCAAGATAAGTTTCAGGTTTTGTACCATGTTTGGAGACCATTTGCTTAGCTATTGCAAGAAACTTCTAAGTTCCAACAAGCATTGAAGGCATATTGCACATCAAGGAAGGATCATAGAAGAGAAGGATCTAGCAAGGCATTGGATGGCTTAAGGACTTGAAGAATTGCTCAAGAAGTCCTTAAGTACTTTTGTTTTAATTTTTGTAGTTTGTTAAAGAATAGTGAATAGGTTTGAAGCTCAATCACACACGTTTTTGCGCACATACTATTTCTAAGTCTAATTCCTATTAAATATACAAAAATATTTTATTACAAAATCTTTCTTCTACAAATTCTTTTCTATGTTATATACTGAATTCCTGTTTAAAATAGTTTTGTTAAAAATATTTATCTTCTCAAAATTCCGTTTTAAAAATGATTTCTGACCTGATCCGGTCGACCGGCAGTCGACCGAGTCTGTGTCAGGCTGGTCCGGTCGACCAGACCAGTCGACCGCAGTTCTGGCAGATGCACGTATCAGTGTGCATGTCTGCCAGTCGACCGGGGCGGTCGACCGATATATGATTTTTGTTTACAGGTTTCTTCGGTCGACCGGGTCGGTCGACGCTAGCTCATAACGGTCGGATTTTTGAACTACCGGTCGACCGGCCCGGTCGACCGAGGTATCCGTTTGAACAGTAACGAGCAGATTTTTAATAGCTGTTTTATTTTGTCTTTTGTATTTAAAATTTGAAATTAGGATTTATTTCAAATCTAATATTACTTAATTAACCTTAAGTTTGTTTTATCTCTTAACCTAGCCCTCTCCTATAAATAGGGGTGTTTGGGGAGAGATTCATCACAACAATTTTCAAGAGAAAAATTCAAAAGTTTAAAATATTCAAAAGAGCTTTTTTCTTGGTTTTTGTGCTGAAATTCTTTCTTAATTGCTGAAGTGTTTTTGTGATACTCTCTGATTTAATTTTTCTTTTCACCTTACACAAGAGCTTCATTCCTACTCAATATTCTCTAAGGACCTTTGTAAGGGAAGAGATATTTGAAAGAGAGAGTTTGTGGTCTTTTGACTACCAAGAAAATTACTTGTACTGAGATTGTGGAGTTGGGTACTCCATTGTAATTGAGATCTTTGTGATAGTGGAAGTAGCTAGAATCCTTCTGGGGAAGGCGGGGAAGTAGAGCTGGGTGCTCGAACCTCGATAACATATCTTTGTGTTTGCGATTGGTTTACTTTCCCTTGCAATTACTTCTTACTTTTGATTGTCATTGCCATATTCATCATCATTCATATTGTCAATCATTATCCCATACAACAAGGTTGCATTGCGCACCTCTAACTCTTTTTACGAGGAAGCCGGAGGAAGGAGTTCAGAGCCCTTAATAGGGAATTCGGCTCTTAGTCTTGTTTTAGGAGATTGTTGCATTCATCTCATTGTTTATTATTTTTTAAATTGCCCATTGATTAGCATCATCACCTATTCACCCCCCCCTCTAGGTGATTTTCAATTGGTATCAGAGCTTGGACTCTAGGTTTTGGCTTTACATCCATAGAGAGATCCTTAAAATATTGCTAATCAACATTTTCATTCATCCATTCATACACTAGTAAATATGGCCGACAACATTAAAACCCCACCTAAATTTGATGGCCTAAATTTTCCCATTTGGAAGGTTAGGATGACTATATTTTTGCAATCACTAGGTAGCTTGGTAGCTAAATCCTTGACCAAACCCTATGTAGCTCCCGATAGTGATGAAAGTACATGGACCGACTTCACTTTTAGAGAATATGAGTCTAACTCCAAAGCCCAAAACTCCCTTTTAACCGCCTTGAATGAGGATGACCTTACACGGGTAATTCATTGCCAATCCGCCTATGAGATTTGGCAACATTTATTGGTCACACATGAAGGGACTTCACAAGTCAAGAGAGCTAAAATAGATCTCTTGAGGTCTCAATATGAATCATTTAAAATGCTTGATGATGAATCCATTGATTGTATGATTACTCGTTTCACTAAAATTACAAATGGTCTTTCTTCATTAGGTGACGTCATCTCCAACGACCAAAAGGTGCGCAAAGTGATACGGGCTCTTCCTCCATCTTGGGAGATCAAGGCCACCACCTTGAAGGATTTAAATGACAAGGATGAGATGGACATCATTAGTCTCATTGGGAACCTAAAGACCCATGAGATGGAGAAGAAAGCAAGAGAAGAGGTTGCTCCAACAAAGAAGAAGTCCATAGCTTTCAAGTCTTCATCCACCCTTGAAGACGATGATGAAGATGAAGAAGAAGATGAGGAGCTCTCCCTCCTTGTGCGCAACATCAAAAGAATGTACCGGAAGAACAAGCTCAACTTCCGGAGAAAATTCGAAGGTAAAGAAGAGAGAAGAATTATATGCTACAATTGCCGAAAGCCCGGACACATCATGGCCGATTGTCCGGAATTCAAGAAGAAAATGACTTCCTCCTTCAAGCCAAAGAAGCAAGAAGAAAAGAAAGCTTACAAGGCCACTTGGGATTCGGAAAGCGAGTCCGAAGAAGAAGAAGGAGTAGATACCGCGAACATGTGTTTCATGGCAAACACACCCAAGGTAAACCCACAATCTCTTGATGATAATGATGATGATTTAAGTAAGAAAGTTCTTGTTCATGCTTTTGTAGAACTTTCCGAAACTTATGATAACAAGAAAATGGAATGCTTTAAATTACAAAAAGAAGTTGCTTTTCTCAAAAATCAACTTGCTTTGGTTTCAAAAGAAAAAGATGATCTTTCTTCCAATCTTGTTTCTATTCAAAATGAATTTGATGCTTATAAGATTTCTTGTAAGGGTAAAACCCCTATTGTTGATAATAAAGAAATTTCTTCTTTAAAAACCAAAATGGTTGATTTTGAAAAGGTCTTGAAAGATTGTGCTTTTAACACTAAGAAACTTGAAGAAAAATTTTACAAAAAGCACACTTCTCATGTTAAAGATTCTCATGCTAAGATTCCACATGCTCACACTTCAAATAATACTCCTCATGCCAAATCTTTTCATGCTCACAAATCACACACTCACTATGCTTTTAAATATGGTAGAGTGTATAGATGTACATATTGTGGCAAAAATGGTCATTTGGCTAAGTTTTGTTATGATCAATTAAATAGAACAAATAATCTTGTTTGGGTTAATGAAACTAACTCTTTAGGACCCAAGAAAATGTGGGTACCAAAATCAAGTCCTAAATTATTTGATGTAGGTACACACCAAGGCTCCAAGACGTAGGGAGCGGTGGTACCTTGATAGTGGTTGTTCAAGACACATGACATGGGACATCAATAACTTCACAACCCTATCAAGGTACTTGGAAGGTGGCTCCGTCACCTTCGGGGATGATTCCAAAGGCACCATCATTGGTATTGGTAATATTCAAATTGGTTCATCTCCTATTATAGAAAATGTTGTACTTGTTGATGGTTTAAAACATAATTTGCTTAGTATTAGTCAATTTTGTGATCGTGGTCTTAAAGTTGTTTTTGATGATTCTTCTTGTAAGATTTTTGATGTTAAATCGAATGATTGTATTCTCACCGGTTTTCGTGATGATAATGTTTATATAATTGACATGCTTAATGTAGAGTGTTCTACTAAATGTTTAAATGCTTTTGATGAAAATTCTTGGCTTTGACATAGAAGATTAGGACATGCATCTTTTGAACATCTTTCTAGGATTAATTCAAAGGAATTGGTGAAGGGTATTCCTTGCTTGAAGTTTAAGAATGACCGCATTTGTGGTGCGTGCCAACTTGGGAAACAGACCAAGTCTTCCTTCAAACCAATCAAGGATATCATGTCAACTAGACCTTTAGAATTAATTCATATGGATTTATTTGGACCAACTAAAACTAAAAGCTTGAATGGTAGTAGATTTGCATTTGTTTTAGTTGATGACTTTTCCCGTTTCACTTGGGTTTTCTTTTTGCAAAATAAAGATCAAACTTTTTCTCACTTTAAGATTTTTCGAAAAAGAGTTGAAAAAGAAAAAGGATTTTCGATTTTGAGAATAAGGAGTGATAGAGGTGGTGAATTTGTGAACCAACTCTTCATGACTTATTGTGATGAAAAGGGAATTAAGCATGAAATGTCTTGTCCTAGGACTCCACAACAAAATAGAGTTGTAGAAAGGAAAAATAGAACACTTCAAGAGATGGCTAGGACAATGATAAGTGAATATGACCTCCCTCAATATTTATGGGCCGAGGCCGTAAACACCGCATGCTATATATCGAATCGTATTTATTTATGCAAAATTCTTCTAAAACATCTTTTGAAATGTATCATTCTAGAAAACCTAATGTTGCATATTTCAAAGTTTTTGGATGCAAATGTTTTGTTTTGAATACTAAAGAGAATTTGGGTAAATTTGATGCTAAGGCTTATGAAGCTATCTTTGTTGGATATTATTCTACTAGCAAAGCATATAGAGTTTTTATTAGATCTTCACTTACCATTGAAGAGACTATGCATGTTAAGTTTGAAGAGTATAATGTGTTTGTTGAGAATGTTGTAGAGATTGAACCATTAGGTGAAAGCACGGAGAAACTATCCTTGAAGGACTCACCCGCTCAAGAAGATAAGCAAGAACCTATTGGTGATGTTCAAGAGGATAAAGAGGAAAGCGCTCAACCGCTTCCCAAAGCTTGGAGATATGCTAAAAATCATCCTAAGGAGCTCATCTTGGGTGACGCATCCAAAGGAATCACAACGCGCTCCAAACTCCATGACCTATGTTGTAACTTTGCTTTCATTTCTCATTTTGAACCCAAAGGCATTCTCGAAGCCGAGACGGGCCCATATTGGTTGCTTGCCATGCAAGAGGAACTCAATCAATTTGAGCGCAACCAAGTTTGGCACCTTGTTCCTAAACCCCACGATAGACCAATAATTGGTACTAAGTGGATCTTTAGAAACAAGATGGATGAGTCTGGTAATGTCATTAGGAATAAAGCTAGGTTAGTGGCCCAAGGTTACACTCAAGTTGAGGGAATTGACTTTGAGGAGACCTTTGCACCCGTAGCATGGCTTGAAGCCATACGGATAACACTAGCTTTTGCATCTTTCAAAAATTTTAAACTTTTTCAAATGGATGTAAAAAGTGCATTTTTAAATGGTTTTCTTAATGAAGAAGTTTATGTTGCTCAACCTCCCGGTTTTATTGATCATGTTCATCCCGATTTCGGTTTTAAACTTGACAAGGCTTTGTATGGTTTGAAACAAGCTCCAAGAGCTTGGTATGAAAGACTTTCTAGTTTTCTAATTTCAAATGATTTTATTAAAGGCAAAGTAGACACTACTCTATTCACTAAGCATGTTAATAATGATATTTTAATTGTACAAATTTATGCAAGGATTTTGAAAAGGTAATGCAACAAGAATTTGAAATGTCCTCAATGGGTGAGCTCAACTTCTTTCTTGGACTCCAAGTCAAGCAATTACAAGATGGGAACTTCATAAGTCAAGCCAAATACGCTAAGGAACTCGTGAAGAGGTTTGGACTTGAAGACGCTAAAGTTTGCAACACTCCCATGGCAACTACAACCAAGCTTGATAAGGACGACCAAGGTAAAAATGTTGATATTAAATTGTTTAGAAGCATGATAGGTAGTCTTTTATATTTAACGGCAAGTAGGCCGGATATCATGTTTAGTGTGTGTCTTTGTGCTAGATTTCAATCGTGTCCCAAAGAGTCTCATTTAATTGCCGTAAAACGCATTATTCGTTATGTTAAGGGAACGATTGGATTAGGTCTTTGGTATCCGAAAACTGGAGATTTTTCAATAACTAGTTATTCGGATGCCGACTATGCGGGTTGTAGAGTAGATAGAAAGAGTACTAGTGGGACATGTCAATTTCTTGGTAATTGTCTTGTTTCATGGTCCTCTAGGAAGCAAAATTCCGTAGCTCTATCAACCGCCGAGGCGGAGTATGTTGTCGCGGGGGCTTGTTGTGCACAAGTCCTCTTGATGAAACATACTCTCCTTGATTATGATTTGCATTATAAAAATATTAAAATATTTTGTGATAATACTAGTACTATTCATTTAACCAAAAATGCAAATCAACATAGTAAGACCAAGCACATTGAGATTAGATATTACTTTCTTAGAGATCATTTTGAGAAAGGTGATATAGACATTGATTATGTTTCCACCGATTTTCAACTAGCCGATATTTTCACTAAACCACTTGATTTTGCAAGATTTTCGTTTATTTGTGGAGAACTAAATATGTGTATTATTGATTGAACATGCTTTTCATAACCCTTTTTGATGTATGACAAAAAGGGGGAGAATAAGTTTACATGGACAAAAATAAGTTCATTTGGTCTTGGTTCCATATGAATTTATATGTTTTGGTTTTATGAGTTTTTGTGTTTCCAATGAATTTTGTGTTTTAGTTTAAATTGGTATCAAGGAGCAATTTTTGGTATTTTTAGTATCAAGAGCAATTTATGTGTTTTATATAGTTTTTTCAATTATTGGTATCTAGAGCATATTCTTGTGTTTTATATATAGCATAATTTGAGGGGGAGTTTTCTCCTCCCTATATTTTTGTTAATAGCCTATTTGTTTTGTCATCATCAAAAAGGGGGAGATTGTTGGCCCAAGAGGTTACACTCTCTATTTGTTTTTGTGTTTTGATGATGACAAACCAAATAAGTGCTATTTGGTACTAATGACTTTGTTCAAGATAAGTTTCAGGTTTTGTACCATGTTTGGAGACCATTTGCTTAGCTATTGCAAGAAACTTCTAAGTTCCAACAAGCATTGAAGGCATATTGCACATCAAGGAAGGATCATAGAAGAGAAGGCTCTAGCAAGGCATTGGATGGCTCAAGGACTTGAAGAATTGCTCAAGAAGTCCTTAAGTACTTTTGTTTTAATTTTTGTAGTTTGTTAAAGAATAGTGAATAGGTTTGAAGCTCAATCACACACGTTTTTGCGCACATACTATTTCTAAGTCTAATTCCTATAAAATATACAAAAATATTTTATTACAAAATCTTTCTTCTACAAATTCTTTTCTATGTTATATACTGAATTCCTGTTTAAAATAGTTTTGTTAAAAATATTTATCTTCTCAAAATTCCGTTTTAAAAATGATTTCTGACCTGATCCGGTCGACCGGCAGTCGACCGAGTCTGTGTCAGGCTGGTCCGGTCGACCGGACCAGTCGACCGCAGTTCTGGCAGATGCACGTATCAGTGTGCATGTCTGCCAGTCAACCGGGGCGGTCGACCGATATATGATTTTTGTTTACAGGTTTCTTCGGTCGACCGGGTCGGTCGACAGCTAGCTCATAACGGTCAGATTTTTGAACTACCGGTCGACCGAGGTATCCGTTTGAACAGTAACGGGCAGATTTTTAATAGCTGTTTTATTTTGTCTTTTGTATTTAAAATTTGAAATTAGGATTTATTTCAAATCTAATATTACTTAATTAACCTTAAGTTTGTTTTATCTCTTAACCTAGCCCTCTCCTATAAATAGGGGTGTTTGGGGAGAGATTCATCACAACAATTTTCAAGAGAAAAATTCAAAAGTTTGAAATATTCAAAAGAGCTTTGTTCTTGGTTTTTGTGCTGAAATTCTTTCTTAATTGCTGAAGTGTTTTTTGTGATACTCTCTGATTAAATTTTTCTTTTCACCTTACACAAGAGCTTCATTCCTACTCAATATTCTCTAAGGACCTTTGTAAGGGAAGAGATATTTGAAAGAGAGAGTTTGTGGTCTTTTGACTACCAAGGAAATTACTTGTAATGAGATTGTGGTGTTGGGTACTCCATTGTAATTGAGATCTTTGTGATAGTGGAAGTAGCTAGAATCCTTCTGGGGAAGGCGGGGAAGTAGAGCTGGGTGCTCGAACCTCGATAACATATCTTTGTGTTTGCGATTGGTTTACTTTCCCTTACAATTACTTCTTGCTTTTGATTGTCATTACCATATTCATCATCATTCATATTGTCAATCATTATCCCATACAACAAGGTTGCATTGCGCACCTCTATCTCTTTTTACGAGGAAGCCGGAGGAAGGAGTTCAGAGCCCTTAATAGGGAATTCGGCTCTTAGTCTTGTTTTGGGAGATTGTTGCATTCATCTCATTGTTTATTATTTTTTAAATTGCCCATTGATTAGCATCATCACCTATTCACCCCCCCTCTAGGTGATTTTCATATAGGCCATATCACACAAACACAAATAAAGAAAAAAGAAAACAAAAAAGCAAAAGAAAAAAAGAAAAAATTCTAACCTAAGTTAGGGTAGACCTATGACCTAGACGACTCCAAACTGGTTAGACTGTCCACGGGAGGTAGGGTGCAGACTTTGACCACAAGTTAATCAGCCAGGTCAGGGCAAGAGTGGTGGGAGGTTTTCCGTCAAAGACGTTCCTTAATTAAATAACCACCAATCTTCGGGCTTTCGGCCCTCAATCCCCTTCCTAGACACTGATTTGGCAGGAGTCAATTTCCAACACCGTTCTCCCTTAGGATAATCTCCTAATTGAGTCCTAGATGTCCTTATGGCCAACGTCTACTCATTTTTAGTTAGGCTTGGGTTAGTGAGTGCTTGGAATATGATTTTTGGGCCAAGGAAGGGTGATTAAATCCCCACCTTATCTTGTTATGGGTTAGTGCACTTAAGATAAGTTTGTGCAAGTGTACAAGATATGTAAATAAAATTCACTGAAAGCAATGAAAATCAACCAAGAGATGAGTCCTATTCTACATGCAATGCGAACGTACCTTGCTCCAGCACTCTTCAACAGTAAAATAAAGGAATTGAAAAGACACGTGCCTAGGATGCAAACGTCTAATCAATTTTTTTATCTTTTTCAACAAGTATTTTACTGTTGATTAATTAGCAGTATACAGTTTTATCACAGAACAAATATAACAGAGCTGACAAATCAAATTTCAGATTGCAGCAACCTGCAGAAAATTCAGTAAGTAGTTATCTACTACTGCCGCGGATCCGTGGCTATTGCCGCGTTTGCGCGGCAAAGTAGTAGGCTCTGCTGCTCTGCCTTTGAGGGCAGAGGCACAGAGTTGCTATATGTCCTTGCTGCTGTTTCCTGTTCTCCAAACCTGCAAATAGAAAGAATAAAAGAATTAGTTAATATTTTTTTTTAGAGATAAACTTGAAATGACACCTAGAGGGGGGGTGAATAGGTGTTGGCTAATCTAATGGTCACTTATGAACAAATAATGCGGAATTAAAACTAAGATGACCAAATTAAACTTCTTTTAATTAAACACTTATGTATAACTCAAGAGTGTTGCCGAATTCCCCTTGCGAGGCTCTGGACAAGCTCCTCTAGATTCCCCTTAAAATGGGTTGAGGTGCCGCGTTGGCTCTCTTGGTTGAATACTAGTGTTAACAACAATCCCAAGCAAGTATATATAACAATTAAGCACAAGGGTATATCATGCAATTAAAGATAGACAATAAATAAATGCAAGATATAAATTGAGACAAAGAGAGAGAGAGGGATAGAGTAAGCAATCGCAAACACCAAAGGTTTGTTTCGAGGTTCGAGCACACTTGCTCTACATCCCCGCCTTCGACACACGAAGGGTTTCCACTATGCAAGATCCCAATGGATCTCTCCTCGGTGCCGTACACCTACAAACCCTCGGACCCCTTAAGTCCCTTACACACCACAAGCCCACCGGCTCGTCGAGGCCGCACCTCGCACCACAAGTTCGCACCCGAACTCAACCACCAACAACGAGCACACTTGCCCGTCTCCTCAAATTACAAGAAATCAACTCTTGGTGATCTAACACTTGATCACCAATAAAAGCTCTCACTACAACACTCTCCTAGAGGATAGATTTACAATGGAAGCTCAAGTGTAGTGTGAGAAAGCAAGGAAAGAAAGCTTTGATGGAAAACTCAAGAATCACTAAAACACTCTCTTGATTAAAACTCCCTTTTAGATGGGAAGTATTTGCTCTCAAATATGTGGAGAAAACTTTTGAAATGAATAGGAAAAACTGGCTTAGAAATCTCCAAAATCTTAACCTCAAAACAGATGACAAAGTCCCAATTTATAGGCTTCAGAAAATAGAGCCGTTGGGAACCTGTCAGTGCTGTCGGTCGACCGCCGGTCGACCGGCCAACGGTCATTTTTCTGACCGTTGCAGCCACCGGTCGACCGGCTCGGTTGACCGATAACTTCCAGAGAGCAGATCTCTCTGGACCGGTCGACTTCCAGTCGACCGCTCGCCTGGATCAGAGAATTTTTCTCTCTATCGGTCGACCGGTCCGGTCGACCGATTTTTCCAGAGAGCAAAGCTCTCTTGGTCGGTCGACCGACCCGGTCGACCGGCCACTGTGCTGACAACGTGCACAGGGCTGTGCACATCGGTCGACCGGTCCGGTCGACCGGCTTAACCTGTCAGCCAGTCTCCAGGTCAGAAATCTGTAAAAAATATTTTTTATAAAATCCTGAAAATACATAGAAATTCTACAAAAATAGTTTTACCAATATACATGAAAGAACAAACATGCTTGCACAAAATCAAGGCATGTTATTAATGTTTTGGTCTATTTTTGTAACTAGGAAATATTAGCTCAATAACTAAAAAGTATTTTTCCAAAACATGTTTTTCAAACTTGTTTTTCCAAATCTTCATCAAATGCAAAAACAAGATATTTGAGTTCATTTAAAAGCATGGTGTGTATGGATATGATCCACTACACAATCAATATGGAATATCTATGTTTTTGATCTAAAGCTCTAATCATGATTTTGGTTTAAAGATATGAACATACAAAACACCAAAATCCAAGATACATATTTTGTCTCAAAGAAAAATCTTTTTCTAAATAAAAATTCTTTTCTAAAATCAAATCTTTTATGAAAGCAATTTAAATCAAGAGTTCTATCAAGAGTGTGTGTGTGTGATATAACTTGAGCAATCCACCAACTATCTATCCTTTACATTTTACTAAAACAAACAAAACAAATTCTATACCTAGACTCAAGTCTTCATCTTCTTGAAGTCTTCACTTGAAGCTTCTCATCTTCATGACTTGGTCCAAGCTTGATCCAAAAGCTCCTTGGATCACATCATGCAAGCTCCAAATCTTGTTCTTTTAACCTTTGTTGAGCTTTGCACCTACTAAGATCTTGATCATGAATCTGTAACTAATTAACACAAGATCATTAGTAAATATAACTTCATGAGTTGATCATCATCAAAACTAGGGTGAAGGGCCTTTGGGCCAACAATCTCCCCCTTTTTGATGATGACAAAACTCATGGAGTTATATATGCATGGATTAAAGTAAAGCTTCAAAGAAGCTCCCCCTTAACTCATGCATCAAAAAAAATATAAATAGATATGACATGAAGCTCATAAATATGAATGCAAATGAATGCATGTACAATAACACAAATCTTTTCTCAAACCTTTATCTTATTATTTATTGGGTATGCATGAGTAAAAGCACAAGTACAAAATCTTTCTCCCCCTTAAACAAGGAGAACATGCATATTAAATCACAAATTCAACACAAATTCTTCTCCCCCTTTTTGTCAATCATCAACAAAGGGGTCAAAGTGAAATCAAATCAAATAAAATTTTCTCCCCCTTTTTGTCAGAAATAAGGAAATCAAGGAGGGGTAATAAACAAATTGTAAAATTACTAAAGATTTATATGCGATATAAATTCATGTTCAGGAAGGCGCTAAGTTAGCTTCCTTACACATATGCATTACATGAAAGAGGGATGTGAAGCCCTAATTCACATAACACACATTATGTAATGAATAAGAGGAGATGTGAAGCTCCCCCTACACACGTGTATCATATAAAGAGAAGATGTTAAGCTTGTCAGTACACAATACACTCAACATGAATCTTGCATATAGACAATACAAATCAAAAATTTTAAGTTTTTTCTTTATCAAAACAAAATTTTAACTTTTTCTTAATAACAACAAATTTTCATGGTACCAATTGTAAAATAATCAAATTTTGAATTTTTGATACCAATTACAAAATACAATGCACAAGCTTATAATGAAATACCAATTTGAAATCTAATTGAGCTTAGCATTAACAATCTATGTGCTTTAAAAGATACCAATTGTAAATCAATTGTCCAATTGAAAAATAAGCACAAATCTATCATATATATGTATGAAGAAATTATATCACTAGGGATGGATACATACATATGTAGGAAAAGCAAAATATGAATATATACCAAAATATTCATATTGATACCAATTGCAACTAACCAATGATACCAATAGAGAAATAGGCTTAGGTGTATATATCATAAAATCTAAACACATGAAGAATTCAAGACTAGTTAAATGGAAGTATTTTAACAACTAGTATGAAATCCTTCAAGCAAGAAATACATCAAAAGTTTTTCATGAAATGTGCATAAATCACAAGGCACTAAAAAAACACTCTAATCAATGAAGTCCATATAATATTTTCAAAAGAGGTGAGTGTACTAATGTTATGTGAAACATGACATCATGAAAATGACAATGAAGCTCAATATTCCTTAAAATAACATAAATTTGAATCCATGACATCCATCACAAAAATTTTATTGTACTAATTTTAAAATCACAAAATTTTTATTAAAAACAAAAATTTATATTTCAGATATATGTATGTTTTGACAAGACATTAAGTATACATACATATCCCTAAAATTCAATTGAGTCCTTATAAATAGATTTGCATGAAGGCAAATGACTCAAGAGATGTCCATGTATATCTTAATGGTTTGGCAAGACAAACATATACATGAAATGAAAAGCACATGGTCAAATCACAAGTCCAAAATGGGAATACAAGTTTGAAGATGTAATGATCATCAAAACTAAGCAATACAAGCACATCTAATGGGTTCAAATAAGCATTCAAGTACACATATCAATAGATTTATTTGTGCCCATAATATGTTCAAGTATAAATCCTAGTGTTGATAAAAATTAACATTTAAACTAATATTCAATACATGAGGCATTTAAATCTTGAAATCACAAAAGAATTTATCCATAAAAATAGGATCATGTGCATCAATTGAAGAATAGATAACTAGTTTAAATGGATTTTTGACAAACTAGTTAAAGATCCTTCAAAAATAAAAAGTCATATGTTTTTCATGAAAAATACTAAATACATAAAAGTTAAAGCACTCATAGTCCATAAAGCTCAACATTTATATTTTCTAAGAGATTGAGTGTTCAAAGGTTATGTAAATAGTGTCTACATGAAAATAGTCATTGAAGCTCAAATCAAATATGACTAACAAAAATTTTATTAAATAACATATAAAAGTCATTTTTATCAAAACAAAATCATTTTTTTTCATAGAAATAGCAATCTTCATGGTATATGTATGATTTATACAATCTAACAATATGCATACATATCCCAAATATTAAAAGAGTCTATTAAATGTTTGCATGAAGGCAAGAGACTCACGGGTATACATGTATATTTATTAGATTTGAATTAAGTATGCATATACATGAAGTAAATCACTAAAAATTGGCAAAACATGTATAAAGGAGAATCATCAAAACTAGTCTATACAAATACATAAAGTGGATACAAGTGAGCATGAAGTTCAAATTATTTAAGAGTCAATTGTAATTCACTATTTGTATATGTATACATACAAGCTTGACAAATTCTACATCTAAGCATGTAAGTACCACATGAAGCACAAATCAACTGAAATCATGAACATGCTATGAATATGATAAATGTAAAGAGCATGTACATAAATAAAAAATAGGAGTCTAGAAATTGTTACCAACTTCAAAGCTCCAAGCATGGTGGTCTTTCCACCAAAAATTCCTTGATAGCAATGCATCCCAATGTTTGTCCATCATGTCCATTGCATTTGCTACCAAGGCACCAATCTTCTCACGTTTTGTGAGAGCCTCCACCTACATCAAAATCAAAAGGTGGGGGTTTTGGTACCCATGTTTTCTTGGGTCCTTTGGGGTTAGCATTGTTGTAAGGAACCCAAAATCTATTATACTTAGCAAAATATAAGTATGGTTTCTTATCAAAACAATATTTTGCTAGATGGCCTTTGCGGCCACAATATGTACAAATGTACACCTTAGCATGATGCTTATGAGTGTGATTGTGATCGTGATGTGCACCATAAGCATGAGCATGATGAGTATGTGCATGAGCATGGGGAACTTGTTTCTTTTGAAACAAGGATTCCAACTTAGAATGATTGAATGCACAAGAGTTCAAAGTTGAACTCAAATTATTCATTTTATTTTTCATATTCTTAATCTCATTAGATGTGGCATGAAAAGCATGATGAGATGAAGAATCATTTTTCTTTTTCTTTTTAGAAATAAAGTCTTTTTCTTTTTCAACAAATTTTCTTTTAAAGACTTATTTTCTTGCAAAATATCTTCCTTTTGTTTTTCCACCAAGACAATCTTTTCTTTCAAAGTATTGTTTCCTTCACATAAAATACTCAATTTAGAAAATAAGGAAACATTCTCATTTTTCAAATCTTCTTTTTCTTTTTCTAAACATGCAAGTTTATTTCTAAAAGAATCATTCTCTACATGCATGCAATCAAATTTCTTTTTCAAATTTTCATTATCCTTTTCTAAGCATGCAATATTATCTCTAAAAGAGTCATGTTCTTTATGCATGCAAGCAATGTCCTTTTTCAAAATTTTATTTTCTTTCTTAATTATGTCATATCTTTCAAGCAATAATTGGCATAAAGAATTTAGCTCATCATATGACATAGAAGCATCCTCATCATCGGATTCGGAATTTACCTCAAGGGGGTCATCCCCTTGGACCATGTAGCACTTGTTGGAGGTGTCGCTTCCAACATCCGAATCACTCCCCGCATAGTATTGTTCATTTTCGCCAAGGGAGATGAGGGTGTTCCATACTACAAAAGCCGAATCAAGGTTAGAAACTCTAGATAAATAAGTATCATCTAGGGTAGATCTTAAAGCATGTAGGGCTTTTGCATTAGCCTCAAGATTCTTACCATCTAAGCAATATGCATTATTAGTTGTGACAAGATATACATGAATACCTAGGTCTTTGAGGAACAAGGACATCTTAACCTTCCAAATTTGGATGTTAAGAATGTCAAAGGTGGGTGGTGACATGAAATCCATGGTGAGGTGTGTGTGTACAAAAATATTGTGATTAGCCTAAATGAGGATCTTTAACTCTTAGGTTGTTAGACCCAATATCAAGAGCACTAGCTCTGATACCAATTGAAATGACACCTAGAGGGGGGTGAATAGGTGTTGGCTAATCTAATGGTCACTTATGAACAAATAATGCGGAATTAAAACTAAGATGACCAAATTAAACTTCTTTTAATTAAACACTTATGTATAACTCAAGAGTGTTGCCGAATTCCCCTTGCGAGGCTCTGGACAAGCTCCTCTAGATTCCCCTTAAAATGGGTTGAGGTGCCGCGTTGGCTCTCTTGGTTGAATACTAGTGTTAACAACAATCCCAAGCAAGTATATATAACAATTAAGCACAAGGGTATATCATGCAATTAAAGATAGACAATAAATAAATGCAAGATATAAATTGAGACAAAGAGAGAGAGAGGGATAGAGTAAGCAATCGCAAACACCAAAGGTTTGTTTCGAGGTTCGAGCACACTTGCTCTACATCCCCGCCTTCGACACACGAAGGGTTTCCACTATGCAAGATCCCAATGGATCTCTCCTCGGTGCCGTACACCTACAAACCCTCGGACCCCTTAAGTCCCTTACACACCACAAGCCCACCGGCTCGTCGAGGCCGCACCTCGCACCACAAGTTCGCACCCGAACTCAACCACCAACAACGAGCACACTTGCCCGTCTCCTCAAATTACAAGAAATCAACTCTTGGTGATCTAACACTTGATCACCAATAAAAGCTCTCACTACAACACTCTCCTAGAGGATAGATTTACAATGGAAGCTCAAGTGTAGTGTGAGAAAGCAAGGAAAGAAAGCTTTGATGGAAAACTCAAGAATCACTAAAACACTCTCTTGATTAAAACTCCTTTTAGATGGGAAGTATTTGCTCTCAAATATGTGGAGAAAACTTCTGAAATGAATAGGAAAAACTGGCTTAGAAATCTCCAAAATCTTAACCTCAAAACAGATGACAAAGTCCCAATTTATAGGCTTCAGAAAATAGAGCCGTTGGGAAACTGTCAGTGCTGTCGGTCGACCGCCGGTCGACCGGCCAACGGTCATTTTTCTGACCGTTGCAGCCACCGGTCGACCGGCTCGGTCGACCGATAACTTCCAGAGAGCAGATCTCTCTGGACCGGTCGACTGCCAGTCGAACGCTCGCCTGGATCAGAGAATTTTTCTCTCTATCGGTCGACCGGTCCGGTCGACCGATTTTTCTAGAGAGCAAAGCTCTCTTGGTCGGTCGACCGACCCGGTCGACCGGCCACTGTGCTGACAACGTGCACAGGGCTGTGCACATCGGTCGACCGGCGGTCGACCGGCTTAACCTGTCAGCCAGTCTCCAGGTCAGAAATCTGTAAAAAATATTTTTTATAAAATCCTGAAAATACATAGAAATTCTACAAAAATAGTTTTACCAATATACATGAAAGAACAAACATGCTTGCACAAAATCAAGGCATGTTATTAATGTTTTGGTCTATTTTTGTAACTAGGAAATATTAGCTCAATAACTAAAAAGTATTTTTCCAAAACATGTTTTCAAACTTGTTTTTCCAAATCTTCATCAAATGCAAAAACAAGATATTTGAGTTCATTTAAAAGCATGGTGTGTATGGATATGATCCACTACACAATCAATATGGAATATCTATGTTTTTGATCTAAAGCTCTAATCATGATTTTGGTTTAAAGATATGAACATACAAAACACCAAAATCCAAGATACATATTTTGTCTCAAAGAAAAATCTTTTTCTAAATAAAAATTCTTTTCTAAAATCAAATCTTTTATGAAAGCAATTTAAATCAAGAGTTCTATCAAGAGTGTGTGTGTGTGATATAACTTGAGCAATCCACCAACTATCTATCCTTTACATTTTACTAAAACAAACAAAACAAATTCTATACCTAGACTCAAGTCTTCATCTTCTTGAAGTCTTCACTTGAAGCTTCTCATCTTCATGACTTGGTCCAAGCTTGATCCAAAAGCTCCTTGGATCACATCATGCAAGCTCCAAATCTTGTTCTTTTAACCTTTGTTGAGCTTTGCACCTACTAAGATCTTGATCATGAATCTGTAACTAATTAACACAAGATCATTAGTAAATATAACTTCATGAGTTGATCATCATCAAAACTAGGGTGAAGGGCCTTTGGGCCAACAAAACTTACCGTCCCTCCCCGGCAACGACGCCAAAATTTTGATTGAGATTTTACCTGCACACAAAATATAGAATATCATATTTAAAATAATAGTGCAGGGTGCTCAATTCTAATCCGCTGTAGCAATGGCTATGCGGGTCGTGATCCTCAGGGAGGGACGAGCGATGGAAGCGTTTAAGTAAGTTCTCTAAAAATTCTCTTTTTTAGTTATAAAAGGAAAATAAGAAAATATTAGTTAAAGTTAGTTTAGAAAGAAAGCGGTATTTACAATGAGTCAGGAAAGAAAGAGTTGATAGATGGGATTTAATCTACAAAAATAAAAGAAAAGAAAAGGAAAGAAAGGAACACTAACCTTAGTTTGGTTGAGGAAAAACGTGAAAACCTTACATGTTCTACCTTGCTTAGGAGGCGTTAACGGATAAACCATAGGATCGAGCTCAGTCCCCTATTTGCATTATATCATCAAGCTGGGCAAGAATGAAGTGATACGGACTTGACGAGGAGAACATCTCCATGAAGTATCGTTGGCACTCGCTAAGACTCGTTATACTTGTGCTTTGGAAATCACTTGCATGCTCATCATAAACCAACAGAGAAAAAAATAGAAAAAGAGAAGAAAAAAGAAAAGGAAAGTAAAGCAATGAACAAAAGAAAAATATTACATTTATTGCTTTTAATCAATGGCAGAAAAGAGGAGGGTACATCGCTGTCACGCTCAACATAGGCCTCTCTCTCTCTCTTAAAAATAAAAATTACAAAAGAAAAACCTAACTACAAACTAGAAGAAAGCCTAAAAACCCTAACTTTGCCCTGTACTGCGCTGGACACCCTTCTCGGTTGCACTGCAGGGGTATTATAGGTGCAGAAGGAAGTAGAGTCCCAGAACGACTCCTCCACGAAAACTGGTAGCGGGATAAGATAGGAAGGCCGCGGAAACGCGGCCCAAGCCGCGTTTCCGCGGCCAAGTAGTGGCGGTTGGCCACGCGTTTTGGCGCGTGGCCTCCCTGGCCCGTCCATCTAGGCGTTTCCCTGGAAGTTGAATCTCGACACTTTATTTTGGATTTTCGGGATAACTTGGGAAGCAAGTTACCCTAAATCCAAATCTTTTATTAACGAATTTGTGATCTTGAATTCTCCTCTTTGGCTTTTATCCTCATCCTGCAAGTATTTAGGGTTGAATAGAAGTCTATCCTTCCCTCTTCTTTTAGAATTTGCAACTATTGCCCTTAGTAATTGCAATTTTGATAATTGATAATTGCAACTTTTACATTGGGCTTTAAAGATGGGCTTTTGGGCTTCTTTTGAGGCTTTATTCTTTTATTTATTTTTCAAGGCCTGCACACAATAAATAATAAAATATTAGTAAATGTGCATAATTATATGAATAAATATGAAAATGTGATGGTAAATGTAATGATAAAAATGCACTTTTCACTACCAATCAGTAGCCGCAAGAAAAACATGCAAGCCTAGGGTCTTTAGATACATGGACATCCTATATTTCCATGTGTCAATGTGGAGACATCGAACATGGGAGGTGAGAAGCAATCCATGGGTGTAAACTATATGTGTGCAAACAAATATGCAAATGCAAACAAAGATTAGCAAACAAGGATCTCACTCCTAGGATGTAAAGCCTAAGTATCAGGAGCGTAAGCTCAGAAACCAACTGAAAAACACCTAGAGGGGGTGAATAGGTGTTAGTGCTAATCTAGAACCTAAATGCGCTAAATGCGGAAGCTTAAAAACTATTTTGCTACAACACTTAATACAACACCACTTTTAGGCGTGAATACTTATGCTTTATTAGGCACAAATACCCAGCTTAATTAGAGGATTTTTTTTATATTTTTCTCAAACTTATCTAATCATCTTTCGCATAAATACTAAGGCTTGCTTAGGCCAAAGCACCTAGCTAATCAATAATTAGATTTGTTCATAGATATTTTGTTTTTCTTTTTTTATATATAAGGCATAAGAATCTTTGTTCTTGAACCCTAAGTATGTAAGTGTATGAAATGTGCATATTTCATTAAGGTAAAGATCAAGACTAAATTATTTTGACAAATTATCTTCCTAACCCTAAAAATCAAACAAATAATCTATTTTGACCAAGTATAAGAAATCCTAATTATGATTTTCCTATTCCTTAAAATTGACTTAATTTCTTACAAAAAATATGTCAAAATATTGTTTCTATTTTCAAAAAGTTTTAAAAGTAAAGAAAGTGTTAGTTTTTTTTTCTCTCTTTTTTTTTAATAAAAAGAAAAAACCTAAGTTATGTTAGACCCTCCCCCACACTTAACTCATGCATTGTCCTCAATGTATGAATTAATGCATAGATGCATGAAAAAGAAGAAAGGGAAGGAAAATATTACCTTAAGGTGGTGGTTCCGGTGGAGGTCTGATTGGGCTAAGGTTTCCGCCCAATCTATATATTGTGGATTTTCATGAAACCCACCTTTTATCACCTCTTTCTATTATTATTTTTATAATCCCCAATATGAACATGATCATGCAAGATCCTAGCATGAAAATTTTCCCGGTTATATGACCAGTCTTGGGATATCATCACAGAGTCATATTGATCTAAACCTTGGTCCAACAATGGAATGTGATTTTGTAGAATGGATGATTTGGGCTCAACAATGAAGGGAATAGAAACCGATATTGACTCGGGAATAGAACTCAAATCAAGTTTAGGTTCGAGAGTCGGAGTTGGTTCATGGATTTGGTCCAAATCATAGAATTGAAGTTCACATTCATTTCCCAATAATGGAATGTGACTATCTAGAATAAGTGGTTCATGTTCAAGCTCTATAGGGATAGGAATCAGTGTTGGCTTCAGAATTAAGTCCGAATCGGGTAAGGATACTGGAGTCAACATAGATTCAAAAAGTGGAACTGAATCACAATATTGAGAATCGGTATCACATTCATTTTCAAGTTCAATCTCATTGAAATAAAACTTGCCAATTTATCAATGGGTGATATTGGTCAAGTTCAAAGTTTTGTTGTGAAATGAATCTTGGTTAAAATCTCCAAGATATCATGATTCTTCGTCAATATGGCTAGGAGAATCAGGAGTGGTTGAAAATGTGTTAGGTAGAGTTTCCTCATTCCTATCATTAATTATTTTAACCAAATGACTCACTTTTGCTTTTAGCCTATTGAGAGATTGGAGACGATCCATTGGGATTGAACACAATTATTTTGGGACTGAATCATGAATTCCATATTCTTTTCTAAGTCAACAGGTTCTTCTTGTTGTGGCTGGACTGGAAATTAGAGTAAGGATCTTGGATTGGGAATTGTTTGGGAGAATTGAGTCCTCTATGATTTGTACTTGTCGTGTGGACTCAAGGAAGGCTTCAAATGTCTTTTCTAAAGAAGATTTCTCTTCTATAGGTTGTTCTTGGTATGGATTATATGAAGCTGTTTGTTGGTAAGGTTGTTGATAGTAAGACTCGGGGGAGTTGTATCCCCACTGACTCGGTGAAGAGTGGTGATGATTGTCCCATTCTTGTTCATAATACTAGATTGGGGCATATATTGATTCAGATAAGACCAATCTGGCATACTTAGTTGGTTAGAGTTATGTAATGCCGGGTTGGTAATATCTGAACTGAAAGAGGTTGGCGTGAAATATGGATTTGAGTTATAATCAAAATAATTGTAATTATAATCCATTTTCACAAAACAAACAAAAACAAACAAATAAACAAACAATAAAATAAAGAAAAATCTAACCTATGTTAGGGTAGAGCTTAGACCTAGACGACTCCTAACTGTTTAGACTTTCCACAGGAGGTATAATGCAGACTTTGACCACAAGCTAATCAGCCAGGTCAGGGCAAGATTGGTGGGAGGTTATCCGTCAAAGACGTTCCTTAATTAAGTAACACCAACCTTCGGGCTTTCGGCCCTTAATCCCCTTCCTAGACACTGATTTGGCAGGAGTCAAATTCCAACACCTTTGCCCCTTAGGATAATCTCCTAATTGAGTCCGAGATGTCCTAGGGCCAACGTCTACTCATTTTAGTTAGTCTTGGGTTAGTGAGTGAGGAGATTGTTTGTGTGCTAAGGGAGGGTAATGACTTCCCCACCTTATCTTGTTTATAGGACAAGCCCTTAGATCAATTTAGTGCAGTGTACAAGAAAAGCAACACTTAAGCAATGTAAACAATCCAAAAGTGTTCTTATACTAGATGCTATGCACACGTACCTTTGCTCCAGCACTCTTCAACAGTAAATAGAAAATGTAATGAATCATTTTTAGCATTTACAATTAACTTTTTACTGTTGTATTAGAATATATATACAGTGAGTCAAACAAGGAGATAAATGCTACAGAAATTCAGATTTTCAATTCAGCCAACCTGCAAAAATACAGGTTAGTAGTTCACTCAGTTTTGCCACTAGAATGTAGCAAATCTGAGGGCTTCATGGCTCTGCTTTCTTGAGTAGAGTCCAAGGCCACTTATGTGTCCACTGCATCAAGAATTCCTTGTTGTTAAATCTGTACAAAAAAAATAAAGAAGAAAGTTAACCAAAAATGTAAACTTTAAAGAGAATTACTTACCGTCCCTCCTCGGCAACGGCGCCAAAATTTGATCGATCCAAACCTGCACAAAAAATAATATAGAAATTTAGAACAGTGCTAGGTCCTCAATTCTACCGTGTAGCCTAGGGCTAACGGGTCGTGATCCACAGGAAGGGACAGCGATGGAAGCGTTATGTAAGTTTCTTCTTTTAATTTACAAAATTAGTTAATACTTATCTTCTCAGTTAATAAAAAGAAAATAAAAATGTTAAGTTAAGAAGAAGATGGTAGAAGAAGAGATGATGGTATCGTTGTTGTTTTACTTATAAAAATAAAAGGAACCAAAAAGAGATAAAGAAAAGTGTGATGCAAAGATTAGAAATAAAAAATGCAAAGATTAGAAATAAAAAGAAAAGAAGAATATTTACCTCTACTGTTGAACCATAAATGAATTTACCTTCGCATCGAGTAAAGCAATGTAGTTAAAAAAAAGAAGAAAGGAAAGAAAGGCTTCGGTGAGATTGAGCACAATGAACCTCCATTGATTGTCACCTTCAATATAGGCTTCTTGAAGAAAAGATTACAATAGTGTCACTCTATAATAACTCTTCCTCTCTTTTGATCATGTAACTCTCTCTAGCCTAAAAATAAAATAAAATAAAGAAAATGAAAATTACATTGAAGAAGAAAAGAAAAACCTAAACTAAAGCTCTCTCTGAAGTGGTGCCTCTCCTCTGAAGTGGTCTTCCTCCCTTGCCTTTGAGATTGCAGGTATTTATAGAAGAAATGCAGAGATTAGAGGAGTATAAAGATAAGGAAATCTGGCTTTTCTGAGATTTGAATCCTCTCCTTATCTCCATACTGGATTTATCCAGAATTCTGTTCTGCAGCTTGATGACGTGTTGAGTGCTGAATATTGCTTAACAAATGACAGAATTAGAACGAGTGATCAACAAAATAATTATAGCCCTTTAAGTCTTCTTTCTGTAGCATCTTGAATCATTAGAATTGAGATTCGGTAGCAAAGGATATGATTAAAATGCTAAACTGTATCCAGTCTGATTTGCTCTGATCTTCAGCTGAACATTTGCCCCAATCCTTGATTTGTTCTAATTAGATCTGGAATCATCCTCAGCTAACCAAATAGATCCAGTTAAATCTGATTTTAACTAGTATTTATTTGGTTTAATCCTCTTTCTCTTCATTATTATCTTCTGCAAAAATAAATATTTAAGACAAGGAAATTAGCAGATTTATTACACGATAAATGTAGGAGTGTAATGAAAATATTGCAAAATATGTGTACGATCACACCCCCACACCTATCTTTTGCTCGTCCTCGAGCAAAACAACAAAACTAAACTAAAGATTATTAGACCACTTTGGCAGGTCACGCGATTGCACTGAGCATGTGCAACAAGCCGTTAAACCTCTAGGTTTCCCTAGAGGACGAGTTTTGTCTCGTGAGGGTTTTCAGTGGATTGCACCCACAAAATCCATAAAGAAAGAGAAACAAAGAGTTAGTATTTTCGAAAAGCATTTTGAAGGAGAAAAATATTTGAAATATTATTGTAAGATTTAAGTAATCTATAAGTTATAGGAAAATCGAATTTTCATTCCTAAACTTAGTCTCTATTCAAAAATTCGTTATCAATCAAAGTAAGGAGTCAAATTGTACTTCTCATCTAGTCTATTACTTTACCCTAAGTCATATGCACTTGTGACTGTGAAAATTTTGACTAAGGGTTCATTAACTCTAACTCTTATGCCTTATTTATATTATATATATATATTTTTGGTGGTATTATTCCTTAGTTTAGGCTTTCTAATCTGCCCATGTAACGAGCCTTTAATCGATGACTCCCAAACCAAACGGTCTTAGGGCAACAGGTGAGAAAACACCCCCAAGGACTTAAGGACTCGAGCAAACAAGGCCACAAAACTAAGGATTTTATTATTTGAACCACTTTTAGGCGTGAATACTTATGCTTTATTAGGCACAAATACCCAGCTTAATTAGAGGATTTTTTTTAATATTTTTCTCAAACTTATCTAATCATCTTTCGCATAAATACTAAGGCTTGCTTAGGCCAAAGCACCTAGCTAATCAATAATTAGATTTGTTCATAGATATTTTGTTTTTTTTCTTTTTATATATAAGCATAAGAATCTTTGTTCTTGAACCCTAAGTATGTAAGTGTATGAAATGTGCATATTTCATTAAGGTAAAGATCAAGACTAAATTATTTGACAAATTATCTTCCTAACCCTAAAAATCAAACAAATAATCTTATTTTGACCAAGTATAAGAAATCCTAATTATGATTTTCCTATTCCTTAAAATTGACTTAATTTCTTACAAAAAAATATGTCAAAATATTGTTTCTATTTTCAAAAAGTTTTTTAAAAGTAAAGAAAGTGTTAGTTTTTTTTTTCTCTTTTTTTTAATAAAAAGAAAAAACCTAAGTTATGTTAGACCCTCCCCACACTCAACTCATGCATTGTCCTCAATGTATGAATTAATGCATAGATGCATGAAAAAGAAGAAAGGGAAGAAAAATATTACCTTAAGGTGGTGGTTCCGGTGGAGGTCTGATTGGGCTAAGCGTTTCCGCCCAATCTAGATATTGTAGATTTTCATGAAACCCACCTTTTATCACCTCTTTCTTATTATTATTTTTATAATCCCTAATATGAACAGGATCATGCAAGATCCTAGCATGAAAATTTTCCGGTTATATGACCAGTCTTGGGATATCATCACAGTCATATTGATAAACCTTGGTCCAACAATGGAATGTGATTTTGTAGAATGGATGATTTAGGCTCAACAATGAAGGGATAGAAACCGATAGTGACTCGGGAATAGAACTCAAATCAAGTTTAGGTTCGAGAGTCAGAGTTGGTTCATGGATTTGGTCCAAATCATAAAATTGAAGTTCACATTCATTTCCCATAATGGAATGGACTATCTAGAATAAGTGGTTCATGTTCAAGCTCTATAGGGATAGGAATTAGTGTTGGCTTCAGAATTAAGTCCGAATCGGGTAAGGATACTGGAGTCAACATAGATTCAAAAAGTGGAACTGAATCACAATATTGAGAATCGGTATCACATTCATCTTCAAGTTCAATCTCATTGAAATAAAAACTTGCCAATTTATCAATGGGTTGATATTGGTCAAGTTCAAAGTTTTGTTATGAATTGAATCTGTTAAAATCTCCAAGATACCATGAGTCTTCGTCAATATGGCTAGGAGAATCAGGAGTGGTTGAAAATGTGTTAGGTAGAGTTTCCTCATTCCTATCATTAATTATTTTAACCAAATGACTCACTTTTGCTTCTAGCCTATTGAGAGATTGGAGACGATCCATTTGGGATTGAACACAATTATTGGGACTGAATCATGAATTCCATATTCTTTTCTAAGTCAACAGGTTCTTCGTTGTGGCTGGACTTGGAAATAAAGTAAGGATCTTGGATTTGGGAATTGTTTGGGAGAATTGAGTCCTCTATGATTTGTACTTGTCGTGTGGACTCAAGGAAGGCTTCAAATGTCTTTTCTAAAGAAGATTTCTCTTCTATAGGTTGCTTTTGGTATGGATTATATGAAGCTGTTTGTTGGTAAGGTTGTTGATAGTAAGACTCGGGGGAGTTGTATCCCACTGACTCGGTGAAGAGTGGTGATGATTGTCCCATTCTTGTTCATAATACTGGATTGGGGAATATATTGATTCAGATAAGACCAATCTGGCATACTTGGTTGGTTAGAGTTATGTAATGCCGGGTTGGTAATATCTGAACTGAAAGAGGTTGGCGTGAAATATGGATTTGAGTTATAATCAGAATAATTGTAATTATAATCCATTTTCACAAAAACAAACAAATAAACAAACAATAAAATAAAGAAAAATCTAACCTATGTTAGGGTAGAGCTTAGACCTAGACGACTCCTAACTGTTTAGACTTTCCACAGGAGGTATAATGCAGACTTTGACCACAAACTAATTAGCCAGGTCAGGGCAAGATTGGTGGAAGGTTATCCGTCAAAGACGTTCCTTAATTAAGTAACCACCAACCTTCGGGCTTTCGGCCCTTAATCCCCTTCCTAGACACTGATTTGGCAGGAGTCAAATTCCAACACCTTTCCCCTTAGGATAATCTCCTAATTGAGTCCGAGATGTCCCTAGGGCCAACGTCTACTCATTTTTAGTTAGTCTTGGGTTAGTGAGTGAGGAGATTGTTTGTGGGCTAAGGGAGGGTAATGACTTCCCCACCTTATCTTGTTATAGGACAAGCCCTTAGATCAATTTAGTGCAGTGTACAAGAAAGCAACACTTAAGCAATGTAAACAATCCAAAAGTGTTCTTATATTAGATGCTATGCACACGTACCTTTGCTCCAGCACTCTTCAACAGTAAATAGAAAATGTAATGAAATAGATGCGTGCCTAAATGCAAAGTCTAAGTCATTTTAGCATTTACAATCAACTTTTTACTGTTGTATTAGAAATATATATACAATGAGTCAAACAAGGAGATAAATGCTACAGAAATTCAGATTTTCAATTCAGCCAACCTGCAAAATACAGGTTAGTAGTTCACTCAGTTTTGCCACTGGAATGTAGCAAATCTGAGGGCTTCATGGCTCTGCTTTCTTGAGTAGAGTCCAAGGCCATTTATGTGTCCACTGCAGCAAGAATTCCTTGTTGTTAAATCTGTACAAAAAAAACAAAGAAGAAAGTTAACCAAAAATGTAAACTTTAAAGAGAATTATTTACCGTCCCTCCTCGGCAACGGCGCCAAAATTTTGATCGAGCCAAACCTGCACAAAAAATAATATAGAAATTTAGAACAGTGCTAGGTCCAATTCTACCGTGTAGCCTAGGGCTAACGGGTCGTGATGCACAGGGAGGGACAGCGATGGAAGCGTTATGTAAGTTTCTTCTTTTAATTTACAAAATTAGTTAATACTTATCTTCTCAGTTAATAAAAAGAAAATAAAAATGTTAAGTTAAGAAGAAGATGGTAGAAGAAGAGATGATGGTATCGTTGTTGTTTTGCTTATAAAAATAAAAGGAACCAAAAAGAGATAAAGAAAAGTGTGATGCAAAGATTAGAAATAAAAAATGCAAAGATTAGAAATAAAGAAAAAGAAGAATATTTACCTCTACTGTTGAACCATAAATGAAATTTACCTTCGCATCGAGTAAAGCAAAGTAGTAAAAAAAAAAAAGAAAGGAAGGAAAGGCTTCGGCGAGATTGAGCACAATGAACCTCCATTGATTGTCACCTTCAATATAGGCTTCTTGAAGAAAAGATTACAATAGTGTCACTCTATAATAACTCTTCCTCTCTTTTGATCATGTAACTCTCTCTAGCCTAAAAATAAAATAAAAAAAAAAAAAATGAAAATGAATTACATTGAAGAAGAAAAGAAAAACCTAAACTAAAGCTCTCTCTGAAGTGGTGCCTCTCCTCTGAAGTGGTCTTCTCCCTTGCCTTTGAGATTGCAGGTATTTATAGAAGAAATGCAGAGATTAGAGTATAAAGATAAGAAAATCTGGCTTTTTGAGATTTGAATCCTCTCCTTATCTCCATACTGGATTTATCTAGAATTCTGTTCTGCAGCTTGATGACGTGTTGAGTTCTGAATATTGCTTAACAAATGGCAGCAGAATTAGAATGAGTGATCAACAGAAGAATTATAGCCCTTTAAGTCTTCTTTCTGTAGCATCTTGAATCATTAGATTTGAGATTCGGTAGCAAAGGACATGATTAAAATGCTAAACTGTATCCAGTCTGATTTGCTCTGATCTTTAGCTGAACATTTGCCCAATCCTTGATTTGTTCTAACTAGATCTGGAATCATCCTCAGCTAAACAAATAGATCCAATTAAATCTGATTTTAACTAGTATTTATTTGATTTAATCCTCTTTCTCTTTATTATTATCTTCTGCAAAATAAATATTTAAGACAAGGAAATTAGCAGATTTATTACACGATAAATGTAAGAGTGTAATGAAAAGAATGCAAAATATGTGTATTGATTGGTCGCTAATGTTGCATATTTAATATCATATTTTCATACTTATTTTAGAATAAAAACCTGCATTGTCCTAATTAAATGTTGAATTTATTTGCAGGCCCATTCTTTAAGGAGATGAAGAGAAATGAGCCCAAAGCCTACAAAAATTTTGAATTAAATCAGAGTTAATTCACACTCAATAAATCAGGGAAAAATCAAGAGGTTAAAAATGGTTGAGAAGAATCCTCTCAGAATCGATCGGTTGAGGCAAAGATCAAGCAAATTTGATTCAGATTCTGACTGGATACATTTTAGTATTCGAATCATAACTTTTGCTACAGAATCTCAATTTCGATGATTCAAGATGATCCAGAAAGCAGACTGACAGAGCTACAACTCTTATGTTGATCATTATTTCTAATTCTGTATTTGTTAAGTGATATCAGCAATCAACAAGCCAACAAACAGCAGATCAGAACTAAATATCCACCTCTACCCCCTCCATTTCTCCTATAAATACCTGCACTCAAAGGCAAAAGGAAGGACCATGCAGATTAGGGTTTAGCCTAGTTTTAATTCTTTGTAGTTTAGGTTTTTCTTTTCTTTTTATGTAATTGGTATGTAACTTAGGGTAGAAGAAGATTCATGTAAGTAAGAGAGAGAGGCTGATGTTGAGAGTGACACCGACGATGTACCCTCCTCCTTTCTTTCATTGTCTCTGCAATTAATAAAGGTAAAAATTCTTTTTATGTTCGTCTTGTATTTTGTTTCGTCTTTCTCTTCTACTTTACGTTGGTTGTTGTTGTTGAGCTTACAAGTGAATTCCAAGCAAGTGTAACCAAGCTACGTGAGAGCCAGCGATAGTTCATGAAGACCTTCTCCTCTTCCAAGATCCGCATCACTTCGTTCTTGCGAGGCCTGACGATATAATGTGCACGGGGACTGAGCTCGAGCTTATAATCTATGCGTTGAACGCCTCCGAAGCGAAGGTAGAACATGCAACGGTTTTCAGGTAAGTCATCACTCAACCTAGGTAAGTATTTCTTCCTTTTCTTTCCTTTCTCTCATTTCTGTAAATTAAATCACCAACTTTTTCAAATCATTCTTCTCACTCACTCCATTTGTACATAGCCATTTTTTATTGTTTTCTGATTTTTCCACCTTCTTCATCTTTCATTTTCTTCTAACTTTAACAACTTTCTTTCCATTTTCATAACTAAAAACAGAGAAGAACCTTCGTTTGGTTTTCCTAAAAGATTTCAATAAAGAACTGTAACGCTTTCATCGCAAACCCTCCTTGTGGATCACGACCCGCATAGCCACTTGCTATAGCGGAAGAATTGAGCACTTGCACAAGTTTATTATAAGATCTGAAATTTCATATTTTTTGTGCAGGTTTACCTCAATCAAATTTTGGCGCCGTTGCCGGGGAGGGTAACATGTTTTATTGAAATCTGAATTTTTTTTGAAAATTTTTTAGAACTAAATGAATTTTCTTCTCTGTTGCAAGTTTCAGGGCAAGCAAAGCAAGAAAACAAGTTTGCAGTAACATACAAGTGGCCTTGGTCCTCTGCTCTAGAAAGCAGAGACCCATTGCCCTCTGATTTGCCGCGTTTCCACGACAAAAGCCGCGGATCCGCGGCAAGGAAGAGTTGACTACTAACAGCTTTTTGCAGGGCTGCTTAGTTTGAAAAAAAATTCTAGTTTGCTGCAACTTTAATTTTTCTTATATGCCACAACATAAGCCTGCTAATAATCAACAGTAAAATATTTGTTGAAAAGATAAAAAATTGATTAGACATTTGCATTTTAGGCACGTGTCTTTTAATTCCTTTATTTTTACTGTTGAAGAGTGCTGGAAGCAAGGTACGTATGCATTGCATTTAGCATAGGACTCACTTCTTGGTTGTCTATATCGCTTTAAGTGATTCCTATTTATATAGCTTGTACACTTGCACAAAATTATTTAAGGGCACTAACCCATAACAAGATAAGGTGGGGATTTAGTCACCCTTCCTTAGCCAAAAATCATATTCCAAGCACTCACTAACCCAAGCCTAACTAAAAAAGAGTAGACGTTGGCCCTAGGGACATCTCGGACTCAATTAGGAGATTATCCTAAAGGGGAAAAATGTTGGAATCTGACTCTTGCAAAATCAGTGTCTAGAAAAGGGATTGAGGGCCGAAAGCCCGAAGGTTGGTGGTTATTTAATTAAGGAACGTCTTTGACGGATAACCTCCCACCAACCTTGCCCTGACCTGGCTGATTAGCTTATGGTCAAAGTCTACATTAGACCTCCCGTGGACAGTCTAACCAGTTAGGAGTCGTCTAGGTCCTAAGTCAAATTAGGCTAGAAATTTTTTCTTTTTTTTGTTTGTTTGTTTGTTTGTTTTTTCTCTTTGTTTGTATTCTATTGTGTGATATGGACCATAATAATAATTTTTTCAATTACAATAATAATCCATATTTCACATCGAATTCTTATTCGGATATTACCAACCCGGTATATCACAACTTTGACCAACCTAGTGTGCCGGATTGGTCTTATCCGAATCAATATGACCCATACCCCCCATCTAATAACTATAATTTCCATAATGATTTCAACTCTTCACCGAGTCAGTGGGGATTCACCTCCCCCGAGCATAATTTCCAACCACCTTGTCCTCCTTCTCCACCCAGTCCACATTATGTTCAAGATTCATACTCAGTTCCACCCGTCCAAAATAGGAAACCATCAATTATGGAAATGAGTATGCGTGAGTCCAAACACAAATCCTAAAATCTGATGGACTCACAATTTCACTACCACTTTCAAGACAATTCTTCATCTTTTCATCAAAACAATGAACCTATCAACTATGAAAAGATGCCTGAAGCCATGACTCAGGCTCAAAACACTCGTAATCGTGACATAGATATGATGGTCGAATCTCTACGTTCCCACCGTCCTGATGTCACTAACTATTCTGTTAGAGCCGAAGAGTCATGTAGTCTTGGAAATCAAGATTCCATTTCAGCACAACCATTTGAACTTGCCCAAACTCCAAATGAAATTAATAATTTGGCAAGTTATCCTTTTCCTGAAATAGAACTTGAAAATGATTATGATCCTGAACCCCAACTTAGTGATTCAATTTATTTCCTGATTTGATTATGACTCCGGTATCTTCACCTGATTTCGATCTTTTCCCTGAGTCAACTTTGGATACTATGCCTATTCATAATGAAATTGAATCACCCATCTTTGAGGATCATTTTGAACTTGACCAATTATACACTTTTGAAGATACTATTGACAAATTGGCAAGTTCTCCATTTTTTGATATTGAACTCAATGAGATATGTGACCTATATTCTCACATCTGTGATCCAGTTCAACTTTCTGAATCAATATTGACTCCTGTTTTGTTACCAAACTTGAGTAATATTTTAGAGTCAGTTTTGATTCCTCCACCTATCATTCCTGAACTGGAATCACCCATATTAGGTCACTTTCCATTGTTGGAAAACACATGTGGACTTGAGCTTCAACTTCTTGACTTGGACCCAATTTCTGAACCTATTTCGACTCTTGAACCTTTACTTGACTTAAGTCACCTTCCTGAGTCGGTATTAGTTCCTATACTTCCTGAGTCCAAGTCAATCATTCTATCATTTCATACTCCTTTCTGGGACGAGGTGGTTGACAAATTTGACTCCGAAATTAGTTATGGAATATGGAAATTAGATGGGGTTAAATTTTTAATAAAAATCCTTCATGGATATATCTTTTTAATGGGTTATATTAAAGATAGTGCTGGTGGGTTCCTTCGAGACCCAAGAAAAGTTGATTGGGCCGCGTTTCGTGGACCAATCAGACCACCACCAGAACCACCACCTTAAGGTAACCTTTTCCTTCCCTTTCTTCTTTTTCATGCATCTATGCATTAATTCATACATTGAGGACAATGCATGAGATAGGTGTGGGGGAGGGTCTAACATAACTTTTCTTTTTGTTTAAAAAAAATAATAATAATAAAAAAATAAATAAATATTAACACTTTCTTTACTTTTAAAAACTTTTTGAAAATGGAAACAATACTTTGACATATCTTTTGTAAGAAATTAAGTTAATTTAAGGAATAGGAAAATCAAAATTAGGATTTCTTATACTTGGTCAAAATAAGATGATTTGTTTGATTTTAGGGTTAGGAAGAAAATTTGTCAAAGTAATTTAGTCTTGATCTTTACCTTGATGAAATATGCACACTTCATACACTTACACACTTAGGGTTCAAAAACAAAGATTCTTATGCCTTATAAAAAAAAAGAAAAAAAATAATAAACAAATCTAACTATTGATTAGTTAGGTGCTTTGGCCTAGGAAAGCCTTAGTATTTATGCGAAAGATGATTAGATAAGTTTGAGAAAAAAAAAAGAGTATCCTCTGATTAAGCTGGGTTTTTATGCCTCATGAAGCATAAGTATTCACGCCTAAAAGGGTACATCGTATAAATAAAAACCTTGGTTTCGTGGCCTTATCTGCTCGGGTGTTTAAGTCCTTAGGGGTGTTTCTCACCTGGTGCTCTAAAACCGTCCGGTTTGGGTGTCACCGACTGAAAGCTCGTTACATGGGCAGATTAGAAAGCCTAATGAAATTGAGGAATAAAAGTTCACCAAAAATAAATAAATATAAGGCATAGGAGTTAATGTTAAAGAACCCTTAGTCAAAATTTTTACAGTCACAAGTGCATATGACTTAGGGTAAAGTAATAGACTAGATGAGAAGTACAATTTGACCCCTTACTCTACTTGATAACAAATTTTGAATAGAGACTAAGTTTAGGAATGAAAAATTCAGTTTTCCTATAAACTTATAGATTGCTTAGATCTTACAAGAATATTTCAAATATTTTCTCCTTTCAAAATGCTTTTCGAAAATACTAACTCTTTATTTCCCTTTCTTTATGCATTTTGTGGGTGCAATCCGCTGAAAACCCTCACGAGACAAAACTCGTCCTCTAGGGGTAACCTAGAGGTTTAACGGCTTGTTGCATATGCTCAGTGCAATCGCGTGACCTGCGAAAGTGGTCTAATAATCCTTAGTATAGTTTAGTTGTTTTGCTCGAGGACGAGCAAAAGATAGGTATGGGGGTGTGATTGGCCGCTAATGTTGCATATTTAATATCATATTTCCATACTTATTTTAGAATAAAAACCTGCATTGTCCTAATTAAATGTTGAATTTATTTGCAGGCCCATTCTTTAAGGAGATGAAGAGAAATGAGCCCAAAGCTCACAAAAATTTTGAATTAAATCAGAGTTAATTCACACTCAATAAATCAGGGAAAAATCAAGAGGTTAAAAACTGGTTGAGAAGAATCCTCTCAGAATCGATCGGTTGAGGCAAAGATCAAGCAAGTTTGATTCAGATTCTGACTGGATACATTTTAGTATTCGAATCATAACTTTTGCTACAGAATCTCAATTTCGATGATTCAAGATGATCCAGAAAGCAGACTGACAGAGCTACAACTCTTATGTTGATCATTATTTCTAATTCTGTAATTTATTAAGTGATATTCAGCAATCAACAAGCCAACAAACAGCAGATCAGAACTGAATATCCACCTCTACCCCCTCCATTTCTCCTATAAATACCTGCACTCAAAGGCAAAAGGAAGGACCATGCAGATTAGGGTTTAGCCTAGTTTTAATTCTTTGTAGTTTAGGTTTTTCTTTTCTTTTTATGTAATTGGTATGTAACTTAGGGTAGAAGAAGATTCATGTAAGTAAGAGAGAGAGGCTGATGTTGAGAGTGACACCGACGATGTACCCTCCTCCTTTCTTTCATTGTCTCTGCAATTAATAAAGGTAAAAATTCTTTTTATGTTCGTCTTGTATTTTGTTTCGTCTTTCTCTTCTACTTTACGTTGGTTGTTGTTGTTGAGCTTACAAGTGAATTCCAAGCAAGTGTAACCAAGCTACGTGAGAGCCAGCGATAGTTCATGAAGACCTTCTCCTCTTCCAAGATCCGCATCACTTCGTTCTTGCGAGGCCTGACGATATAATGTGCACGGGGACTGAGCTCGAGCTTATAATCTATGCGTTGAACGCCTCCGAAGCGAAGGTAGAACATGCAACGGTTTTCAGGTAAGTCATCACTCAACCTAGGTAAGTATTTCTTCCTTTTCTTTTCTTTCTCTCATTTCTGTAAATTAATCACCAACTTTTTCAAATCATTCTTCTCACTCACTCCATTTGTACATAGCCATTTTTTATTGTTTTCTGATTTTTCCACCTTCTTCATCTTTCATTTTCTTCTAACTTTAACAACTTTGTTTTCCATTTTCATAACTAAAAACAGAGAAGAACCTTCGTTTGGTTTTCCTAAAAGATTTCAATAAAGAACTGTAACGCTTTCATCGCAAACCCTCCTTGTGGATCACGACCCGCATAGCCACTTGCTATAGCGGAAGAATTGAGCACTTGCACAAGTTTATTATAAGATCTGAAATTTCATATTTTTTTGTGCAGGTTTTACCTCAATCATGTACGATCACCTAGCTCTACATCCCCGCCTTCACCACCGTGAAGGATTTCCAATCCACTATCTCCCACGAGGGAACCTCCATCGAGGAGGATTTGTTACAACTCTAAGAGTACCAAACTCCTCTCTCAAACACCACCTCACAACCGAGGGTAGGCCCGTAGCCAAACAACCACAACACATCTAACGAAGAGGGTTACAACCACCAAGCTCCACCTCACACAAGAGGGAGCAAACAACAATCTCCACCTCTACCAAAGAGGGAGCAAACACCAACCCAATACAACAACCTCAACCTCTACCAAAGAGGGAGCAACACAAGAAATCAAGGGTTTAGAACAAGTGGTATGTTTCAACCACAAACCTCTTTTCTTTTTCCACAAACAAAGATCATAAATAGAATAGGATAGAAGATAAGCTCAAGTGTGGAAAACTAGGTGTTTGGAAAACAAAACTCAAAGAAAAATACTTGAGAAAACTCTTGTAAAATATAGAAAATGAAAACCAAGACAAATCTCCCAAAATACTCTTTTCTTTGATTTTTCCAAAACCTAAAACAAATAAGATAGATCTTTTTGGCACTAAAACTCTTTTGAAAACTTGTTTAAAATACTAATAAAGATCTGGAAATTTTGCTGTTAAAATCTTAGTTAAAACCATGAAGAGATGGGGTATTTATAACCCCAATAGAAAACTAGCCGTTAGGCTGATCTGTCAACCTGAGAGGCCTGCGGTCGACCGCCAACGGTCGAAAATCCGACCGTTGGAGCTCCCGGTCGACCGCTCGGTCGACCGTCCAGATACAGAGAGCAAAACTCTCTGGTCCGATCGACCGGTAGGTCGACCGGCCCACTGTGCTGCCAGACGTGCACAGCTCTGTGCACGTCGGTCGACCGCTGGCCTGTCAGCCATCTCTCGGTCAGAAACTAGATCAGAAAAATAGTTAAACATATTTATAAATATTCTCTTAAGTCTTGTAAAAATCCTCAAAATAGTTTTATCTTTGTGCATTGATATATAAACATGTTATAAAAATTTCAGGACAAATATTAAACATTTGAACTTTTTTTGATGTCTTGAAAATTTTACAAAAACCAAAACTTGTATTTTATCAAACTTGTATTTTTAAATACATGAATAGGAAAATCAAAATAAGTTTTGTATAAGAAGTTTAAGCATGCATGTATAAATAGAATATATCTACTATACATATAAACCATTTAAACTTATTTTGATCAACTATTCATGAAAACACATATCAAAACCAAAACGTGTGTGTATTGTGCACTTAAGCATATTAACTATTCTTATCTTTACAAATGGATCTAAACACACTAAGCTAAAACTAGGATACCTAAGTCTTCTTGACGATCTTCCATCTTCAAGTCGACTCGATCCCAAACGCATGATCCTCCGAGTGCAAAAGTATGATCTTGATGCTCAGGCATCGGAATCACTATGAAAAGCTCCAAAAACTCCTTTGTTGAAGCTAATCACCAACTAATATCTTGATTAAAGATCTGAGACTAAAAACACAAGAATATTAGTAAACATAACTACATGAGTTAATCATCATCAAAACTAGAGTGGAGGACTTTTAGGCCAACACTAATGGTAGCGGAGGAGACGTAGCCACTAACTTCCTCTTAATCATCAGATCATTGGAAGAATTGCCTCAATCGTGCCAGTGATATAACCCCCGTCGAGAAAGAAAGTTGTCCCTAGTTGTAGGGTATTGCTACGTTGGAGCGAGTACCTTGAAAGGCACCCTCTTGTCACACCAGTACATAACCTAATGTAGGATCGTAGAGATAAGGACTAGTTGCGGAATTATCTCTTGAAGACAACAAATATCTAAATCACAACACAAGTCAATAAACACTAAACAAGAAAGATTAGCGTTAAGTAAATAAAGTAACTTGCATGAAAAGGAAAACAAATCTCAGAAATGACAAACGCAAACAAACGAGATTTATCCTGGTTCGGTCCTTGTGACCTACATCCAGTCCCCAAGCCACCCGCTTGAGATTTTCCTTTAACTTGACTTTGCCACCCAAAATCAATACAACATGTACACCACTTGTCGAACACCCTTCTCCAAGTGTATACACCTTCTCTTCCACCAAGAGAACACCTTTTACCTTTGTACAACTACTTCTTCAACCAAGAAGCCTCCCGTGTACATTGGTCGCCTTGTAGAACTTGTCTCTTCAACCAAGAAGCCTCCCGTGTACAAATCACTTTGAGAATATACAATGCTTTTCCTATAGCCTTGGTACAGATGTGTATGTGGGCAAGGTACTGTATAGGAAAGGTTAACTTCAGAGACTTCACTAATGGAATTGTCTTTTGGTGAAGAATAGAAGTTAGGAATCCAGTTTTTAGTTTTCTGGAAATCTGGCTTTGGAAAACAGAATGAAAACACTTGTAAATCTTAACCTTTGGCCTTAGGAATAACCACCCTATTTATAGCTAAAGACTAGGGTTAGTTATGGTAGTTATGGGACCAATTCAGAGGATATTAACGTTGGAAAATGTTGCCAAAAGGTTCAGATAAAAGAAACTGTCCAACAGTCAGAAACTGTCTGTAGTCGACTAGGAATATGAGTTAGTCGACTAGACTAGGCAAAACTTCTACTATTAGTCGACTTGATATGACTGTTAGTCGACTAGGGAAGTGTCTGTTGGAAAAACAGGTTTCTGGATAACTATCTCAAGTTGACTGCAACTATAAACATAGTCGACTTGACCAAGGATTAGTCGACTAGGGTTTTCTATAAGTCGACTAATTGGATAAACAGAGAGTTGGCTGTTTCAGGACACAGAGTTTAGTCGACTGGGTCTCTGGGTTAGTCGACTATACAAGTGATTAGTCGACTTGATATTGGGATAAGTCGACTAATATGACTATGTGTTGTATGTTTGTATCAAGGCTTTTACATACTATATCTTCTTTACAAACCACAACTTCTCAACCCTCTTTGGCACATCTTGATCATGTTGGACTCTTGATTCATCAAGTGTAGAGCTCCATGTAGATTTGATCATCACGAACGTCTTCATCGAAATAGGTTCCAACATTCTCCCCCTTTTTGATGGTGACGCTTCGTGTGTGCATGTCCTCTCCCTGATATCTTTTTCTCCACCTGCAGAAGATATGTTATCTTTTCCTCCCCCTGCAGAAATGGGTTATAATAAATATATACCAAATGTATTATGTTCTCCCCCTGCAACAAATATATTAGTACATATATATATATAAAAACTTTTATATGATACCTGCAAAATAAACGTTAGTTGGTACCAAATATAAAAGATAATATCTAAACTTTAGGACACCAAATCCATTTAGAATTTGGTTTCCATCTGTTAGTATATACATAATTGCAAGAATCACATATGTCATGCATGTATGAAGCAATATATGTATTTTTATCATTAACACTTAAATTCTTTGGAATCCATATAAACTTACTTTTCTTAATCTTACTTTTTACAAAATGACTATATGGATTACTATATGAAGATTTAGCAATATAACCAATGCCATGTTTATCATGTGACAATTTCTGAAAAGATAATAGATCATTTAATTTTTATTTTCCTTTATTAAACTTGGTCACATTTTGCAAAAGATCTTCATATTTATTTCTGAAAACTATCATGTCTTTATCCAATATAGAAATCCTATCATTCAAAGACTTAGTTTCCATTTTCAGAAAAATGTTCTCTTTTATAAACTTCTCATTTTCAGTTTTCAAAGATGATATGACATTTTCAGTTTCATCTTGTTGAGAATTTATAGAAGAACATTGTAATGCATAAACAGAATTTTCCTGTAAAAGTTTCTCATTTTCTTTTAACAAAAATCTGTTTTTCAGTTTTTCATTTTCAGATCAAGAAATAACTCATTAAATGCATCAGAAAGTTCTGAAAACGATACCTCTTCATCTTCAATGGCCATGTAACATAAGTTAACATGTTCAGTGGATTCTTCTTCATCGGAAGATGAGGAATTACTATGTTCTGAAGATGCCTCGTAGTTCTTCTTCTTTTTGAACTTCTTAGACTTGTACTTTTCTTTCTTCTTGAGCAAGGGACAGTCCATCTTCATATGTCCTGGTTTATCACAATTGAAACACTTAAATTTACCTTTCTTAAGAAATTTTCTGAACTTCTTTGAGAGCATTGCCATCTCCTCTTCGTCATCATTGTCCGTGTCGGAAGATGCATGGAAGGCGAGTTCTTTCTTCTTTGAACGGTGTTGTCGTTCTTGGTCCTTCTTCCTTTCTTCTAACTGCACTTCCTATGCCATTAGATTACCGATTAGGTTTTCTAATGTCATAGTTGAGAGATCATTCGCCTCTTCAATGGCGGTTGTCTTCTTCTCCCATTCCGGTGTGAGTGCACGAAGGATCTTTCGAACTCTTTCGACTTGGGTGTAGTCCTTTCCAAGGGATGCAAGAGTATTGGTAATGTCGGTGAATCTTGTAACCATTTCGGATATGGTTTCATTCTCCTCCATTTTGAATAACTCGAATCTGTGAACAAGAACAGAAATTTTAGATTCCTTAACTTTGTTCGTACCTTCGTGTGTTACCTCAAGTGTATGCCATATTTGATGTGCAGAGGTTGATGTTGACATACGGTTGAACTCTTCTTTGGTTAAGGCACAAAATAGAGCATTCATCGCCTTGGCATCAAGATTTGCATTCTTCTTTTGATCTTCACTCCAAGCGTTGTAGTTGGTTGTAGGCTTGGTGTACTCGGCTTCTACGATGTTCCAAAGGTCGTAGTTGATTGACTGCAAGTAGATCTTCATTCTACACTTCCAATAATTGTAGTTGGTTCTGTCAAAGAGCGTTGGACGTTGTGTAGAATGTCCTTCCTTGTATTGGGATGATGAAAACTCCGTTGCCATCCTTGTTGTTGACTTGTACCAATTGTAGAATCTGGTATGGTTGTTGAAGTGTTGTCTTCCACTGGCTTCCGTGCTCTGATACCAAATGTAGGATCGTAGAGATAAGGACTAGTTGCGGAATTATCTCTTGAAGACAACAAATATCTAAATCACAACACAAGTCAATAAACACTAAACAAGAAAGATTAGCGTTAAGTAAATAAAGTAACTTGCATGAAAAGGAAAACAAATCTTAGAAATGACAAACGCAAACAAACGAGATTTATCCTGGTTCGGTCCTTGTGACCTACATCCAGTCCCCAAGCCACCCGCTTGAGATTTTCCTTTAACTTGACTTTGCCACCCAAAATCAATACAACATGTACACCACTTGTCGAACACCCTTCTCCAAGTGTATACACCTTCTCTTCCACCAAGAGAACACCTTTTACTTTTGTACAACTACTTCTTCAACCAAGAAGCCTCCCGTGTCATTGGTCGCCTTGTACAACTTGCCTCTTCAACCAAGAAGCCTCCCGTGTACAAATCACTTTGAGAATATACAATGCTTTTCCTATAGCCTTGGTACAGATGTGTATGTGGACAAGGTACTGTATAGGAAAGGTTAACTTCAGAGACTTCACTAATGGAATTGTCTTTTGGTGAAGAATAGAAGTTAGGAATTCAGTTTTTGGTTTTCTGGAAATCTGGCTTTGAAAACTGAATGAAAACACTTGTAAATCTTAACCTTTGGCCTTAGGAATAACCACGCTATTTATAGTTGAAGACTAGGGTTAGTTAGGGTAGTTATGGGACCAATTCAGAGGATATTAACGTTGGAAAACGTTGCCAAAAGGTTCAGATAACAGAAACTGTCCAACAGTCAGAAACTGTTTGTAGTCGACTAGGAATATGAGTTAGTCGACTAGACTAGGCAAAACTTCTACTATTAGTCGACTTGATATGACTGTTAGTCGACTAGGGAAGTGTCTGTTGGAAAAACAGGTTTCTGGATAACTATCTCAAGTCGACTGCAACTATAAACATAGTCGACTTGACCAAGGATTAGTCGACTAGGGTTTTCTATAAGTCGACTAATTGGACAAACATAGAGTTGGCTGTTTCAGGACACAGAGTTTAGTCGACTATACAAGTGATTAGTCGACTTGATATTGGGATAAGTCGACTAATATGACTATGTGTTGTATGTTTGTATCAAGGCTTTTACATACTATATCTTCTTTACAAACCACAACTTCTCAACCCTCTTTGGCACATCTTGATCATGTTGGACTCTTGATTCATCAAGTGTAGAGCTCCATGTAGATTTGATCATCACGAACGTCTTCATCGAAATAGGTTCCAACACCTAAGTCAGAGCTATGGTTAAAATCTGGGGAGCTGACTAAGAAAGTATAAACCTCTCGTCTCCTCGGGACCGTAACAGATCTCTTCCTCTACTTATCATATTAACAGAGATAGCTACAAGACGTAAAACCTTTGTCGTTTTCTTATTTTGGGACTTGGATCTTTTAGAACATTGGATAGATAATCGGTTAAAACTCGATTATTAATTTGGAGGAGATGCTATGGGGCTTGACCCAAATAACAATAAACAAAATGAACCATTACTAGTTGACATCCCATTTGTTCGAACTAGGATGGTGAGACGTGAACTTTTTCATCAGAGAGAAGTTTTCGCTTGTTGCTCAAATAATCTCGGAGTTTGTGTTAGTTGTGAAAAAATACCTAGAAGGGGTGAATATGTGTAATGTTAATCTAATGTGGAATTTAAAACTTTTACACTAACAAAACTTAACATAAGTGATTCCAAAGAGTGAAGCTGAATTCCTGATGAAGGGCTCTAGAATTTCTCCTCAAGATTCCTCTAGATTAAGAGTTCAGGTGCTTCAATATCTCTATTGGATTGAAACAAGTGTATGCACAATAGCAATATCAAGCATGTATAGATGAACAATAATAACAATGCGAGATATAAAGAGAGTAGAGTTGGAGATAGCCAAATGCAAAAACAAGGATATATTTCGAGTTTCGAGTATCAAGCTCTATGCCTGCCTTCACCAAGAAGGATTTCACTATCCACTATCTCCACTTAGAAATTCCACAGAGGAAATAACCTCTACATAAGAGGTGGGCATAAAGTCAAGGCATAAATCCAATGCACAAAGCTACTCACCTCTACACAAAAGGAAGGCACAAAGCGAAAGAGTGATTATGATTGATAAATTAAAATACCGTATAGCTTAGGGCTAACGGGTCGTGTCCACGAGGAGAGATGCGATTCAAGCGTTTTAGTATTTTTATGAAAAACAAGTTTTAGTTTTTTTGTTTTTCAAAGAAATAAAGATGGAAAGTAGAGAAGTGATTCAAAGAAAATTGAAGACTTAGAATGGGCTTTGGAAAAGATGACTTTTAAGAAAACTTTGAGAGGTTTGGTTGTGTTTTTAATAATGGAAAGGATTCAGGCTCACTAATCTTCTACACTTACTTTTCTCAAGAAAGTTTTAGTGCCTCACTTTGATCATGGGCAAAACACAAAGTTTTCTTTGAGTGTTCAAGTAAACAAATAAGATGATTTTGTTTTAAGATTTAAAACTTTTTCTTTACACAGTGTCTGAAAATAAAATGTTAAACCATCAAGCAAGGGAACAAGTATGGAATAAAATTTGAAATAGTTATGTTTTTGACATGTTTAAAGTTCAAAGCTCATCCTTATGTGCCTTCAAGAACAAAACTTGACTTAGGCATTATTATGATTCAAGTGGGTTACTTTCATAAAAAACTGATCAAGAGAAGAGGGGTAGAGGAGATTGATTAGTGGGCCAAGAAAAAATGTTTTAACTACTCATAATCAATGAAAAATAACACATATAATTTAAATGTAACATACCAGAGAGTTGGAGAAGAAGAGAGATTTTGAATCTTTATTGATGCACTTCAACGTCAGATTACAATCACTCTTTCTCTCTCTTACTTATGGTTGGACTAGACTAGAACAAGAACAAAAGAACTTACAAATAAATTGCAACTATCTAACATAAATCCTAACCTTAAGAATGATAAATTTAGATCCTAGTCTTCATCTCTTTATTCACAGAAATTTGTGGTATTTATAGGAAAAACCAAAGGAGAGAGGAATGATCAGATAGGGGGAGCAAATGCTCCCCCTATCTCTCTAACAAAGCCACATCTAGGGAGGTGAGTTTCAAGATTTTGTCACTTTTCTTTTTATCCAATTAGATTTTAGCATTGATCTTCTGGTTTGATGATTCTTCGATTGATCTTTAGTTAACCAATTGAGTCCAAGAAAATCTAAGTTTAACCCGTCTCCTTTTGGTGTTATCTTCCATGTTATGTACTGATCTTCAGCTGGAATTGCAATTATCTTCCTGAATATTTGTCCCAATCTTTGATTTAGATTTAAACTCAATTAATTTAGAATTAAGGTGAGCTTTTGGGCTCATTTCTTTTCTATCTCCCTTAGTAAATGCTTGCACGTTATTTATACAAAAATAAGATTAAAAGAAGGGTTTATTATAACATATATATAGGAGATATGCAACAAATATGCAGTATCAGTGACCGATCACACCCCATACCTATTTGTTGCTCGTCCTCGAGCAAAAAAACTCAAAAGACTAAGAAGTTGTTGGGCCACTTTTACAGGTTACGAGACTGCATTGAGTATGTGCAGCGGGCATTTAAACCTCAAGGTTACCCCTAGTGATGAGTTTTGTCTCATGAGAGTTTTCAGTGGATCACACTGACAAAATCCAAAAAGAGAAATAAAGTGTTAGTTTTTTGAAAACACATTTGAAAGATAAGAAAATATTTGAAGTATTTTTGTAAAATTCAAGTAATCTATAAGTTATAGGAAAGTCAAAATTTTCATTTCTAAACTTAATCTCTATTTAAAATCTTGTTATTCATCAAATTAAGGAGTCAAACTGTATTTCTCATCTAGTCTATTATTTAACCCTAAGTCATATGTACCTTCGTGATCGTGAAATTTTGACTTGGGTTTTCCAACTCTGATTCTCATGCCTTATTTTTTTATATTTTTGGTTGTATTACCCCTTAGTTTTATTAGGCTTTCTAATCTGTCCATGTAATGTGCCTTAAGTCGGTGACTCCCAAACTGGACGGCTTTAGGGTATTGAGTGAGAAAATACCCCAAAGACTTAAGAACTCGAGCAAACAAGACCATAAAACTTAAGAATTTTATTAATTACATGGGCCGCTTTTAGGCGTAATACTTATGTTTTATGAGGCATAAATATCCAGCTTAATAAAAGAAATTTTGAGGTATATATATATATATATATATATATATATATATATATATATATATATATATATATATATATATATATATATATATATATATAAGCTTATCTAATTACCTTTTGCATAAATACCAAGGCTTCCTTAGACAAAAGTACCTAGCTAATCAATAATTATATTTGTTTATTTTTCATATGTATCAAGAATCTTTGTTTTTGAACCCTAAATGTATAAGTGCATAAAGTATGCATATTTCATTAAGGTAAAAATCAAAACTATATTACTTTTTCAATTTTTCTTTTTAACCTAGAAATCAAATAAATAATGTTATTTTGACTAAGTATAATAAATTCTAATTATGATTCTCCTGTTCCTTAAAATTGACTCAATTTCTTACAAAAAATAGGTAAAAATATTGTTTCTCTTTCAAATTTTTTTATGTCATGTTAGTCATGTTAGAACTCTCCCTACACCTATCTTATGCATTCTCCCCAATGTATTAAAGAAATATACAGATGCATGAAATGAAATGTAAAAGAGGTGAAGTTACCGATACACCGGGTCAAATAGACTAATAGCCGTTTCACTTATCTGTACCTATTCCAAGAAAGGTTTAAGGCATTGAACATTTGCCTTAAAATCATTATCATTTTTAGTGTCACTGATCTCTACAGCACCGTAGGAAAACATAGTCTAAATGATGAATGGCCCCGTCCATCTCAATTTTAGCTTTTCTGAAAAATGATGAAGCCTAGAATTATAGAGTAAAACTTTTTGTCAGGGGACAAAAGTTTTTCTTATGATAAACTTATCATGAAAGACCTTAGCCCTACTTTTCGTGATCTTAGCATTCTCATAGGCCTCATTCTCAACACAAGCTCGGATTTTCGAAGGTCATCGGCCTTGTCTAAATCAAAATTTAGCTGCTTGATGGCCCATAAAGCTCAGTACTCTAACTTAACAGGTAGATGGCAAACCTTTCTAAAGACTGACCTATATGAAAACATCTCTAGAATTGTTTTAAAAGCGGTCATGTATGTCCATAAGGCGGCTACCATTTTGGTGGACCAATCTTTTCTATTTTGGTTCATAGTCTTCTCCAAAATAAGCTTAATCTATCTATTTGAGACATCTACTTGCCCACTAATTTGAGGATAATATGGTGTGGACAATTTATTTATTATGGCATACTTTCGCATAAGAGCTTCAAAGGATTTATTGCAAAATTGAGTGTCATTATCATATGATAGCTTGAGGGGTTCCGAAGCATGAGAAGATGTTCCCTTTCAAAAACTTGATGACAACCTTGTTGTCATTAGTTTTGCTTGGAATGGCTTCTACTCATTTGGACATATAATCCACAACAACCAATATGTATTGGTTTCCAAATAAATTAGGAAAACACCCATAAACTTGATGCCCCAAACATCAAAGAGTTCTATTTTTAGAATTAGGTTGAGGGGCATCATATTTTGCTTCAAGATCCTTCCTACCATTTGACATTTAGGGCACATCTTGCAAAATTCAAAGGCATCTTTGAACAAATTGGGCCATCGAACTCACTTTGTAATACTTTTTCAGTAGTCTTACGAGGACCAAATGTCCACCGCATGCAAGCTCATAACAAAAAGACAAAACACTCATAATCTCCTCATCGAGAATGCATCTCCCAATGATTTGGTCAGAATAGTACTTGAAAAGATACAGTTCCTCCCAGAAGAAATACCAGACTTAAGATAAGAACTGGTAGACATCTTGTTTAGACCAATGAGATGGAGTTTGGTTTGTGACTAAGTAGTTCACTATGTTAGCGAACCAAGGTTCATTAAAGGCAACTAAAAGTTATTCATCGTTAAAGTTATTATTGATGGGCAATTCATTGTATGGCGAGTTGGGAATGCAAGAAAGATGGTCAACGACAATATTTTTTACATCTTTCTTATCTCGAATTTCGAGATCAAATTCTTGAAGGAGGAGGATCCAACAAATGAGTCGGACCTTGGCATCCTTTTTCATTATGAGGTACCTCAACGCAGAATGATTGGTGAAATTTATGATTTTAAAGCAAACATTACCACTAAGAATTTCTTCTCAGTTGTAGTGTAGTTCATTTGGACATTGTTTAGAGTCCCACTTGAGTAATAAATTATGTGATGCTTATTATCAATGCACTATCCTAGGAAAGTGCCTATGGCAAAATCATAAGCATCGCACATGATTTCAGACGGCTTCTATCAATCCAGTGCAGAATTGATTGGTACAGAAATAAGATCTTTCTTAAACTTCTCACAAGAATTTATACATTTATCATCAAAAATATAGGACACATCCTTAGCTAAAAGATTAGTCAAGGATCTAGCAATCTTGTAAGTCCTTGATAAATCTATGGTAGAAATTGGCATGTCTTAAAAAGAATCGAATATCCTTCACGCATTTGGGACATCGATCTTGGCTTTATACACTTCAATCTCTTTTCTTAAAATTTCATGTCTTACCATGAACTGACATTTCTCCCAAATAAGTGTCAGATTTTTCTCAGCACAACGTTAGAGAACGAGTTCGAGACGGTGAACACATTGATTGAATAAGTCTCTATAAATGGAGAAATCATCCATGAATATTTCTAAGAATCATTCGACCATGTCAGAGAAAAGACTCTATATGTAATGGTGAAACGTTGATGGGGCATTGCACAAGCCAAAGGCATTCGACGATAAGCAAATGTCCCAAATGGATAAGTGAATGTGGTCTTCTCTTAGTCCTCAAGAGTTATAGGGATCTGAATGTAGCCACAGTAACCATCCAAGAAACAATAATACTCAAGGCCAGCTAATTATTCAAGCATTTGATCAATGAAGGGAGGTGGAAAATAGTCCTCACGAGTTGTTGCATTTAACTTCCTATAGTCAATAGACACTCGAATCTTCATGGGAAGCTAAGTTTGGATCAACTCTTTGTTCTCATTTTTCACTACAATGAAATCAGATTTCTTCAGATCCACATGGACATGATTGACCTATTGGCTGTTAGAAATGGGACAGATTATCCCATTGTCTAAGAGTTTCAAGATTTCAGTATGAACAACCTCTTGCATTTTTTAGCCCAAAGGCCCATCACTCTAGTTTTAATTATGATTGACTCATATAGTTATAGTACTAATGATCTTGTGTTTAAATAGTTTCAGATTTTCTATCAAGATCTTAGTTGGTGTTTAGCTTCAACAAAGAAGTTTTGGAGCTAAAATATGTAGATTCAAGAGCTCGCGCATCAAGATCACATCTAGTACTCGGATGGAGTCAAGCTCTTTGGATTGTGTTTGGATCGAGTCAGCTTGGAGAAGGAGTTCTACAAGAAGACTTCAGTTTGTTTAGTTTTAATTTGTGTTTACATCTTGTGTAAGATAGACTAGGGTTGATATGCTCAAGTTCACACACACACACACAAGTTCAATACATTTGGTTTTCAGTTTAGCCGATTTTGGATTTCAAGTACACATATATATGATTTTAATGAATAGATAGAATCAAAACAAGTTTACATGGTTAAATGTATATTGGATTTTCATCTATATACATCTATGTTTCATATATTTTGAAAATTTATTTTGATGATTTTATTTCATGTGTTTAGAGTTTTATAATTACCAAAACTTATTTTGGATGTCATGTCAAAAAATAGATATATCTTTTATATGTGTATTAGATTCTATCCATACACTCTATGCTTCAAAAGAGTTTAAATATCTTATTTTTTTATTTATATAAGGTTGAGAGAAATAGGCTTTCCATTTCAAAATTTGGTTTTTGAAAAATACAGATTTTGTGTTAAAGCTTAATTTCTGTATCACAAAAATAGTTCAAATAGTTTATAATATGTGTTAATTTTTGGTCACACATACATATTTGTTCTTCAAATATGTATAAGAACTTATTTTTGTGAAATTTATGAGATTTTATGGGATTTTATAGGTGTTAAAAAGACCAAGTTTCAAACCCAATATACCCTAGCCTAAGCGTGCTGGCGGTCGACTGGCCGTCGACCAAACCTGAGCTCGATCGACTGGTCAGTCGACCGATGTAAACAAGGACGTGCACAAGGCCTTGCCTATAAGGCCGGTCGACCAGGCGGTCGACCGACTGTAACTACCCAACTCTCAGGTATGTCGGTCGACCGGGAGGTCGACCGATATGGCTGGGTGCCTTTTGGGTTGGTTGACTGGACGTTCGACCGATAGGTGAGTTTGCCTAAGGCAGTCAACCGATGGCTTAAAATTCAGAAATATGACCATTGGACGATCGACCGACCAGTCAACAATGACCTTTTCGGAACCCCAACGACTATTTTCTTGAGAGCCTATAAATAGGGGTTCTCTTGAGCTATTTTAACCAAGATTTTTAAGAGCTATTCTTCCCATCTTTTTAGTGGTTTGTAGCAAGTTTAAAAGAAGTTTTTGATCTAAAATTTTTATATTTTATTTTTTTCCAAAGATTTAGAAAAATCAAAGAAAAGGAAGTCTTTGGGAATTTGGTTTTGATCTTTATTTACATATCTATCTAGTGTTTTTCCCACGTGTTTTTCTTTGTTATTCTCTTTCATAAACACTTTATTTTCCCACACTTGAGCTATCATTTCTAATCCTATCTATAGGATCTTGTTTTTCTAAGAAAAATTGTTTGTGGTCTATTGTGATCACCAAGTGTTATTTGTGATCATTGGATCACCAAGATTGTAATCTTTTCTTCGCTTTGGCTTTGTGCCTATCCCTCTTGTGTAGAGGTGATTGTGTTTGAGAGAGGAGTAGTGTACTCCAAGTGTAGAGTTATAATTCCTCAGTGGAGGTCTCTTTGTGGAAGGTCCTGTGTGGAGATAGTGAAAATCCTTCTGTGTGAAGGCGGTGACGTAGAACAGTGGCTCGAACCTTGAAACATATCTTGTTGTTTGTATTTGATCCACTACTCTCAACTCTATCTCTTTTATATCTTACATTACTTTATATTGCACATATTCATATGCTAGATATAGTTTGTATGTGCCCACACTTGTGTTGAACCAAGAGAGCTTCATATAGCACCTCAACTCTTAATTTAGAGGAATCTTGAGGAGATAGTCCATTGCCCTTCACGGGGAATTCATCTACACTCTTGAGTTACACATAGTGTGTTGTAATTGAGTTTTAAATTCCGCATCATTTGTCCTAGATTAGCTAGTACACATATTCACCCCCCTCTAGGTGTATTTCAATTAGTATCAGAGCCTACGCTCCTGATATTCGGTTTAACTACCTAGGAGTGAGTTCTTTGGATAGTTAATCTAGATTTGCATTTTTACACATATTGTTTATACACTCATAGATTTTCTTGCCCCTCCCTTGTATGATGTCTCCAACACTGACATGTGGAAGTTTAAGATGAGTACATACCTAAAAACCCTAGGATTGCATGTTTATCTTGCTATTGCCAAGAAATCCTATCTTGGTAATGATAAGTACATTAAGGCTAATACACAATCCTTGGAGGAATACATTGATCTCAATTGCATTGAGGCACACACTAAGTAAAGATGATCTTTCTATTATTTCTCATTGTGATTTCGCTTTGGCAGTGTGGAATACATTGACCTCTCCCGAGCTACAAACGTTAAACTATGTGGTGAAGGAACCCATAGTGGATGAGTCCGACGAAGCTTGCTATATGGTCCAAGGGAAAGATTCCCTTGAGGTACATTCGGATACTCATCTAAATTATAGTGCTAGATCTTCTAATGATGATCATGATAGTATGGATGCTCATGCCTTAAATGAAGAGTTTTCCTTATTTTGTGAAAACTTGTTAAATAAATATAAACTTTTGAAAAAGAAAAGTTTTGAGTTAAAAGAAGAAAATAAAAATTTGTTTTCTAAACAAAACATGGTTTTGCAAGAAAGGGCTGAGGTTTCATATGAAAGGGATTCATTAAAAACCCAACTTGACCTTGTTTTAAAAGAAAATGAGTTCTTAAAGAATAAAAATGATTTTGATCATGTTTTGAAGAAAAATGAGATTTTGTCTTCAAAACTTGATTTTGTTTTAAAAGAAAATGATTCTTTGAAAAATAAAATTATTTCAATTTCAAAAGAACTAGATTTAGTTTCAAAAAAAAATATTTATTTGAAAAATGATTTTGATTCCCATGTTTGTCATGCTACTATAGATTCATCTTTTATTAATAAACATGTTGCATGCTCCGCTTCTTCTTTAATCATTGAAAATGATATTTGTATTTTGAAAAAGAGTGTAGATTATTTAGGCTCCACTTTGAGCCAATGTGCCATAAACCACACACGTTTGGAATCTATGTTTCAAAAGAAACATACTCCACACATTCATGCACACCATTCACGACATACACAATGTACGCGCCGGAAAATCTTGGTGGTCGAGAGTGTAAAAGATTTCCTTGATTCAAGCGAAACGATTACAACAAAACTCTTCCTTCCTTTTCCGTTTACAAGGGAGGGAGGATGTTTGAATCTTCCCTTTTTTTTTAAGGCTGGGTTCTTCGTGTGGCGATGGAGAGTGAATCTTGTTCTCCGTTGACCAGATGACCGTCCTAGACGGTCGGGGGTCTTCTCTTCGGTCGGTAGAAGGAGTAACTCAGCTCCGTCTACCAAAACTCTCAAAGAGGAGGTAGACAAAGAGCGGCTAGTACTCAGTAAGCTCGCTGAAGAGTCTTCTCTCTGTTGTTGAAGTCGTGCTTCTCTCTTGATGATGCCGCGTGTGTGTCTTCGTCTGATGCTTGATCCTTGATCGATTGATCCTTTGCCCGCATGGCAACATGGGGCTACTTATAGGGGTCTCAGGGGGTGAACGTGCCCCCTGAAAACGCTCCCGAATGAGGGGCCACTACCCGCTACATGCGTGGTGACTGGCCCCGCAATCCGGGCAGTTGCAACTGAGACGCGGGCGTCGAGCCAAACGCGCCTTGATGCTGAGACGCGGGTGTCGAGCCGACGCGCCTTGATGCTGAGACGCGGGCTTCGGGCCAAACGCGCCTTGATGCTGAGACGCGGGTGTCGAGCCGACGCGCCTTGATGCTTAGACGCGGGCTTCGGGCCGACGCGCCTTGATGCTGAGACGCGGGTGTCGAGCCAACGCGCCTTGATGCTGAGACGCGGGCTTCGGGCCGACGCGCCTAGAGTTTGAGACTCTGCTTCTATGTGGCTTTGTCTGTTGGTCATTTTTAGACAGCCTACAGAACCCCCTCCAAAGTTTCCGATATTCCGCAGTTAAATGGGACGGATTTCGGAATACTTTGGATTTAAACCGCGTTCGCCTTTATGACTGGACTGTTGATGCTTCGGGTTTGATCTTATCTGGAATTGGTCTTCGTGAGTGTACTGTTTGAACTCTTTGAAGCCATCAGAGTTGATCGCGTTGAGTGTCTAGATACACAGTCTAGACCTCCCCGATTTCTTTTAGTCTGTCACGGGTGCGCTTTTGGCCGGGAGTGGTTGGTTGTCTATTGGCGCCAGTGTACTGTTGAACTGGCTTGCAGACGCAGGAGACTGGACGCAGGTTCCTTTTTGAAAAGCAGAGGCTGCTTTAAAGACGCGACTTCCATGGGGTAGACGCGATGTTTGGTCCGCTTGAGGGGACGCATCTTTTGAATGCAGACGCGATTTTCTGGACACAACGCGACTTTCTGGGTGCATTTATGATGATGCTGACGGGGCATGTCCATCAAAGGGCCGCTTTCTTTGTGGCGCGCATCTGTGCCATGTCATGATTACGCCGCCAGCTGGCTTGGGGAAACGGCGAGATTTCGCCTTTTGGCGCGCGGATCTCCCGGTTCATTAAATGAACTGCTCCACGTGTCAACTTCTGACTCGTGGCGGGGTCGCGATGCATGATCTTCCCTGTTCAAACAATGATTTGGTTCCACGCGTCGGGCAGCGATTCGCTGCAGCGTTTATTGGGCCAAACGCTGCGTATTTTCGCGAATCTCTGTGCCTATAAAAGGCAACAGTTGGAGAGATACATCTTCTCCGAACGCATTCTCTGAGAAAAAGAACTTTCTCCTCTGTTCAACTGTTCATCTCCTTGCTCGGATTTCTTGAACCTCAATGGCTCCCAAGACGAAACCGACTGCATCGACCTCAAGAGCGACCGTCGCCGAGGCTGAGGGAGACGCTTCCTCTGCGCAGGAGGCTGTTTTCCGAGGTAAGAATGCACCTAAGGCGTGAGTTTTCGCCTTTGGCATAAGTTCTGAGAACCCTAAAAAAAACCATTAACACATAATCGTGTTTGATTCTCGGACGCAGTCCTTGAGATGATAACTGGGGCGCGGGTCTGATGATCCGACGCCAGTGAGCTCTGCACTCTGGATCCTTCACTTAGAATATTTCTAATTGTGAAGGTCTCTGGACGCTGTTTACAGAACGCGGATTTGATCCTTGCGTTCTGTGCTGCGTTTTGTGCCATCAGGTGCCGATTTTGATGAATCTGGCGTCTGAGTCCAAAGTACTTTTTGAAATTTCACAAGTCTTGGTTTACAGAACGCGGATTTGATCCTTGCGTTCTGTGTCTTCAACCGCCAATTTTGTAGAATCTGGCGTTTGAGTCCAAGTACTTAGAATTTCCATAAGTCTTGGTTTGCAAAACGCAGCTTTGCAGGTCTGGACGCGGCTTTGGAATAGCTCGCGCGTCCAGTATCTCTTCTGCGTTTTGGTGCAGGTTCGCAGGTCTGGACGCGGATGATAACTCCTGCGTCCAGTGTCTCTACTGTGTTTGGGTTATGGACACTTAGTATCTTTCCTTATTTTTGGTAAAGTATCTGACCAAGTGTCTTTTTCTTTTGCAGTGCCACATGTTTCGGGTTCCCTTGCTAAGACCAGCCACTTCGGGCGCGTGGGTGGTGCTGACCACCGTCTGACTTTTGTACTGCGAAGGACTGTACCTGTGACGGCTGACAGGTCGCAAGTTCGCAGGGAAATGATTGCCAAGTTTGATGAGAGAACTTCTCGGGTGCTCATGACCGATGCAGTCTTCGCAACGGATACCCACGTCAAGCTGGAGAAGCCTGCTTTCTTCTTTGGAGATCGTGTCAGCGATGGCGGCAACCCTATGTATGATGGGAATTACAGATGGCTCCGTCAGATAGGGGAGAGGAGGTACTTCCTTCCAGCCATGGAGAGGATGCTCCCGTTGTCTTATCTCCAACACCTGTCTGTCCTTCGAAAGATGAAGTGGGACGTCTCTCGGGATATCTCTGAGATTACCCTTGGTGATTTCAAATCCCAGAAAGTATACCGTCATGATTGCCATGACCGGGCGGTCCTTGGCTTATTTTCGGGGTCACGTAAGTCTGAGCTTCCGGTTGGAGAGATCCCGCAGCTCGCCACCACCTTCCTCAACTCGTTCATAGAAGCAGAGGGTGATTATCCGGCCGAGTTCCGTTTGCCCGGATGGGTTCACTCCACGGAGAATTCTTGGTGGGGCAGGATGGTGGGTTTCGCCCTCACCGATCTTGGAAATCTGCTTGAGCACGTGGGATTATACTCAGCAGTCAGGGCCGTGCAGTGGGGCATTCCGATGAGCTCTCATAACTTCTTCGGGATCTTGGAGCGCTACAACCCTCAGACGGGGACATTCTTTACCCCGGTCGGAGAAATGGGCCTTGCCTTACATGAGTTGCATGAGATCTCGGGGCTGGTAATGGGGGAGTTCCCTTATGAAGAATATGTCCGACTGCTAGGGAGCTTGACCTTATAAAGAAGGATTCCCCTGAGGTGTACGAGACCTACTGGGAAGTGATGTGCCACTTCCATATTTGTGGTCAGGTAACCGGTTGGAGGACGCAGGGAGTTAGGCATCTATCTTGGGCCAATTACCTGTTCAACAACGTCAGTAAGAAGGATCATTCGATAACTCGACTGGCTCCCTGCTCTGAGCAGGAGGTTGATGATATGGTCGCCCAAGCTTCTGAGGGTTTTTATACCACTGGGTCGAACGAGGGCGGCTTCGAACCTGATACGCTTTTCGAAAGCTATCATCATCGGGCCCGGGCTTCTATCTCTAGTCGAGCGGTGTTGGCAGGCTTCTTGATGCTGTGGTTGAAGCGTTGTGTGGTACCTACACGGCCACACGAAGTCATTATTGCCGACGTGGTGTATCCAGCAGTGCTCCTGGCCCATGGCCGTCCTATAGCCCTTCTTCCGGCCGTGGCGGCTGGCATTCAGAGCGGGCTGCGGGCGTTAGCCAAGAGACTATGCGAGGCCCCAAGGACTGTCGACTCTCAAGGCAAGCCGTATGCTGACTCAAGAGGGAACCCGATAGTGAAGCGCCCCAACCCTCGGGTCGAGCTGCCTTACACGTATCTCATGGCCTGGTACGTGATGCATTGTCCCTCTTTGATGACAACGGCGCGCGGGAGTACGAGTCCTGTCCCTTTTGTGAGGCGGTTGGAAAACTCGGATTGGAGTGACACCTATATATATTATATTCGGAGACGTCTCTCAAATGCCGCCAATTACCAGCTCAACCGCTGCTTCCCTGGGATTCCTGGTGTATCTTTTGGTGAGCAATGATTCTATAGGTCGGGATGACCTCACACAGCTGTCCGCGGGAATCTTCCGGTGGTTGATCAACATACGACCAGGATATGTGCTGTTTCGCCAAGGGACTTCCTGCACAATCGAAGCATATGTGCCAAGTCGCTTTGCCCGATGATTGAAATTAACAAGGTATATGATGTTAATTGTACAAGAATCAGGTATTTAAGAGATGGTTTAGGGTTTAGAGTTCACCTTTGATCTTGTTTACTTCGAATATGTGATTATTATACCTTGTTCCAATCTTTCGTTATAGCAAGTAGCTATATCGAGTCGTACCACGAGGAGAGCAAGCATAGAAGCTTCACGATACTAGTGAGACAAAGAAACAATACCTCTTCTTTGTTAATTCCATAAGAGCAAGCAATATACAAGAAATTGTGGATTGGGTGTGAGTTGTGAAAAAGAAGTGAAGTGAATGAAGTGTGATGAAGTAAAGAAAAGATAAGAATGCTAGAATGAAATGTATAAACTCTTTTGATTAGAAAGATGCATGGCTAGCATTACTACACCTCCTTGCTAACATACTACCTCTATTATTGATTGCAAGATTGTCTCATCAAGAATCATAGACAATTGAAAATAGCTTGCATGTTCAAATGTGGTATTCCTTCTTGAAGACTAGTGTTCCTTTAGTTAGTTAGCTAGAAACCTCTTCTTGAATACTAGGTTCTCTTATTATGTGTACATTGAGGAACTATAGGCATGATACTCAATTTGTGCAAAGGTTAGAAGAATCACACTCTTTTGTACATTCAAAGCTTAACTACAAAGTTAGCTTGAAGTACTTGAGTTGATCTTGCTAAACAAATGACACAACCATGGTAATCCATCCTTTTGATCCAATCAAATACTCTTTATAAGAGACACACAATTCATCTAGAGATATTACAAGCAATCACCAAAGGATACAACATGCTTCATTGGAATTTACAAGAAACATAGAATCATGCAAGAATTGAAGTATACAATCAACTAGAGATAGTAGTAGCTAGGTGAGTCTTAGCTAGCCATGCATTCAAGAAATTAGCTCTCCATTACACTAACAACCAAGCTATAATTCTCCATGAAAGTAAAGATCTAAGCAATTAACTAAAGCTAGAATTGAATGCAAGAATTTAAAGCACTTGAAATGAAAACATACTCAAGTTCTTGCAAATAGAAGAAGAGAGCTCTATTGATGAATCTTTGCTTCAAGATTGTCACTAGTCTTGATTACAAACACTCAAAGTGAAAAACTCTCTCTCAATTTAGCTAAGAACTCAAGGAGGAAGGAGAAGAGAACTAAAACCTAGAACAAAAATTACAACTAATCCAAAATTTTCTCTCTCTCTTCACTGGATCTCGCGCAGACCTCTGGCCAGGTATTTATAGGAAAATCTGAGAAGCTTCTGGAGCACTGGCAGTTGGCGCAGAATCTGAGGCTCAACGGCCTCTGGATTGCCGCGGCGGCGCGGCATGGGCGCGGCACGGTTGCGGCCGTTGAGTCCAGATTTTCTGGTGAGATCCGGTGGTTAGGTCGTTGGCCACGTGGGCTACTTGGATCTTTCAGTTGGCGCGCGGATCTTGGTGAGATCTGATTTGATCTTTGGCTAATTTTTAATTAACCCCCTTAATTATCTCTAATTAAGGTGGTTAATTACTTTTCCTCTTTAAAGTGTGGATCTGCAAAATTAGAGAGAATATGGGTTAAAAATCATATTTAATATACAATATGCAAGGTATAAAGGTGGTATAAAATGCAAATATGTGTAACAATCACACCCCCATACCTAGCTTTTGCTCGTCCTCGAGCAAAAATAAAAGAAAAAGAAAGAAAAATCCTAACTAATTATTACACCACTTTCGTAGGTGACACGATTGCACTGAGCACGTGCAACAAGCCGTTAAACCTCTAGGTTACCCTAGAGGAGGAGTGTTGTCTCCTGAGGGTTTTCAGCGGATTACACCCACAAAATCCAAAAAGAAAAATAAAAGGGGTTAGTGAAATTTTTGATCCATGCTTTAAAGATTCTAAATTGACCTATAGGTTTCAGGTTACTCTTATCTTTTCATTCTTCTTATAAGTATCTAATTGGAGTTTTGTTTTCAGCTTAGGTTAAGATTTTCGGGAAAAGATCAAAAACCGGATTTTGCATCAATTCTAGGATATTTACATCTATAAATATGAAGGATCTCTCTCGGACTAAGTTCATTTATTTACTTATATATATAACATATGTATATACAATGTTTATTTATTTACATTTCCTTATCATCCTTAGGTATCCTAGTCTACCCATGTAGCGAGCATCTTACCGATGACTCCCAGACCAGACGGTCTTAGGGCACCAGATGAGAATACATCCCACGGGTTCGAAGACTCGAGTAAACTAGGTTACTTAGGACTTTAAGGACTTAACCACCTTTAGGCATGACCGGTAATGCTTCCTGAGGCACGACTAACCAGCTTAATCAGTGGTTAAGTATTTATTCTATTTTTTTTTTCTTTTTTTTTCTTTTTTTTTTCTATCACCTTTAGGCGTGATCGGCAATGCTTCCTGAGGCACAGCCTACCAGCTTAATCGGTGATTTTGTTTTTATATACATATTTTTTTTTAATTTATTTATATTATATATATGTAAATAAAGTCACAAAGTCTTTGATTAATCCTTCAATATGTTCAATGTTCATATCCTAAAGAGAGAATTAAAATCTAGTAATTTTTCTAATCCTTTATTACTTAACCTAAAAATCTAACAAAACTCTTCTTTTCAACTTATAATTAGAAATCCTAGTTAAGAGCTTCCTTAATCCCTAAATTTCAAATTAGATTCTTTAAACATGGATCAAAGAATTTTTTTTTTTATTATTATTTTTTTTCTAAAAGAAAAGTAAAATCTAAAAATAAAGTGGAAAAATCTAGAAGAAAAGTAAAATAAAAAGAAAAACCTAAAAAATAAAAATCCTAAAAAATAAAAAGGCCTAAAAAGAAAGAAAAATCCTATGTTAGTATATCTACCCCCCCATACCTATCTCATGCATTGTCCCCAATGTATGCAAGATAAAATGATGCATGAAATAGGTAAAGGTAAAAAGTCACTCCCTCCTCCTCTTTGGACCCGCAGTGGTACTGGGTCCAGCTGATTGTGTCCTCCTTAGCCTGGCCTCAATGCCCTCTATCCTAGAAGATTGCTCCTCCAACCTGGAGGATAACCTGGATGATTCCTCCTCCACCTTCTTCCTTAGCCTCACTTGACCCCTAAAAATTTTCTTCATGCCCTTCCAGATAGTGGACATGAAGGCTCGTGATTCTGTAGGTGGGTCCTGTCTCCAAAATGGGGGCTCGTCTTCCTCCTCTAAATTTTCCTCCGAAGAGGACTCTGCAGGAATAACCTCTGGTTGGGCACTAGGTGTCCAGAGGGCGTGTAAGCATCCAGTGTATGCACTGGTGGGTTTCTCTGCTACAACATACACTCGGTCAAAGGAGGCAAATACATCGTCTGATATAAAGTCTCTACACAAACGTGTAATCAAGACGGGATGGGAAAATTTTGCTCCCCGAGTGCGAGAGGAGTTGTCAAGTATGGCATGAAAAATAGCCCGATTTAAACAGACCGTGTGTGTGTAAGTCATGAGATCATGAATGATTTGTAGTACAGGTCTGTTGAAAGATGTGGTATGATCTAATCCAAAAATATTGCGTTGGAGCCAACGTCCAACGCAATGTACATTTCTGAATGTGGATTGGGCTTTGAGCCCACGGTCTTGTTCAGTGCAACGGACTCCCATGATAGACATGTAATCAATTAATGGCAAAGGTTCAGTGTAATGGGGATGAACGGGCACAGCAATGATATCGGCAAGGAGTGGAATGGTGACAATGATGTCACCAAATGGCATATGAACAGTGAATTCATTAGTGTCAAAGTTAACAGATGCACGATCTAATGTGTCGTAGAATGTATTGACCAATGTAGGGCAATAATATGCATCATTGTTACGGTTATCATAAAGTAAAGATGACCAATTCCACGCATGTATACGATCTAAAAATATATGCCCAAATCCCCTTTGATCATTCAAAATTTGACAGAAATCCCTTTCCACAAACAAGCTAGGAGCCATAATTATCAATGAAAATTAAAGCAATGAACAAGAGATCAAACCACCCCCGGATTAACTTGGGGGGAAATCAAAAGACAGGTGCAGAATGCACAGAGAGGGCCTCGGGAAAACTGGATCTGTCTCTGTCTCCAGAGAAAGGAATCAGTCGATCTGGACTTTTCCGGCGCACCTGATCTGACAGAGGTGCCGCGGCGGCGCGGCAGTGGTGCGGCGGACTGGTGGTATTTGGGGATCGGAACTTTGGTGGAGGTCGGCTGTGGAGGAAGCGTTTTAGATCTGAGGTGATATTCTTGGGTGAGTGAAAATGAGTAGGGGAGGAGATGTTTTATAAGGGAAAGAAAAAGTGGGATTTCCAAAAGTACCCCTAGGTCAAAGATTTAATTACAACCCTTGGTCAAAGTATTTTGAATTTGAAAGGAATCCTAGGGAAGAAAGAGAATCCTAGGGATGTGAAATTCTTTTCATGTACAAAAATCCCAAAATTTTTTTTATTTTTTTAATATATTTTTTTTTATTTTTTTATTTTTTATTTTTTTGTAAAAGAAAAATATTTACAAAAGAGGTCCCCAGATGATTTTCATGAAAAATGCATGGGAAAATATACAAATGGAAAGGTCACAAATAAATTGGGTCGGAAAGACCCAATTCGTGAACGTCTTGTGACAATGACTCCGTGGTGAAAAATGGCTTTAAGCGTTGTCCGTTTACAGTGAATATATTGCCATTGGATGGGTCAAGAATCTCTATAGCTCCATAGGAAAAGACAGTTTGCACGATGAACGGTCCTGACCACCTGGTACGCAGTTTACCAGGGAAGAGGTGGAGTCGAGAATTATAGAGCAGAACCTTTTGACCGACAACAAAAATCTTTCTGTGAATGGACTTGTCGTGAAAGAGCTTGGTCCTGTGCTTTGTGATCCGAGCGTTATCGTATACCTCGTTTCGTAATTCTTCCAGCTCGGATAATTGCAGCTTCCTGAGAACACCGGCTTTATCCAAATCAAGATTCAGTTGCTTTAAAGCCCATAGTGCACGGTGTTCTAACTCAACAGGCAAGTGACATGCTTTCCCAAATATAACTCGGTATGGAGACATACCGAGGACAGTCTTATAAGCGGTCCTGTATGCCCATAAGGCATCAGTCAGTTTGACGGACCAATCCTTACGATTCTGTCCTACAGTTTTCTCCAAGATGAGTTTTATCTGTCTGTTTGTTACCTCAACTTGCCCATTGGTTTGAGGATGATAAGCCGTGGACAATTTATGAGTAATGGAGTATTTCCGCATCAAGGCTTCAAAAGCCCTATTGCAGAAGTGACTTCCATTGTCGCTCAGTATCGCACGGGGGGCTCCGAAGCGTGAAATGATGTACTCTCTTAAAAATTTAATGACAACATGGTTGTCATTAGTCCGTGTCGGAATCGCTTCAGCCCACTTAGAAACATAATCTACGGCTACCAAGATGTATTGGTTACCGTAGGACAGAGGAAAGGGTCCCATAAAATCGATGCCCCAGAGGTCGAAAATTTCGACTTCCAAGATGGGTGTGAGGGGCATCATGTTCCTTTGTGTAATCCGACCCGTCATCTGACATCTATCACACAGCTTGCAAAAAGTAAAGGCATCCTTAAAGAGAGTGGGCCAGTAGAATCCACTCTGGAGTACTTTTTCCGCAGTTTTTCGTGGACCAAAGTGTCCACCGCAAGCTAACTTGTGACAGAATGTCAAAACACTCTGATATTCATCCTCCGGAAGGCATCTTCGTATAATTTGGTCAGGACAGTACTTGAATAGATACGGTTCATCCCAGAAGAAGAACCGCATTTGTCTCAGAAAATGATGTTTGTCTTGTCCTGACCAATGGGAAGGAATTTGCCTGGTAGCAAGGTAGTTTACAATATCGGCATACCAGGGCTCTCCACTCATCGCAAGAATATGCTCGTCAGGAAAGTTTTCATTAATCGGTATTTTCTCATGAGGAGCGTTCGGGATCCTTGACAAATGATCCGCAACCACATTTTCAACGCCCTTTTTATCTTTTATCTCCAAGTCAAACTCTTGCAAAAGAAGGATCCATCGAATCAATCTTGCCTTTGCGTCCTTCTTTTGCATCAAGTACCTCAGGGCGGAGTGATCAGTAAAAATTATGGTCCTGGACCCTAGCAGATATTGTCGGAACTTCTCTAACGCAAAAACGACTGCCAAAAATTCTTTTTCAGTGGTCGTGTAATTCAGTTGGGCATCGTTTAGCGTTCTGCTAGCATAGTATATTACGTGCTGCCTGTTTTCAATACGCTGTCCTAAAACAGCGCCTATCGCAAAGTCAGAGGCATCGCACATAATTTCAAATGGCTTGGTCCAGTCCGGTGCAGATATTATCGGCGCAGAGACAAGTCTATTCTTTAGCTCTTTCCACGACTTTCGACATTCTTCATCAAAGATATAGGGTACGTCTTTTCCTAAGAGATTTGTCAAAGGTCTCGCAATGTTGCTAAACCCTTGAATGAATCTCCTATAGAAGCCAGCGTGCCCTAAGAAAGATCTAATGTCCTTTAAACATTGTGGTTCAGTGAGCTTGGTGATAACCTCCACCTTAGACTTGTCTACCTCGATTCCAATGCTTGATATCTTGTGTCCCAATACAATTCCGTGCTTAACCATGAAGTGACACTTTTCCCAATTAAGTGTCAAATTCTTTTCTGTGCATCGTTGTAAAACCATCTTCAGGTGGTACAAGCACTGCTCAAATGTATCCCCATATATTGAAAAATCATCCATAAAGATTTCCAGAAATTTCTCCACCATGTCCGAGAACAGGCTCAACATGCAACGTTGAAACGTTGCTGGAGCATTGCAAAGACCGAAGGGCATCGACGGTATGCAAAAGTTCCAAATGGACAGGTAAAGGTCATTTTTTCTTGGTCCTCGGGAGCAATTGGGATCTGATTATATCCTGAATATCCATCCAGGAAACAATAATACTCATGCCCCGCCAATCTCTCCAGCATCTGATCAATAAATGGAAGTGGAAAATGGTCTTTACGTGTGGCTGTGTTCAATTTCCTATAATCAATACAAACTCGAATCTTCGTTGGAAGACGTGTTTGTATTAATTCTTTCTTTTCATTCTCCACAACAGTAAAGCCAGCTTTCTTCGGCACAGCGTGAACAGGACTAACCCACTGACTATCAGAAATGGGATAGATAATCCCATTGTCTAATAGTTTCATTATCTCAGATTTAACAGCTTCTTGCATAATAGGGTTTAGTCGACGCTGTGGGTCTCTTTTCGGCTTGGCATCTTCCGTTAAGTGAATCCTGTGTTGGACAATCGTAGGACTAATTCCCTTAATATCAGCCATGGTCCAACCAATGGCTTCTCTATTTTCCCTAAGCACAGTCAAAAGGTCCTCTTCTTGTTGTTCCGTAAGATTAGATGCAATGATTACCAGAAAGGATTCTTTATCACCCAAGTACTTGTACTTGAGATGACCAGGAAGAACCTTAAGATCAGCAGAAGGGACAGGATCTATAACTGGTTGCTCATGGTGCAAGGGAAGAATAGAAGTGGGATTAGTACTCGTTTCAGCATTTGTTCCAACAATCTGATCAAGAGTTAGATCATCAGCTTCTAACTCGAATTCCTCTTCAGATTCATACTCCATCTCCTCCACATGTTCACTGGTCAATCCTTCTATCAAGTTGACATCAAATGAATCATTCTCCACATCCCTAGGCTGCTTCCCCAGATGGAAGACATTCACCTCCTTCGTCATATCTCCGAACGTTAACCGCATTGATCCATTTCGACAATTAATGATAGCATTTGTGGTTGCTAAGAAAGGACGTCCGAGAATGACAGGAGTTTGCGCTCTGTGATTATGTACGGGTTGTGTTTCTAGAACCACAAAATCAACGGGGTAAATGAATTCCCCCACCCGTATTAAAACATCCGTAATTTCCCCCTTGGGAATCTTAACAGAGCGATCAGCCAGTTGAATAGTCATTTGGGTTGGACGAAGGTTGCCCAATCCTAACTGTTGGTACACAGAGAATGGAAGAAGATTGATGCTAGCGCCCAAGTCTAGCAAAGCCCTATTTACTGTGGTCTGCCCTATGATACACGAAATGGTAGGGCTCCCTGGATCCTTGTACTTCACAGGGATTGGACCATTAAGCAATTCACTCAGATTGGAAGCCAAAAAGACTTTCTTAGGGACATTTGCCTTTCTTTTCTTAGTACACATCTCTTTCAGAAACTTGGCGTATGATGGGACCTGTTGAATAGCATCTAGGAGAGGGACATTGATTTGTACTTGATTAAATATCTCTCTGATCTTCTCCATGTGAGCATTATTCTTATGATTTGTAAGCCTATTTGGGAATGGGGCAACAGGCTTATAAATTTGCTCATCAATTTTCCCTTTTCCTTTTGACTGGGACGTTGAAGGTTGTGAACTTGATGAAGGACTATCTTGCACAGGTTGAACTGGAACAGAAGGTGATGGTTTTGACAAAGAATTTGGAGAATGATTTGAGACCTTGTTGTCTACTTGTTTTCCAGACCTTAAGATTTGAATGGCTTGACACTGGCTGGGTCCCAAGTCTTCAACTTCATGCAGAGGAAAATGAGCTTTGGGATTAGGCACAGGTTGGCTAGGCAGCATTCCTTTTTGCCTTTCAGTCAAGGAATTGGCCAACTGTCCTATTTGGATTTGTAGCTTATTCATGTCCTGCTGCTGATTGTTCATCATTGCAGCTTGGGTCTTGGACAAGGTTTCAATCATTTTCTCTAATTCTGAAATTTTCTTATCTGAAGGATTGGGTTGTGGATGCTGTTGTTGATAATGGGGTTGGAAATTAGCTTGATATGGCACAGGATTTTGGAATGGTTGGAATCTGGGTGGACTCTGATATGAATTGAAGTTTGGTGGGTTTTGATGGTAAGTGGGTGGATGTGCCTGAGCAGGGTATTGTTGATGTGGAAATTGTTGTCTAAACTGCTCAGGACCAGACTGACTCCAAGAGAAGTTAGGATGGTTACGCCACCCTGGATTGTAAGTCTTAGAGTAAGGATTGTATGGAGGTCTGGTGTAAGTGGCATTTGTACTCTCCTGATAGCTCTGAGCATGGTACACAGGACACTCTTCCAACACATGATTCATATCATGACAGTAAGTACAACCCGGTGAACCATAGGTGCCACAGGTGGTGGGCTGGTCACTCGTGATGGGTTGACTTGATTAACAGAATGTTCCCTCGACTCTAACAATTCAATCCTCTTCATTAACTGTGTAATCTTAGCTTCAGCAGCTATAGAGGATCCTATAGAATGTAAACCAGATCTGGAAGTTGTTGGTGTGGGTTTCTCAGAGCAGGATTCCCACTGGATAGTTTTCTCAGCTAGAGCCTCAAAAAGGTCCCAGCCCTGGTCTTCATCTTTCTTAAGAAATTCCCCTTGACACATAGTTTCAAGGAGAGTCTTGGTCTGATAATCCAGCCCATCATAGATAATCTGGCATTGACGCCATTTCTCTATACCATGATGGGGACACAGGGCGACTAGGTCCTTAAATCGCTCAAAGTACTTCCAGAACGGCTCATTAGGCTCTTGTTTGAATTGCATTATGTTTTTGCGCATGAGGGCTGTCTTAGGGATCGGATAGAATTTTTTCAGGAAGACTTTAACAAACTCATCCCATGAAGAGATTGAGCTGACAGGAAGACTGTACAGCCACTTCTTTGCAATATCCTTTAGTGTAAATGGGATGAATCTAAGTCTCACAGCATCCTCTGTCAACTGGGAAATCCTCATCATGAGGCATACCTCTTCAAACTCTCGTATGAAGACGTAAGCATCCTCAGAATCTAATCCGTGAAATCGTGGAAGAGTGTTTATGAACTGAGGTTTTAGCTCGAAATTATGATCATTAGTATCCGGGAGGAGAATACAGGAAGGAATTGATGTGCGGATAGGATAGAACTTGTCCTGCAGCGAAACGTTATTCGTCATGATTGTGTCGAGTGGTGGTGTATGTGGCAGTGTGGAAGTTCTCACAAGCCTAGAAGAAATTGGTTCTCGAAACCACTCACGCATACAAATACACAATCAACGTGCACCTTTCAAACAGTCGGAAAATGAAAAATAACAATCAAGAAAAAAGAAAAACAATCAATCCTAGCTTCTAGGTTTTCTGACCCTAGACGACTCCTAACAATAGATCGTCCACAGGAGGTCCGGTGCAGACACTGACTATAAGCAAATCGGCCAGGGAAGGGTAAAGAAGGTGGGAGGTTTTCCGTCCGGAGACGTTCTTTAATTAAGTAACCACCGTCCTTCGGGCTTTCGGCCCTTAACCCCTTTCCTAGACACCGATTTTACAGAAGTCACTTTCCAACACTTTTCCCCCTTAGGAAAATCTCCTAAGTGAGTCCGGATGTCCCTAGGGGCCAACGTCTAGCAAATTTTAATTAGAAGCTTAGGATAGTGAGTACGTGGGGAAATGGTTTGTGGGCTAAGGAAGGGGTGATAAAATCCCCACCTTATCTTTGTTATGGGATTTGCCCTTAAGTTTGATTCGTGCAAGTGTACGATATAAGCAACCAAAAATCACTCAAGGCAGAATTAAATCATACAACGAGTGAGTCCTAGTCTATATGCTATGCTTACGTACCTTGTCCCACGCGCTCTTCAACAGTAAATGTAAAGTAATTGAAAGACACGTGCCTATAATGCAAGATGTCTAAACAATTTTTTTTATCAATTAACACCAAATCTTTTACTGTTGATTAACAAGTATCAGGTGAAGAATACAAGATTTCAGATATATCAGCAGCAGTTTTTAGCCAAGCAGCAAGCCTTGCAGAAAACTGGTTAGTAGTGATCTCGTTATTGCCGCGGATCCGCGGCTTTTGCCGTGGAAACGCGGCAATGCAGAGGGATCCTGGTCTCTGCTTTCGAGAGCAGAGGCCCAGGTCCGCTTATATGTTTCTGCTGTGCAAGATATTCTGTATCTTCAACCTGTACCTGCAACAGAGAAGAAATATTGTTTAGTTTCTCACTTGTAAAAATACCGTTGCTCTCCCCGGCAACGGCGCCAAAAATTAATTGAAATTAACAAGGTATATGATGTTAATTGTACAAGAATCAGGTATTTAAGAGATGGTTTAGGGTTTAGAGTTCACCTTTGATCTTGTTTACTTCGAATATGTGATTATTATACCTTGTTCCAATCTTTCGTTATAGCAAGTAGCTATATCGAGTCGTACCACGAGGAGAGCAAGCATAGAAGCTTCACGATACTAGTGAGACAAAGAAACAATACCTCTTCTTTGTTAATTCCACAAGAGCAAGCAATATACAAGAAATTGTGGATTGGGTGTGAGTTGTGAAAAAGAAGTGAAGTGAATGAAGTGTGATGAAGTAAAGAAAAGATAAGAATGCTAGAATGAAATGTATAAACTCTTTTGATTAGAAAGATGCATGGCTAGCATTACTACACCTCCTTGCTAACATACTACCTCTATTATTGATTGCAAGATTGTCTCATCAAGAATCATAGACAATTGAAAATAGCTTGCATGTTCAAATGTGGTATTCCTTCTTGAAGACTAGTGTTCCTTTAGTTAGTTAGCTAGAAACCTCTTCTTGAATACTAGGTTCTCTTATTATGTGTACATTGAGGAACTATAGGCATGATACTCAATTTGTGCAAAGGTTAGAGAATCACACTCTTTTGTACATTCAAAGCTTAACTACAAAGTTAGCTTGAAGTACTTGAGTTGATCTTGCTAAACAAATGACACAACCATGGTAATCCATCCTTTTGATCCAATCAAATACTCTTTATAAGAGACACACAATTCATCTAGAGATATTACAAGCAATCACCAAAGGATACAACATGCTTCATTGGAATTTACAAGAAACATAGAATCATGCAAGAATTGAAGTATACAATCAACTAGAGATAGTAGTAGCTAGGTGAGTCTTAGCTAGCCATGCATTCAAGAAATTAGCTCTCCATTACACTAACAACCAAGCTATAATTCTCCATGAAAGTAAAGATCTAAGCAATTAACTAAAGCTAGAATTGAATGCAAGAATTTAAAGCACTTGAAATGAAAACATACTCAAGTTCTTGCAAATAGAAGAAGAGAGCTCCATTGATGAATCTTTGCTTCAAGATTGTCACTAGTCTTGATTACAAACTCTCAAAGTGAAAAACTCTCTCTCAATTTAGCTAAGAACTCAAGGAGGAAGGAGAAGAGAACTAAAACCTAGAACAAAAATTACAACTAATCCAAAATTTTCTCTCTCTCTTCACTGGATCTCGCGCAGACCTCTGGCCAGGTATTTATAGGAAAATCTGAGAAGCTTCTGGAGCACTGGCAGTTGGCGCAGAATCTGAGGCTCAACGGCCTCTGGATTGCCGCGGCGGCGCGGCATGGGCGCGGCACGGTTGCGGCCGTTGAGTCCAGATTTTCTGGTGAGATCCGGTGGTTAGGTCGTTGGCCACGTGGGCTACTTGGATCTTTCAGTTGGCGCGCGGATCTTGGTGAGATCTGATTTGATCTTTGGCTAATTTTTAATTAACCCCCTTAATTATCTCTAATTAAGGTGGTTAATTACTTTTCCTCTTTAAAGTGTGGATCTGCAAAATTAGAGAGAATATGGGTTAAAAATCATATTTAATATACAATATGCAAGGTATAAAGGTGGTATAAAATGCAAATATGTGTAACAATCACCCGACAGTTTGGCTATGCTCAGCTTTACATCAGTAATCCGAATACTCAGCTCGCCTTCGACGGGAATTTGTGCGAAGGTGCTCGAGCCTGGTATTATAGCGTGGCTGGGGGGACAGAGGCAACTTTCTGTCTGCCTGTCGAGGAGCCGAAGAATCTTACCAGCTTCACTTTCTGCACCTGGTATTCTCGGGTGAAGCAGTCACCGGACTTTGCCCCAGGGTACACGGGTATTGAGGGCATTAATGCCCATCTCAAAACACGGTCGGAGTCTGGCAAACGCTCGCACATGGTCACCCAGTATTTAAAGGTCCAGAAAGAGCTGGAGAGAGCATCTCAGAGAGAAGCTGAGGGAGGCTCAAGAGAGGAGCCCCGAGTAACCCGGAGTAAAACCAAGCCAGGGCCACAGGAGGAGCCCTCTACCGCCAAGGCTCCAGAATTGGTGAGTAAGCGCCATCGGGGTTCTACTTCAACTGCTGGTCCTGCTTCGAAGAAGGCTCGGAGGGACTTAGCAACGGAAGTCTCTCCCTCAGAAGACATCCCTGTTGGGGTTGAGGAATGTCCTGAAGACCTCTTTGTCATGGTTGAGGAACCGCCAGAGGATAGAGATTTCCCCAGCTTAATCCGTGCTCCTAGGTCGCACAGAGGGACCTGCAAGATTGCGGAGGAGGGGGAATTGGTTGACAAACCCACTATAGCTGACGAGGAAGAACAGCTCGTGGGAGGGAATGTCAAGATTCCAGGGATCTCGGCTCAGCCCGAGCCTTCTTCTGCTCATGAAGGGAGAGACGAGGCCCGGCAGTCAGGGCCTCCTCGTGTCTTCATTTCCAGCCCTCGGGCGGTTGACCTTAGTCCTACCACTGGGGTGATTGGTAGCAAGGCCCCGGTCACCGAGGATCTTTGCGTTGAGCTGTCGTCTTCTGCGTCTGACACGGAAAGCGACTTTGAAGATAAAGTCGACTACGGCTATGAGCCCGCTTTTCCTGATCCGGAGGAAATATATGGGGGCGAGCCATCGACTGCGTTACCGCTGGTGATAATACCTGCTGAAGGTACAACTTCCTCGCATATTGAGGCGATGGAAACAGAGTTGACCCAGCCCAAGGGGATCGAGGCTTCGGCCGCTGAGATAACCTCGGAGGGGGTAGCTGTCGAGGTTGGGGAGCCTTCCGTTTTGCCAGCGACCACCGAAGCTGAGGAGGTTCTCACTCGGCCGGGCGAAGAGGTTACCGCTGAAGCTGGGGATGCTTCCACTTGGCCAGGAGAGGAAGCAACTGCTGAGGCTGGGGAGGTTCAGGTGGAGAGTCCGACCATCCGTACCCGTCCAGCTCAAGTCCTTGTGGAGGTTCCTGAGGAGGTTGTGCTTACTACTCCCTCATTGGTCGCGGAGGCGCCTGCAGAGGTAGTACCTCCGGCCAGTCTGGCTATTGCTGTATCGACGGCCGGCACAGCTCTTGTGCGAGAAGATCCACCTTATATCCCTTATCCCGTGGCAGAAAAGGGGTCGGGAAGCTTCTTTGGTGGTGAAGACATGGGGATCTGGCACGTCAGATGGTGCAACAGTTCTTCACTGCGATGGGATCATGTATTGATCTCATCCTTCGTGGAAGCAGCACCTTCCAATTCGCCCGGAGGCTTCTTGAGAACATGGCCGTAAACGTTGAATTAGCGGGAAGCCCCTCCCTTGCTGAGGCGTGTCTGCAGGTGGTAGAGCAACTGGGCGACAACCTGCGGGAGCTGGAGTCTTTGGAAGATGCTGGCTCTTCCGGTGAGGCCCAGGCCACTTTGACTAGGCTCCTAGCTGCTCAGGAACGGGAGCGACAGGAGGCGGAGGCACAAATTGCTGCCGAGATCCGCGACCTCGAGTATTTCAAGGCTGAATTTCAGAAATTAGCCGGAGATTCGAGGGAATCCGAGCTTACCGTGGAGAGCACGGAGCAAGTCATCCTCACGGCTCGAGACACCATCGCCAAGGCGGAAGCTGTTCTTGCGCTCAATGAGGAGAAGCTTGTTACCCTTAAAAAGGAGCTTGAGGAGCAACGAGCTGCTATGGCGCGAGCTGAAGAGAGTCTGTCTCTTCAATCTTTCAGGGTGGAATCTCTGCGGATGCAGCTGGCTGCCCGAAATTTCTTATCTGAGGCGGAGCTGCGGGACCGGGCCATTATGGAGGCTGAGAGGACGCGCCAACACAAGATTCACCGCCTTAGGGAACAAATCCGTTTCTTGGCGAACCAGGACATTTAGCCTTCTTTTCTTTTCTCTTTTTGTAAAGAAAAGGGACACTCTATTTATTCAGAGTGTTTGTATCCACTTCTATCATTTTTGATATAATAGAAGTTTTCTTTGAAGCTTTTGTCCAACTTTCTTTGTCTTGTCGTGGATGAGTCCAACTTTTGGTCACTGGTTGTGAATATTGAACTTAGGTAGGACTAAGTTCTTTTAATGAGACGCGGCCCTGGTGAGACGCGGCATTAGCCATAGAATGAGACGCGCTCATCAGTCTATAGGGACTTGGATTTCACCAAGTCTTTTGGGCGAGACGCAGCGTCAATCACAGGGTGAGACGCGGCCATCCTTTCATAGAGTGAAACGCGGTCGTCAGTCCATCGAAGCTTAGATTTTACTAAGTCCTTTCGCTGAGACGCAGCGTCAATCACGGATTGATACGCGGTCTTCTTGATGAGACGCGGCATTTAATCCATAAAGTGAGACGCGGTCATCAGCCCATGGGATGAGACGCAGCGTCAATTAAACGCGGCCGCGAACCTGACGCAGATCGAGCGGAAACCAGAGACGCAGCCTTGTCTGCTGAAGGGACGCGGCTTTCCCATCTGCGTTTAATGCACCCTGACTTAAAAGATTTTAGGAGATCTTTGATCGTCAAGTCTTCACTGTCGATTGGGATTTCGGGTCGTCCGTTGATTCCCAAGGCAGTTATCCACGCGTCGGCTCCTCATTGGACTCAGGAGTTAATGCCCTTGAATGCAAAACCGACACGGGCAGTTGAAAACCGGCGCTCGCGACGGTTTCCAAAGCGGCGTTCCACGCGTCAATCCTTCACTGGGCTTTGACAATCGTGCGCGACGGTTCCAATTAACGCCCCATTAATGGCAGTTGCTAGGGACTGCCTATAAATAGGGTGCGTCCCCTTTCAAGAATCCAAATTCGGATTGTTTCTCTTTTGTTTGCTGCGAGAAGTCCTGCCTTCTTCAGAGTTTCTTTGATAGGGATTCCGTCTCCATGGATGAAGGTGACCCTGCGGATGGAGATGACCCAGAGCTCTGTGCTTCTGTTTGGTCTCTTCAAGAAGAACCGCCTATCAGATCATTTTGCATGTCTGTGTTCGGGCGCGGAGAGGCCAACTCTGGACAGAGGCCACTGCTGGTATGTCCCCCGATGATGTGTATTGCCTGACCTTTGGCATAACCATCTGGATGAAGTCCTGGTGCATTCCTATTCTGGAATTTGTGCCAGTGACTTAAATTTCTTTGAGCGTGGGCGCTTGACGCCGGCTTTGCTCGTCGCGTTTCATGGCTATTGCATTGGCGCGTTTCAGACCTGAATCTTTACAACTCCTGTTCCCCCAACAGAGAGATGGCATTTTTCAGCGTTCTGAAGTTTTTCGCGTCTGGTGCCTTAGGCGCGGGTGCAAACTGAGCAGCGTTTGAGGCTTTGTCCCGCAACTTTGACTCGCGTCTGTTTCTGCTGACGCAGTGGTTTTGACTGCGCGGGTCATTCCCGCGTCTGAAGTCTTCAAAGACCGCCGCGTCTGTCACTTAGTTTTCTTCGTCAAAAGTGTACTAAGTTCCAGGCTTTCTAATTCTCTTGTTCATTCTTTGCAGGTAGGCTCGAGTCCTTCTTCAGGTTTGCTGGGCCCGGGAAAGAACATATCGGCCGGTGAACTTGTTCGAATGTTCGTTCGCAAGAGAATATATTATGGTCCTCGTCGTGCGCAAGAGAATATATTATGTCTCTGACGAGGACCCAACCCTCGCTAAGGTCTCTTCAGGCTCCCTGCACCAACCGTGTCTGATGGCAAGAGATGGTCAGGTTGAGTATGACGGCGAGGAGGTTCTGAAGGTTGTGGTGGCGGATAAGATCCTGTTCCTCTCCCACTCCAGAAGTGACATCGAGAATATTCTATGTCCCTTGGACAGCTTTGCTGGGGAAAGATCAACTTCTGAACGAAGGGTTGCAGGACTTTCTGCTGCCGCTGGACTTCAAGAACACCATGGCTCTTAGCTTAGTCAGCTAGGGCGCTTTCAACTTTTGCGTCATTGCTATGGCGCAATCGGCTTCAATTGTGCACAATTGGGCACTTTTCCAGACATCATGTACCTGGGGTCAGATGCGGCTTCAAGGAGTGAGTACGGCCTCTGAGAGAGAGAGGGACTTCTTTGTACTCCTTAATTGTAACACTCAATCTTATTGTATAAGAGAGCGTTTTGTATCACTTTCATGTATTTGGATATAAATAAATAAAAGTGACACTTTTCTTTTTGCTTCCTTCATTGTCTTGAATTTTTCATCTTCAATCAGACATGTAGAAGCAAGGAATCTTTTGACTTTATCAAAATGATGATAATAAGTCAAAAGTTATGATACTGTCAGAGGTGTAAACTTAACTTGACAGAGATGAGTTTTGGTGGACCTGCCACTTTGTAAAAGAAAGTGACAGGTGGAGTTCGTACCCCTAGGAAAGATGAACTTTCATCAAGGATTTGTGATCAGCTTGATTTAAGATCAGCTGGGGAGTTCGATGGAAGCATTGTTTGTCGGTGTAATGTTAACCAATAATGCCTCAAAAATGAATTTGATACTCTGTTGGGGAGAATATCAAATGAAACTAGACTCGCGGGGAATCTAGGGAAGTCCTTACCGTTAGAGGTGTGATATTAACTTAACGGTTGGAAGTAGTCTTGTCAGAAGTGTAATGTTAACTTGACAAAGACGTGAGTTAGAGGTGTGATATTAACTTAACTCATTAACATCTCAGTTTTACTTGGGAAAACTGAGGAAGTCACTGTCATAGGTGTGATGTTTAACTTAACAATGAGGATAATGCTAGAGGTGTAGTGTTGAACTTGGCATTAGTCATCTCGGCTTGGACAAAGAAGTCAGTCGAGGAAAGGTCATGGCCATAGGTGTATTGTTGAACTTAGCAATGACTCGGATGCTAGAAGTGTAGTGTTAACTTGGCATCGTCCATTTCAGCTTCGATATGGAAGTCTGAAGAAAGGTGGCTGTCAGAGGTGTAATATTAACTTGATGGGCACTTGATGTACCGTTTAGAGGTGTAATGTTTAACTTAAACAGTAGTTTGTCAGAGGTGTGATGTTAACTTGACAAGAGTTTAGCTCGTGATAGGAGCAATTTGAGGACCTGCCATTCTATTGATGAGAATTGACAAGTGACTTTGAAGTGCCAGAGGTATAGTGTTAACTTAGCAAATTTGAAGTTTGCTACTCTATGTAGAGGTGACAAGCAAAGCTTGTACTCGACAAGGAGCATTCATTACCAGAGGTATAGTGTTTAACGTAGTAATGATTGCATTTTGTGGTCCTACCATTCTATGGATGAGAATTGGTAAGGGATTTTGGAGGAAGGAGTGGAAACAAGTCCACTTAGGATTTTTAGCAAACCCTCAGCTATCAACGGATTTGTGGTGCCTTTACCAACTACCGTTTGAGTTGGGCTAGCCATGCTATTCCCCTCAGCATGAGGAGTTGTCGAAGACTTATGTTGGGCTTAGAAGCCAACATTTCTTCTATCCTTAGCCGTCGAAGGCGTCGGATGTCTTTGATCAGAGGTGTATTTTTAACTTGATCGGCAGGATTTTTAGCAAACCCTCAGCTATCAACGGATTTGATGTGCCTTTACCAACTACCGTTTGAGTTGGGCTAGCCATGCTATTCCCCTCAGCATGATGAGTTTGTCGAAGGTTTATGTTGGGCTTAAATGCCAACATTTTCCTCTATCCTTAGCCGTTGGAGGCGTCAGATGTTTGATCAGAGGTGTATTTTTAACTTGATCGGCGGAAGAATACCATCTAAGGATAGTATTTCTTCAAGAATTTGCCATTGATTGGCATCATGAGCGTATCGCCATTCGAGGTTATGAGGCGATACGATCCATTTGAGTAGACCGACTCTACTACAAACGGTCCTTCCCATTTGGGTTGGAATTTTCCTTTCGTCTTGTGCGTCATGACCATGGGTCTTCGGACGGCTAAGACAAGGTCGCCTTTCTTGAAAGTTCGCGCTTTGACTTTCTTGTTGAAGGCTCTGGTGATGCGAGCTTGGTAAAGCTCGATCTGTTGTTGGGCCTGCAGACGCTTGTCGTCTAAGGCTTCCAGTTCTTGGAGTCGCTGTCGATGCTTCTCCTCCGTTGTCATCTCGGCTGTCAAGGCGACGCGTAGAGATGGAATTTGGATTTCCAGTGGGAGTACGGCTTCACATCCGTACACCAAGGAAAATGGCGTGGCTTTAGTTGGGGTTCGCACAGTCGTGCGATAGGCCCATAAGCACTCACCCAGCTTGTCGTCCCAGTCTCGTTGACTTTTCGAGACGAATTTCTTGAGAAGCTTGCCAATAGTCTTATTGAAAGCTTCCGCGAGGCCGTTGGCGGCAGGATAGTATGCCGTTGAGGACACACTCTGGATTCTGAACTTAGCGCAGAATCTCTGGAAAGCCTGGCTGATGAACTGGGGTCCATTGTCATGGACAATCCGCCGAGGCACACCGAAGCGGTAGATAACGTGATGTTTCACGAACTTGATCACGTTAGACGATTTTACCTCCTTTAGAGGAACAGCTTCAGCCCATTTGGAGAAGTAATCGGTTATTGCTAGAATGAACCGATGTCCTTTTGATGATGGTGGGCTAATAGGGCCAACCACATCCATCCCCCACATTTCAAACGGCCAAGTAGAGGTCGTGGAGTGGAGGTGCCCTGGTGCTTGATGGATGAAATCGCCATGTATTTGACAGGCGTGACATCTCTTGGCGAGGGCGATGGCGTCGACAATCATCTTGGGCCAATAGTAACACAATCTTTGGAGTCGATGTGCCAGCTTTGGACCAGGTTGATGAGCTCCACAAATACCATCATGGGCTTCTTTCAACACTTCGCAGGCTTCTTTTGATGAGAGGTATCGGAGCAGGATCCCGTCATGCGATCGATGATACAATGTTCGCGAAATCGCATTATAGTAGAATTTGGGGGCTTTCCTTCGGATGGCGGCCACCTCTTTGGTGTCTTCAGGCAGAATGTCGTATAAGACAAAATCAATGTAGGGAAATCGCCAATCTTTGAGCTCTGGAGCGGTTGACACTTCAAGTGTTTCTTTACCGCGACGATCTCCTGTTGACCCTGGGTAGTCTCCGGGGGAAATTTTTGGACAGTATAGGTCGTGGCTATAGACGAATACTTTCTCCATTGTTCCAGCTGGGAGAACTAGGGAAGCAGCGAGGGATGCGAGTGCATCTGCATGCGCATTTTGGCTTCGCGGTACATGGTCAATGTAGAAGTTTGAGAACTTCTCAGCCATGTGGATTGTCGCGTTGTAGTAAGGTACTAGATCTTCATGTCTGACCTCATACTCTCCGCGAACTTGGCTGACGATGAGTTTAGAGTCACCGTATGCCTCGAGATTTTTAACGCCAATCTCATCGGCGAATTGCATTCCAATCAGGAGAGCGTTGTATTCCGCCACATTGTTGGAACAGGGCTCAGTTAACGAGATAGCTCGGGGGATCACGTAATTTTGCGGGGAGACGAGTACTACTCCTACCCCCGCTACTGTGTGTCCCTTTGGGCTTGCCCTTGATGCACCGTCGAAGAAAAGTTGCCATACTTGACCTTCGAACGATGTCTGAGTCAGGCAGACTTCAGCGACCTCATCTGGGAGATCCTGGTAAAGTTTAGCTGCCCTCGGATCTGGGTGTTCGGCCAAGAAGTCCGCCACCGCTTGTCCTTTAATGGCTTTCTGTGGCAGAAAGTGCATCTCATATTGGGATAGCAATATAGCCCATTTCGCCAGCCGGCCATTCAATGATGAAGGCTTTGTCATGAGTAACCTCAAAGGGTTGAATTTTGATATGACATTTATGGTTTGGCCCACCAGATAGTGTCGCATTTTCTGAATAGCGAACACCAGTGCCAAACATTCCTTCTCGATCGGGTTGTACCGATGTTCGGCCCCGATCATTGTTCTACTTAGGTAGTAGATTGCTTGTTCTCGTCCTTGGTCATCATTCTGAGCTAGTAGAGCTCCCAAAGAATGATCCATTGATCGGACGTACACCAGGAAAGGCTTTTCGGATACCGGAGCTGCAAGGACTGGTGGTAGGGTGAGGTATCGTTTGATCTCCTCGAATGCTTGCTGGCAAGCGTCGTCCCAAATGAACGAAACACCCTTCTTCATCAGCTTAGCGAAGGGTTGGCATCTCCCGGAAAGGTTCGAGATGAATCTGCGGATGTATGCCAACCGTCCTTGCAATCCTCTGAGCTCTTTGAGGCTTCTTGGAGGCTGCATTTCCTGAATGGCGCGAACCTTCTCCGGATCCAAATGAATTCCGGTAGAGGTTACAACAAACCCTAGGAATTTTCCGCTGGCTATCCCCAGGAAGGACTTGGTGGGGTTCATCTTCAATTGATGAGCCCGCATGATGTCAAAGACCGCTTTCAGGTCCGCTATGTGATCACCTTTGGTGCGGCTTTTCACCGCATTCCACCGTTTTATGTATTTGCTGGTGGAAAATGGCATTCATGGCCCTTTGATATGTTGCCCCTGCATTCTTTAATCCGAAGGGCATGACGGTGTAGCAGTATACTCCTAGAGGTGTCCTGAAGGAGGTGTGCTTCTCGTCATCAGGGTACATCTTGATTTGATTGTATCCTGAGAATCCGTCCATGAAGGACATTCGTTCGAATCCACAAGTATTGTCAATCATGACATCTGTGATTGGCAATGGGAATTCGTCTTTGGGGCAGGCCTCGTTTAGATCGCGGAAGTCGATGCAAATCCGGATCTTCCCGTTCTTCTTAGCAACGGGAACGATGTTGGCTACCCAATCGGGATGTTGTTCCTCCCTGATGAAGCCAGAGTCAATAAGCTTCTTGACTTCTAATTGGATGGCCTCCATTATTTCTGGACGGAACCGTCGCTGCTGTTGCTTGACGGGTTTTACGTCCGGGCTGATGTTGAGGCGGTGCATAGCCACTTGAGGATCAAGTCCAGGCATGTCCTCGTAATTCCAGGCGAAGACGTCTATATACTCTTGTATAAGAGATATTAGATCCTTCTTCTCCGAAGGCGACAGGCCGTCACTTATGAAGATGGGCTTGGGGTTGGCCTCATCTCCTAGGTTGATTTGAACAACCTTATCCTCTGTGGGTGGCTCACGCTGCTCGAAGCGGATATCCCAGAGAGCATTCAGATGTTTGATCCAAGGATCTGTATCAGATTGGATCATTTCTTCGTCTTCATCTTCCAGGTGGCTTGTTGAAACCATGTTCACTGAAAGCCCTTTGAAAATGTTGCCGACACTGACATCTGACTCCCACGATGATGTGTCTGAAGAGCAATCGTGACTTGGTGGTCCCTCAGAGTCAGAGGCTGATGGGACTGGAGTTGATACATAGCCCAACCCCCTGCGGGTCTGATGATAATAATCAGGTGCTTTCCCTTCCGGCACAAAAGATCGAACCAACGATCTCTTTCCTTTGCCAAAGTTCAACCCGGGTCCGTTGGCTAAATCGTACCCCATATGCTTCATCATCTTGAGCGTTTTTGGTTCATAATGATTGAACTGCGGGGGCTCCTCTTCGCCTTCCGATTCTTCGTGGGGCGTTGGTTTAGACGAGATTCGTCCAAAGAGAATTGGTCTCTGGCCTTTTCGTCTGGCTGGAACCAGGAATACAGACTTTTGTGCGTCACCATTATCCTGGTACGTCCCGAAAGATGATTTTACTGGTACATGCAATGATGTCAAAGCACCCATTGCCGACCATACATCCTCGTCTACGTCAGTACTGGTATCTGACGGTATTGAATCAGACTCACACGCAGGAAAATACGCGAAATCTAAATCTTCATTAATATACCAACCGCCTGCATCGTCGGTGGTATCAACATCGAGCTTATTAGTGCTCTTTACAAGTGGTTCTAGCTCCCACAGACACTCTTCTTTTTTAGGCTCGATGTCAGCCTCATTACCAGAGTCTGGCTCCTCTGGTTGTGGGGTTTCATTAGTTTCCTGATATAGGATGGAGTCCGTGAAATAATTTTCTACCCCTTTGAACGGATGCCTTTCGGCAATCAACGTTCGAACTTGTCCACTCTCATCAATGTATTTCATGACTTGGTGGAGAGTAGAGGGAACGATGGAATTGCGGTGAATCCATGGTCGTCCCAGCAACAGGTTGTAGGAAGTGTCAGCGTCAATGACGTAGCATGTCACTTCCGACTTGAGGCTCCCGATCTGGCATTTGAGCTTGATCTTCCCCATTGGGCGGGAGCTATTGGCATTAAACCCATAGATAGTCGTCTGGGTAGGGCTCAGACGATGGGTAGGAATGCCTAGAAATTGCATAACCCGGCGAGGTATGATGCTCAGCGCGGACCCGGGGTCTACCTGGATGCGGTTCACCTCGGATGACCCAATATACCCTGTAAAATATAGGGGTCGGTCATGCTTCCCTTTAACCTGCATGTGGGTCATAAAGACCTCAGTGTTTGTCAGAGCTTCTTGTAGAGCTTCTCTGGTTGACTTTGATAGTCTCAGGAGCTCATACAAGGTAATGCGCACTGGGATGTTGGCTAGCTGAGTCAAAACATCGAAGCGGTATGGTGTGGTGGATCCTTCCGTCACACCTTTCGCAAGAACTCGAGAAAACCGAGTTTCTTTCTGCTTCTCCACAGGTGGCTTTGTGGAGGGTTTGGTTGGCTCCGCAACCGGTTGTGGAGGAGTTACTGCCGTCTCGCCGTACTGCTTCAAGTACGCCTGCCCTGAGCGGGTTCCCACTGTCGGTTGGTTGGGCTCTGCCGCCAAGACTATTGTCTCCTCCTCCGAGTCAGTCAACGAGGGAACATCAGCATCCGCTTCCCGAGAAGAAGCGCAGATCACATGGCAAGATGAAGCCTTCCCTTTGCCCTTGGACTTCCTGTTTGTCACAGTCGTCCATTGTTGCTCGTCGACGAGGTCGGGGTGGACCCACATGATTTCCCCTAGAGGCGTAGGGACGGGTACCAAGCCTTTCTCCTACTGCTGATGAGGGTCTGTGTTGACCACTCTCAGTTCTCCTTTCGGGACAGAGATCACCCCCACGGGTGTCGGGGGTCGTACCCCAAACTGGAGACTCGACGTCATATTGGCCGTCATCCTTTTCTGCTCTGGTCGGAGTTTTAACACCTCCGCGTCAATCAGGGCTTGAAGGATGTCCTTGAAGACGTAGCAGCTTTTGGTAGGATGTCCGAGCATCCTATGATACAGGCAGTAAGTGGGATTGTCGGTCTTGCCGACTTCTTCCGGGCGCCTAATTTCAGGGAGCTTCAGTCGATTGCTCTTGTTGAGTAACTTGAAGAGCGAGTCGATGTGTTCCTCCTTGAAGGAATATTGCCTGTTGGCGCGAGGTTGGCTGGAAGAACCACTCGCTCTACCTGGTTGAGGCTTGACGGGAGATTTGGTTTCTGTCGCCAAGTTATCCTTCCGCTTTGTTTGGAGGGATGTGTCTGGCGCACGCCTCGTCGACCTTTCTGGCCTGGGCTTGCCTTCTTCCGCTCTGACGCGGGCGACAATCTCCTCAGCCTGTTCACCTTGCTGGACTAATTGTTTTCAGGTGCGGCTTTCAGCAACTCCTATTTGAGCGAGGAGTGGGGTTTGGAGATTGTGGCGACATGTTTCTACCGGGGTGGCCTGGGTCATGCCGCTTGGACATCGGAGTGTCGTGTTCCGAAATCTTTCTACGAAAGACTTGACGGTCTCTCCCTTTCGCTGTTTGGTAGCTAAAAGGGTAGGCATTGTAACCTCCAAATCATCTTCGAAGAAGCGTGTTAGAAACAGCTTCTCCAGGTCGCCCCAGTTCTTGATGGAACCTTCCGGGAGATTCATAAACCATTCAAAGGCCAGCCCTTTCAGGGTGCCAATGAATAGACGTGCCAAGATGGCATCGTTATCTACTACATTCCCAGTTTGGGATTTGAAGTAGTAGACATGTTGGTTGGGTGACCCCTTCCCATCAAATGCTTGGAGAGTTGGAGCCTTGAACCTAGGAGGGTACGGGACCAAGTCCCACTCGGCCGGATAGGGCCGGACCACTCCAGCTTCTTGGAGGTCTTTACGACTGGCAAGGGCGTTGAGTCGTTGCTCCAGTAGGCTCACTCTTTTAGCTTGAGCCTCTTCCGGGTCTGGGTTGCTTCCTGCATGCGCCGAAGGCTTGGACACATCCGAAGTAGTCCGTCGTGTCTCGTCGGAAGGTTCGGAGGGTGGACTTTCTTCTCTCCTTCCCCCTCTACCCCTTGGCCTTCTAGGAGGAGATCTCGCTCTTTCTTCGAGCAATTTCTCAAGCATATGCTTGAGATCGTCAATGGATCTCTGCTGAGAGGAGAGTATATCCATTTGACGCTTCTGCCTTTGTTCTAGATTCTTAATCGTTTCCTCAGAAGCGCCTACCATGTAGGCAGAAGTCTCCTTCTCGACGGAAGAGTTCGAATCTTGTGACTCTATCACAACAGAGTGAGAGTCGTCCATTCTAATGCCGCGGGATAAGGCATTATAATCCACCGGGGGAATGGCCCCAGTCCGGGTACGAGTGCGCTGATACACTCCTTCCGGTTCCGAGTCAGACATATCCGAGCTGACTTTCGGTTGTTTTCCCTTGCTTCTGCTTGTCATATATGCAGTAAGCTCCGGGTATTCGACGTCAGAGAAGGTTCTCCTTCGGTGGGAGCGTCTTCTTTTGGCTGACGGAGGAATCAGGGTCAGCTGTCTAACTAAAGACGGCTGATGCACGCCTGATTCGCAATGGCATCCAGAGAGCATCTGGATGAGCTATTGACAGCAGCATGAAGAAGCGGCCTGATTGGCACTCCTTTTCTTTGTTAAATAATCCCTCAAATCCGTGGGAGGGGGATTAAATAGACTAGCCTCGCAACGTCGAAGATGGGAGGCAGCCATGCGCTGTGCTGTCTGGACGCAGACTTCAGAGACGCGGCTGTCGCGTCGCGGCTGCGTCACGCGGTCTGGCGTCTCTGTTGATCTGAGACGCGACTTTCGCGTTGCTGTCTGCTGCGTTGGGGCAGAGAGACTTGGGAGAGAGTGGGCTGCAGGGTCCTACGCCTAGGGGCGCATGCTTCCTGCGTTTGACGAGGCGCAGGAGCTTCGCTCTGGCGTTTGACAAGTTGGTCTTCAGAAGACTCAACTTGGGGAGCCGCGCGTTTGGGTCGCCAAACGCGGATCTCTCGCACTGGACGAGGTGCGGGCAAGGCATCGGATCGCGCGCTGCGTCCACCCCCAGTCAGACAACCAACGGTTCTGACTTGGAGTTGACGCGCGCGTCTTCTCTGTCGACGCTCGGCATTCCGGTTGCGTCGTGGAGGAGGAGAGAAGCCAACAACTTCCTGGTCTACGAAACCAGGGTTGTTCGCCACGCGGGTCTCCTGAGAGACGCGAACGCGGGCGTTCTGCACGACGCGATTGATCGCAGCAGCAGTGGTGCCTGGGACCACGCTGGCCTTCAGAGAGGCGTTGGCGTGTGTGTTCTGTGTGACGCGGTTGATCGCAGCAGAAGTGTCCGAGGTTACGCGGGCCTTTGGGGAGGCGTTGGCGCGTGAACCGGACGCGGCACAGTGGGCAGCAGTGCCCGACAGAGCCTTAGATTGGGCTGCTTCGGGGGGCTGTCCAGTCGAGACCCTGCGGCAGACGCGGGTCTTTGGGCTCTTGGAGCCAGAAGAGAGAAACTCTTCATACTTCGCCTGGTCGAACTCGACGACGAGCGATTCGACCATCTTCCCCTTACGGAGAACGTCATCTTGCACCACGGTGTGCTCGTCAGTAACGAATGTAGTCCCCAGCGGAGTCGCCATCTCTTGTACGCGCCGGAAAATCTTGGTGGTCGAGAGTGTAAAAGATTTCCTTGATTCAAGCGAAACGATTACAACAAAACTCTTCCTTCCTTTTCCGTTTACAAGGGAGGGAGGATGTTTGAATCTTCCCTTTTTTTTTAAGGCTGGGTTCTTCGTGTGGCGATGGAGAGTGAATCTTGTTCTCCGTTGACCAGATGACCGTCCTGGACCGTCGGGGGTCTTCTCTTCGGTCGGTAGAAGGAGTAACTCAGCTCCGTCTACCAAAACTCTCAAAGAGGAGGTAGGTAAAGAGCGGCTAGTACTCAGTAAGCTCGCTGAAGAGTCTTCTCTCTGTTGTTGAAGTCGTGCTTCTCTCTTGATGATGCCGCGTGTGTGTCTTCGTCTGATGCTTGATCCTTGATCGATTGATCCTTTGCCCGCATGGCAACATGGGGCTACTTATAGGGGTCTCAGGGGGTGAACGTGCCCCCTGAAAATGCTCCCGAATGAGGGGCCACTACCCGCTACATGCGTGGTGACTGGCCCCGCAATCCGGGCAGTTGCAACTGAGACGCGGGCGTCGAGCCAAACGCGCCTTGATGCTGAGACGCGGGTGTCGAGCCGACGCGCCTTGATGCTGAGACGCGGGCTTCGGGCCAAACGCGCCGTGATGCTGAGACGCGGGTGTCGAGCCGACGCGCCTTGATGCTTAGACGCGGGCTTCGGGCCGACGCGCCTTGATGCTGAGACACGGGTGTCGAGCCAACGCGCCTTGATGCTGAGACGCGGGCTTCGGGCCGACGCGCCTAGAGTTTGAGACTCTGCTTCTATGTGGCTTTGTCTGTTGGTCATTTTTAGACAGCCTACACACAACTTCTCATGTTCACACACATGACACTATGTATGCTCATGTGTACAATTGTACACATTGTGGACGTACAGGCCTCATTGCAAAGTTTTGTTATGATAGAATAAATGTTTCAAATTTTGCAAATAAATTTGTTTGGGTTAGGAAAGGTGCTAACCCTCATGGACCCAAGAAAGTGTGGGTACCAAAATTCACCCCTATTGTATTTGATGTAGGTGTGGGCTCTCACTTGATGTGAGGGTATTGGTGCTTTGATGGTGGATACAATCCGAGCCTAAAGATCATATTTTTGGATGCATCACTTTCAAGGGATGTTTGGTGGAAGGACCACCATGGTTTGAAAACTTAGAGAATAGTACATATGGTTTGGTAACTATCTCTAAAGTCCTAATTTAGTTTACATGCTTTTACAATGATAATTTTTAGCATGTTGTAGTTTTAATGCTCATTATGTTAAATACAATATTATTAGACATGTGATATACATTGTTTTCCATTATATTTGCAAAAGGGGAAAACTTACAAATAAAAGTTTGAGGAGCTAAATTACAAGTATCCTTAAAAAGATTACAGGTAGATCTCCTCAGAGATTCTGGGAAAATGTGCCGATAGGAGTCTGGTCAGCGCGCGACCACTTTGTCCCTTTGACGATGCGAGCGATAAGATTCCCTTCTCGCCTGGTTCCGGGAATCAGAGAATAGAGGGTTGGTAAAACCCTCTGGCTACTTCTCAAGACCGCCTTCTGTGAGGAATTCCTTCTCGCCTGGTTCCGGAGATTCCTTGAGGAAAAGGGTTTGCTAGGGTATCACCACCCCCGAAGAAGTCCGATCTTCGTGGCTTAGAAGATGATCCCGGGGCTCGATGCTCGTCCGATCATGCGGTGCAATCCGATCTCTTTTTCCTTGTGCCCCTGGCGGGCTATTTATAGGGAAAGCAAGGGTAAAATCGTCCCCTTGAAGATATGATAACAGATTGAATCGAATCTGTTTAAATCTGAAAAGTAGCCTTGCTGCGAGGCTAAAATAGCTTCTGCGGAGCTAGAGAATGGCAAGTCGGTTGATCTTTCCGATTTGTTGTGATCCTTTCCATATCGTCGGAGGATTTCCTCTGATCCTCTTACTTGTTTTAAGAGAGTCAAGAGATTTGTGGCAATCACCTGCCATATTTGGTCTCTAATTGGATTTAATCTGATTGGATCCGATCTCATCCGGAGATTTGATTGGTCAAAGGTTGACCATACCAGACCAATAGCGGAGCTGCCCGCTTTGAAGCTCATAGCGGAGCTAGAGGCAATTCCTGGCGAAGTCCGAAAAGAGGCTTTTCGGCGGAGCTGTCAGTTACCTTCCTGGCGAAGTTGGATGATGTTAGCCTCTCAAGCGAGGCTATCTCCTTGGGCTAATGTAATGCTAAATGCTAGCATTTTAGACCTGCTGAGGTCTGTTTAGAAACAATCCGGGTTCACTGTTCTGCTTGCTGGATCAGTGGAGTCCAAGCTGCTTCCTTGTCCCTTGGAGGTGGGTGAAAACTGGTCTTCAGCTCGTCTGTCGCTAGACATTGTTCAGACTAATGAGAATCTTGTCTTTTTTAAGTGTCAACAAGACCCCCTTCAAAGTTTTCGAAAGTCTGCAATAGCCCAGACTTCGAAATACTTTGAACTGTTGTGATTGGTGGTGTGTGGAGTATGAACATCGCCATGATGGTTGAGTTCAGCTTCGCTTTCAATCCTGCTTTGGGATAGATTCGCCTAAAAATTGTGTAGATTCGCGAGTCGCTTCGCGTGCGGGTAGCTCCGCATCTGGGCTTCCGAAGATAGGTTCGCTCTTGGAGCGTCTCTTGCTTTTCCAAAGCCAACTGTCGTGGGCCGGTTAAGAGGAGGATTACTCCTTCTCTTGCGCTGATCAAAGGAGATGTTCTCCGATTTGCACGTTTTCAAGGGAGGATATTCCCTTTCTTCAAGGCGCCATCAGTGCCTTTTATGAGGGAGACGTTTTCTTCCCTTGTACGGTTCCAATGGATACTGTCCCTATTATCAAGGCGCAATAAATGCCTTAAATACGCTCGTGCTTCCACGCTTGAGGTCGTTGCGCTCAGGCCATGGGGCCTATAAATAGGACACTTGAGGTCCTCTAAAGAGAAATGCCTTGCCTTTCTTCTTCACTTCTCTTGGTTGAGAGAGATACTCAGATCTCTGAATTAGTGGGAAAGCCTACTCTGGTTGTTAACCGGCCAAGGACCGGTAAGTCTTGATCATTCAAAGACTTCACCGCTTTTAGGGAACTCATCTCCCTTAATTCAGCTTTGACAGCTGCTTCAGGGATTAGCTTCCCTTGTTCTTCATTTTGCAATTGACTGCTGCAGAAAAGGATTTCATCATAGCTTTCCCACGAAGCTATCATCTTGGCTTGATCAGAGAGAGATCACTGCATGTTAAGTCCGCTACGCAGGCAGGACTTGGGACTTGGCCTCTTCAATAGTTGAGCCAGTCTTGCCATTTTGGTGAGGTTGAGACTGTATCCCACAAGATTAGTCTGACTTTGCCATGTAGGCAAGGCTAGGACTTGGCGTTTGCTGAGCTAGCCCATCGGTTGTTATGCAGGCGAGGCTTATCGTCTGCTTTGACTGAAGTCGGATTGCTTTGCCGCCAAAGAGTCTGACTTAGTATTTTTTTCAGTTTTTTATGTGCTTGACTGCTAACTTGCTCGAATTTACCTTGCAGTGAGCTATGTTTGCCAGTCTGGTGACTTGATGGAAGAAGCCATAAAATTGCCTTATGCTTCCCCGGTTGAAGCTTTTCTTTTAAGCAGAAGGAACAATTCGGGGCAGCGGGTGCGTGTCCCAGAGGCTGTTGGCAGCCTCTTATCCGAGATGATTCGTTCTGAGGTGAGGCTGGCTGCCGCTTTGTCGGAGGTGATCAGTGAGATCACTGGCATTGTTGCCGACTTTCAACTTTGGTGGCCTCTGTCGGGGATGATCCGCTTTGGGGAGCAGGCCTCATATCCGTCAGATCACTGACATCACTGCCAATTCCCATTATAGGTGATCTGACGTGTTGGCGACGATAAGTTTTATTGCCAGGCTTCAACAAAAATGGCCTGGCAAGATCTGCCATTTTGTGGAGAAAAATGACCGTGTCCTTGCGGCACCATCTGTTCATATACGAAGGCTTACGGCCTTGTGCAGGAGGAAGGCCTTTCTTGTCCCATCAGTTTGGCATGGAAGCAGATAAAACCGCTTGTATGCCTCAAATGATCCTGTTGGGCAATTGAATGTGTTGTATGAAACACTACTTTGATGTAATTGAAAATCACCTAGAGGGGGGGTGAATAGGTGATGATGCTAATCAATGGGCAATTTAAAAACAATGAATGCAACAATCTCCCAAAACAAGACTAAGAGCCGAATTCCCTATTAAGGGCTCTGAACTCCTTCCTCCGGCTTCCTCGTAAAATGAGTTAGAGGTGCGCAATGCAACCTTGTTGTATGGGATAATGATTGACAAGATGAATGATAATGAATATGGCAATGACAATCAAAAGAAAGAAGTAATAGCAATGAAAAGTAAACCAATCGCAAACACAAAGATATGTTATCGAGGTTCGAGCACCCAGCTCTACGTCCCCGCCTTCCCCAGAAGGATTCTAACTACTTCCACTATCACAAAGATCTCAATTACAATGGAGTACCCAACTCCACAATCTCAAGTACAATAAATTTCCTTGGTAGTCAAAAGACCACAAACTCTCTCTTTCAAATATCTCTTCTCTTACAAAGGTCCTTAGAGAATATTGAGTAGGAATGAAGCTCTTGTGTAAGTGAAGAAAGAAAATCAAATCAGAGAGTATCACAAAAACACTTCAGAAATTAAATGAGGATTTCAGCACAAAAACCAAGAAACAAAGCTCTTTTGAATGCTTCAAACTTTTGAATTTTCTATCAATAATTGTTGTAATGAATCTCTCCCCAAACACCCCTATTTATAGGAGAGGGCTAGGTTAAGAGATAAAACAAACTTAAGGTTAATTAAGTAATATTAGATTTGAAATAAATCCTAATTTCAAATTTTAAACACAAAAAGACAAAAGAAAACAGCTCATTAAAAACTGCCCGTTACTGTTCAACGGCTCTGTCGGTCGACCGGCCGGTCGACCGCACGTTCAAAATTATGACTGTTGTAGGCATCAGGTCGACCGCCCGGTCGACTCAGAGATCCAGTACCTAAACTGCTTACAGTCGGTCGACTGCACGGTCGACCGGCAGACATGCACACGGATACGTGCACCTGCCAGTTCCCCGGTCGACTGGGACGGTCGACCGACCAAACCTGACATAGGTCCGGTCGACTGGTACAGGACAAAAATCAGGTTTTAAAAAGAAAACAAAAGAGATTTTGATTTTGACAAAAATACTTTTGAACAGGGATTGATATAAAACCTAGAGATATATTTGTAGGTAAAATCTTGTATATAAAATATTTTTGTATAATTTATAAGAAATCATTTTTGAAATAAACATGTGCACAAAATCGTGTGTGATAGAGTTTCAAACCTATCCACTATTCTTTAACATACTATAAACTGAAAAACAAATTACATGAAGACTCGTTGAGCAATCTTCAAGTCTTTGAGCCATCCAATGCCTTGCTAGAGCCTTCTCTTCTATGATCCTTCCTTGATGTGCAATATGCCTTCATTGCTTTGTGGAACTTAGAAGTTCTTGCAATAGCTAAGCGAATGGTCTCTAAATAAGGTACAAACCTGAAACTTATCTTGAACAAAAATCATTAGTACCGAATAGCTCTTATTTGGTTTGTCATCATCAAAACACAAAAACAATTGGAGAGTGTAACCTCTTGGGCCAACAATCTCCCCCTTTTTGATGATGACAAAACAAATAGGCTATAAACAAAAATAAAGGGAGGAGAAAACTCCCCCTCAAATTATGCTATACATAAAACACAAGAAAATGCTCTGGATACCAATTATTGAAACCAATTGAAACAATAATGCCAATTAAAACAATACAAAATAAAACTCAAAAATTCACAAACTTATAAAACACAAATTATAAAACTAAAACACAAGACTCATAAATTATAAAACTAAAACATATAAATTCATATGGAACCAAGACCAAATGAACTTATTTTTGTCCATGTAAACTTATTCTCCCCCTTTTTGTCATACATCAAAAAGGGTTATGAAAAACATGTTCAATCAATAATACACATATTAAGTTCTCCACAAATAAACGAAAATCTAGCAAAATCAAGTGGTTTAGTGAAAATATCGGCTAGTTGTAAATCTGTGAAAACATAATCAATATCTATATCGCCTTTCTCAAAATGATCTCTAAGAAAGTGATATCTAATCTCAATGTGCTTGGTCTTACTATGTTGATTTGCATTTTTGGTTAAATGAATAGTACTAGTATTATCACAAAATATTTTAATATTTTTATAATGCAAATTATAATCAAGGAGAGCATGTTTCATCCAAAGGACTTGTGCACAACAAGCCCCCGCGGCAACATACTCCGCCTCGGCGGTTGAGAGAGCTACGGAATTTTGCTTCCTAGAGGACCATGAAACAAGACAATTACCAAGAAATTGACATGTCCCACTAGTACTCTTTCTATCTACTCTACAACCCGCATAGTCGGCATCCGAATAACTCGTCATTGAGAAATCTCCGGTTTTCGGATACCATAGACCTAATCCAATCGTTCCCTTAACATAACGAATAATGCGATTTACCGCAATAAGATGGGACTCTTTGGGACACGATTGAAATCTAGCACAAAGACACACACTAAACATGATATCCGGCCTACTTGCCGTTAAATATAAAAGACTACCTATCATGCTTCTAAATAATTTAATATCAACATTTTTACCTTGGTCGTCCTTATCAAGCTTGGTTGTAGTTGCCATGGGAGTGTTGCATGCTTTTGAATCTTCAAGTCCAAACCTCTTCACGAGTTCCTTTGCATATTTGGCTTGACAAATGAAGTTCCCATCATGCAATTGCTTGACTTGGAGTCCAAGAAAGAAGTTGAGCTCACCCATTGAGGACATTTCAAATTCTTGTTGCATTACCTTTTCAAAATCCTTGCACAAAAGCTCATTAGTAGAACCAAAAATTATATCATCAACATAAATTTGCACAATCAAAATGTCATTATCAACATGCTTAGTGAAGAGAGTAGAGTCTACTTTGCCTTTAATAAAATCATTTGAAACAAGAAAACTAGAAAGCCTTTCATACCAAGCTCTTGGAGCTTGTTTCAAACCATACAAAGCTTTATCAAGTTTAAAAACGAAATCGGGATGAACATGATCAATAAAATCGGGAGGTTGAGCAACATAAACTTCTTCATTAATAAAACCATTTAAAAATGCACTTTTTACATCCATTTGAAAAAGTTTGAAATTTTTAAAAGATGCAAAAGCTAGTGTCATCCGTATGGCTTCAAGCCGTGCTACGGGTGCAAAGGTCTCCTCAAAGTCAATTCCCTCAACTTGAGTGTAACCTTGGGCCACTAACCTAGCTTTATTCCTAATTACATTTCCGGATTCATCCATCTTATTCCTAAAGATCCACTTAGTACCAATTATTGGTCTATCGTGAGACTTAGGAACAAGGTGCCAAACTTGGTTGCGCTCAAATTGATTGAGTTCCTCTTGCATGGCAAGCAACCAATATGAATCCGTCTCGGCTTCGAGAATGCTTTTGGGTTCAAAATGAGAAATGAAAGCAAAGTTACCACATAGGTCATGGAGTTTGGAGCGCGTTGTGACTCCTTTGGATGCGTCACCCAAGATGAGCTCCTTAGGATGATTTGTAGCGTATCTCCAAGCTTTGGGAAGCGGTTGAGAGCTTTCCTCTTTATCCTCTTGAACATCACCAATAGGTTCTTGCTTATCTTCTTGAGCGGGTGAGTCCTTCAAGGATAGTTTCTCCATGCTTTCACCTAATGGTTCAATCTCTACAACATTCTCAACATACACATTAGACTCTTCAAACTTAACATGCATGGTTTCTTCAATGGTAAGTGAAGATCTATTGAATACTCTATAAGCTTTACTAGTTGTAGAATATCTAACAAAAATTGCTTCATAAGCCTTAGCATCAAATTTACCCAAATTCTCTTTAGTATTTAAAACAAAACACTTGCATCCAAAAACTTTGAAATATGCAACATTTGGTTTTCTAGAATGGTACATTTCAAATAATGTTTTAGAAGAGTTTTTGCATAAATAAATACGATTCGATATATAGCATGCGGTGTTTACGGCCTCGGCCCATAAATATTGAGGGAGGTCATATTCACTTATCATTATCCTAGCCATCTCTTGAAGTGTTCTATTTTTCCTTTGTACAACTCCATTTTGTTGTGGAGTCCTAGGACAAGACATTTCATGCTTAATTCCCTTTTCATCACAATAAGTCATGAAGAGTTGGTTAAAAAATTCACCACCTCTATCACTTCTTATTCTCAAAATCGAAAATCCTTTTTCTTTTTCAACTCTTTTTCGAAAAATCTTAAAATGAGAAAAAGTTTGATCTTTATTTTGCAAGAAGAAAACCCACGTGAAACGGGAAAAATCATCAACTAAAACAAATGCAAATCTACTACCATTTAGACTTTTAGTTTTAGTTGGTCCAAATAAATCCATATGAACTAATTCTAAAGGTCTAGTTGACGTGATATCCTTGATTGGTTTGAAGGAAGACTTGGTTTGTTTCCCAAGTTGGCACGCACCACAAATGCGGTCTTTCTCAAACTTCAAGCAAGGAATACCCTTCACCAATTCATTTGAATTAATCCTAGAAAGATGTTCAAAAGATGCATGTCCTAATCTTCTATGCCAAAGCTAAGAATTTTCATCAAAAGCATTTAAACATTTAGTAGAACACTCTACATTAAGCATGTTAATGATATAAACATTATCATCACGAAAACCGGTGAGAATACAATCATTCGATTTAACATCAAAAATCTTGCAAGAAGAGTCATCAAAAACAACTTTAAGACCACGATCACAAAATTGACTAATACTAAGCAAATTATGTTTTAAACCATCAACAAGAACTACATTTTCTATAATAGGAGATGAACCAATTTGAATATTACCAATACCAATGATGGTGCCCTTGGAATCATCCCCGAAGGTGACGGAGCCACCTTCCATGTACCTTGATAGGGTTGTGAAGTTATTGATGTCCCATGTCATGTGTCTTGAACAACCACTATCAAGGTACCACCGCTCCCTACGTCTTGGAGCCTTGGTGTGTACCTACATCAAACAATTTAGGACTTGATTTTGGTACCCACATTTTCTTGGGTCCTAGAGGGTTAGTGCCATGAACCCAAACAAGATTATTGGATCTATTTAATTGATCATAACAAAACTTAGCTAAATGTCCATTTTTACCACAATATGTGCATCTATACACTCTACCATATTTAAAAGCATAGTGAGTGTGTGGTTTGTGAGCATGAGCATTGTGAACATGAGCATGAGAAGTGTTAGGTGTAGTGTGAGCATGAGGAATCTTAGCATGTGATGTGTGCTTTTTGGAAAACTTTTCTTCAAGTTTCTTAGTGTTAAAAGCACAATCTTTCAAAACCTTCTCAAAATCAATCATTTTAGATTTTAAAGAAGAAATTTCTTTATTATCAACAATAGGAAATTTAGCCTTACAAGAAACCTTGTAGGCATCAAATTCATTTTGAATAGAAGTGAGATTTGAAGAAATATCATCTTTTTCTTTTGAAACCAAAGCTAGTTGATTCTTAAGAAAAGCAACTTCCTTTTGTAATTTAAAGCATTCAATTTTCTTGTTATCATATGTTTCGGAAAGTTCAACAAAAGCATGAACAAGAACTTCCTTACTTAAATCATCATCATTATCATCAAGAGATTGAGGGGTTACCTTAGGTGTGTTTGCCATGAAACACATGTTTGCAACATCCGCTTCTTCTTCTTCGGACTCGCTTTCCGAATCCCATGTTGCCTTGTAAGCTTTCTTTTCTTCCGTCTTCTTTGGCTTGAAGGAGGAAGTCATCTTCTTCTTGAACTCCGGACAATCGGCCATGATGTGTCCGGGCTTTCGGCAATTGTAGCAAATGATCCTTCTCTCTTCTTTACCATCAAATTTTCTCCGGAAGTTGAGCTTGTTCTTCCGGTACATCCTTTTGATGTTGCGCACAAGGAGGGAGAGCTCCTCATCTTCTTCTTCATCTTCATCATCATCTTCAAGGGTGGATGAAGACTTGAAAGCTATGGACTTCTTCTTTGTTGGAGCGGTCTCTTCTCTTGCTTTCTTCTCCATCTCATGGGTCTTTAGGTTCCCAATGAGACTAATGATGTCCATCTCATCCTTGTCGTTCAACTCTTTTAAGGTGGTGGCCTTTATCTCCCAAGATGGAGGAAGAGCCCGTATCACTTTGCGCACCTTTTGATCGTTGGAGATGACGTCACCTAAGGAAGAAAGACCATTTGTAATTTTAGTAAAACGAGTAATCATACAATCAATGGATTCATCATCAAGCATTTTAAATGATTCATATTGAGACCTCAAGAGATCTATTTTAGCTCTCTTGACTTGTGAAGTCCCTTCATGTGTGACCAATAAGTGTTGCCAAATCTCATAGGCGGATTGGCAATGAATTACATGTGTAAGGTCATCCTCATTCAAGGCGGTTAAAAGGGAGTTTTGGGCCTTGGAGTTGGCCTCATATTCTCTAAAAGTGAAGTCGGTCCAAGTGCTCTCATCATTATCGGGTGCTACATAGGGTTTGGTTAGGGATTTAGCAACTAAGCTACCTAGTGATTGCAAAAAGATAGTCATCATAACCTTCCAAATAGGGAAGTTGAGTCCATCAAATTTAGGTGGGGATTTAATGTTGTCGGTCATGTTTACTAGTGTATGAATGTATGAATGAAAAATGTTGATTAGCAAGTTTTAAGGATCTCTCTATGGATGTTAAGCCAAAACCTAGAGTCCAAGCTCTGATACCAATTGAAAATCACCTAGAGGGGGGGGTGAATAGGTGATGATGCTAATCAATGGGCAATTTAAAAACAATGAATGCAACAATCTCCCAAAACAAGACTAAGAGCCGAATTCCCTATTAAGGGCTCTGAACTCCTTCCTCCGGCTTCCTCGTAAAATGAGTTAGAGGTGCGCAATGCAACCTTGTTGTATGGGATAATAATTGACAAGATGAATGATAATGAATATGGCAATGACAATCAAAAGCAAGAAGTAATAGCAATGAAAAGTAAACCAATCGCAAACACAAAGATATGTTATCGAGGTTCGAGCACCCAGCTCTACGTCCCCGCCTTCCCCAAAAGGATTCTAACTACTTCCACTATCACAAAGATCTCAATTACAATGGAGTACCCAACTCCACAATCTCAAGTACAATAAATTTCCTTGGTAGTCAAAAGACCACAAACTCTCTCTTTCAAATATCTCTTCTCTTACAAAGGTCCTTAGAGAATATTGAGTAGGAATGAAGCTCTTGTGTAAGTGAAGAAAGAAAATCAAATCAGAGAGTACCACAAAAACACTTCAGAAATTAAATGAGAATTTCAGCACAAAAACCAAGAAACAAAGCTCTTTTGAATGCTTCAAACTTTTGAATTTTCTAGCAATAATTATTGTAATGAATCTCTCCCCAAACACCCCTATTTATAGGAGAGGGCTAGGTTAAGAGATAAAACAAACTTAAGGTTAATTAAGTAATATTAGATTTGAAATAAATCCTAATTTCAAATTTTAAACACAAAAAGACAAAAGAAAACAGCTCATTAAAAACTACCCGTTACTGTTCAACGGCTCTGTCGGTCGACCGGCCGGTCGACCGCACGTTCAAAATTATGACCGTTGTAGGCATCCGGTCGACCGCCCGGTCGATTCAGAGATCCAGTACCTAAACTGCTTACAGTCGGTCGACTGCACGGTCGACCGACAGACATGCACACGGATACGTGCACCTGCCAGTTCCCCGGTCGACCGACCAAACCTGACATAGGTCCGGTCGACTGTCCGGTCGACTGGTACAGGACAAAAATCAGGTTTTAAAAATAAAACAAAAGAGATTTTGATTTTGACAAAAATACTTTTGAACAGGGATTGATATAAAACCTAGAGATATATTTGTAGGCAAAATCTTGTATATAAAATATTTTTGTATAATTTATAAGAAATCATTTTTGAAATAAACATGTGCACAAAATCGTGTGTGATCGAGCTTCAAACCTATCCACTATTCTTTAACATACTATAAACTGAAAAACAAATTACATGAAGACTCCTTGAGCAATCTTCAAGTCTTTGAGCCATCCAATGCCTTGCTAGAGCCTTCTCTTCTATGATCCTTCCTTGATGTGCAATATGCCTTCCTTTCTTTGTGGAACTTAGAAGTTCTTGCAATAGCTAAGCGAATGGTCTCTAAATAAGGTACAAACCTGAAACTTATCTTGAACAAAAATCATTAGTACCGAATAGCTCTTATTTGGTTTGTCATCATCAAAACACAAAAACAATTGGAGAGTGTAACCTCTTGGGCCAACAGTAATATCAATGTACCCTTGCTTTTGAATCAATGAAAGTTCATCTTCTAATCATCTGATTTTTGCTTGCTTTCATTGACAGTTTGGCCACAGCTGGACTAAACTGTGAGCGGAGCTAAGAACATAGTCCTTTCTTCGAATGATCTTCGTGAGACCTGTATGTCCCGCGAGCAGCACCCTTTTTAGAGGGCTAAGGTAAGCTTCTCGGCGAAGTCCTTGAAGGATTATGCGAAGTCCGCACTTTGCTCCTGTGCGAAGTTAATCCTTAGTGGAATCGAAGCAGCGCTTCTCGGGAAGGCGCTTCGGGCGCTTCGGGTGATGTTTCGAATTAATTTGAAACGGCGGCATGCGCCCTTTTTCGAGGCCTCGTTTCAGGCGCTGATTGGCCTATAAAAGCCCGATCGGGCTGAACATGGAAAGGTCCCCTTTTTCAGAGAACTTCTGTCTTTTCCTCTTCTTCCTCCTTCTTTGCTCAGAGGTCTTTGAGAACTCTTACATTCCTTCGATGGCGCCCAAAAGACGAGCAGGAAAAGAAGTGGCAATTTCTGCAGCGGAGGGCCCTCCTCCTCCGGTCGTCGAGCGACTAGTTACTGGTAAGTGACTCTTCTCCCTTATTAGGGTCTTCGCTCCTTCTTTTTCAAAGCCGATCTTCAGCTATCAGGATGATCGAATATGATCCGTCCTCATTAGGGAACTTGTTTCCCTGAATTTTCCTCTTCTCCTTGTGCAGGGAAGTGAGAACTGAACAGTTCTTCTTTAGGCTTCTGTATGAAGCCATTACTTGGGCCATCTTCGTCCTGTTTGAGGAACAGGACTTGAATAAGTCCTTTCAGTCATGATGACTTTTGACTATAATGCCGTCTTGATGACATCAGCCCTTAGGGCTATACCACTTCCTGCATAAGCGAAGTTGGTGCTTTGGATATTTTCTGCAAAGATGCAGTTTTATCCGTGAGATCAAGCTTCGTCGAAGCTATCGCCTTGCTGGCCTTGCTCGCTGAGCGAGGCTATGCCTTAGTGAATTTTTTTTTTGTCTCTGTATTCACTTGATTGGTGAACTAACCATAGTTCATTTCTGTCTTTGCAGTGCATTACGCCTCCGGTATCCCGAACAGTCTGTTCGGGCTATCCAGTCGAGCAGGTGGTAGCCTCAGCCTGCAATTCCATGGGGAGGCTTCTTTGTTCAGTGAGCGGAGCTCCCTTGTCTGGGATACACTCATTCAAGGCGGTCATCCGCAGACCACGCGGAGTATCTTGACCACGGCTCCTCTTGAGGATATCGACCATCAGACTTACAGGAAGCCTGACTTCATGTTTGGGGATGCCGCACCTGATCCCGATCGCCAGTTGCAGGCAGGCGAAGGACAGTGGATCTTTCAATTAGACGGCGAGAAGTTTTATCTTCCATCCACTAAGCGACACTTCCCTTTGTCCTCCTTCGCGTCTGTGACTCAGGCTCGGAAGATGGCGTGGGGCGTGAGCCGAAGCGCTGAATCCGTCCATGTTGGGAGATTGTTGTTTCAGTCCGGCTATTCAAGGGCGGGGCCTCCTCTCAGCATAATGGGGCTATACCCTGGGAAGGTATCACGGGAATTTCCCGTGGGAGAGAATCCGGCTGTGGCGCAGACTTTTGGCACCCAGTTCTGCGCAGTTGACGGGAACTACCCCGCTACTGACTTCAGGGCTCCCGGTTGGGTTCATCCCCCTAAGACATGGTGGGCGGAGTTGACCAACTATGTCCTTGCTCATTTCGGGGGGGATTTGGAGCATTTAAACCTTCATGAGGCCGTCAGGGCGACCTGCTACGGCATTGAGATGAAGGTGGCGTGCTTCTACGCCATCCTTGAGTTGTATTGCCCGGCTTCGGGGACCTTCTTCACCCCAGTTGGCGAGTTGGGGATGGCTTTGCACGAGATGTGGGAAATCTCTGCTTTGCCCTTCGGGTCTCTTCCGTACGAAGAGTACTTTCCCTGTGAAGCGGAGTTGGCTCTCCTGGAGAAGCAGGAGCCTGCTTTGCTTAAGACTTATCGGGAATTGATGTGCCACTTGCACATTTGTTCCAGCATCCACACTGGTGGCAAGGGTAGCTCGAAGAGCTTGAAGAACTGGGGGAACTATTTGTTCCTGGACATGAAGAGCGCACCTGAAGCAGCCTACCGTGGAGTTACTGAAGGGGACATCTCGGAACGGATGGAAGTGCATGCTGAAAGGGACATCGTCGTGACAGAAGACGATGGTCCTTATGAGGCAGGTGATGTTCTTCAGAGCTTTCATCATCAGGCCCGCAGGCCTATGTCTCGAAAGGCGCTGCTGGCCGGTTTCTTAACCATCTGGTTGAAGAAATGTGTTGTGCCTTCTTCCTCAGGTGACATCGTTCACCCGAATGTCTTGCTGTCTGCCGTTCGTTTGGTCCACGGCCACCATCTGGGTCTTCTCCCAGCCATGGTGTGTTGTATTCAGAGGGGCCTTCGTGCACTAACGGAGGCTTTCTGCAGACCACCGGCGTCGAGGAGAGGGAAGGGTGCCATTCTGCCTTGTGACGGACCCAATCCTAGGGTGGGTCTGCCGTACACCTACTTGATGGCGTGGTTCGCCATACACTGCCCTTCTCTTATTGGAGCTGGGGTGGACCCTCCGCAGGGTGTTCGAACGGCGCTTCTCCGCCGCTTCGAAGGCTGTTCTTGGCTGAAGACCTACGTGGCCGAGGCCCGTAAGTTAGTGCGTCGTCATGACGCCTATAGCCTGTTCCGTTGTTTTCCTCGCATTCGGAACACAGGATACAACGAGGAATTCCGTGATGCGGAGTCGGGTCAGTCTCCCATGAGTCGGGGCGTTTTCGAGTGGCTGGTTAGCATCCGTCCCTCGCATTTGCTGTTCAGGAGTGGGGATACCTGCTACCTGGAACCTTACGTTCTGAGCCGGTTTGCCCGCCAATTCGGGTATGACCAATTGTATGTGGGCAACCCTAATCCGGACCTGGCTTTCATGGGGAGCCTCATTGATGGGGCCCGTGCCTGGCAGTTCTTTACTGCGGATGGCACTGGGGCGTGGCTACGCACGCCGTTGAAGGATCCCGGCCTTCGGACGACCTTGTGCTTCTACCAATGGTATGCGGCGTCAAACTCCACACCTCCTGGATTCCATGCCAACCATTCGGGTGTGAGGTTAATCTCTCATCGGATGAGGCAGAAGGCTTCTGAGAGGAAGGAGGGCAAACGAGTCCGTGTTCCTGGCATAGAGGAGTTCATCGCTGTGGATGATAGCGAGGCTTCTGATGCAGGGAGTCCTCGCTTCGAGGCAGAGACAGGAGCTGATGCCTGTGGAGCTGACACTTGTGAAGTCAGTTCTAGTGTGGTAGAGACAGCTCTCCCACAACATGTGGAAGAAGTGGAAGAAGGGGATTCTGATGTCCACTTCAAGAGGAAGCGTGGGAGTGGATCCCGTAGGAAGTCGTCGGCGAAGAAGCCCCGTCGCCAGGCTCCTACTATTGTGGTAGAGGGCGGACCCTCTGCAGCGCTTCATCCTGCTGCTTCATTAGTGGCTGAGCCGTCAGTGGCTGAACCGACTACTGGTAAGATTGGCCCCATATGATAGGTCTTTGGTGCACTTTAAATAACTCATCCTTTGCTTCTTGTTGCAGGAGCTGAGGCAGTTGGAGGGCAAGGGGAACGTTATGATCCCCTGTTCACTTATAGGACTGCAGCCAGTTCCTCCGCTCACTCGGATGAATCTGGGGATGACGCAGCTAATGTTGGTCTCTCGGGCGCTGGGACTTCCAAAGGGAGTCCCGTGGCGTCGAGCTCTGTTGAATGGTCCGCGGGGGACTCGGCGGGCGAGAGCGGGCCGGCTATTCGCGTCGACTCTGCTAAGAATTTCCCCATGGGGCCCTTGGAGACCGATGCGGCAGACGAAGTGACCTCAGCCTTTGGTATGACGATGACCTCTTGGTCTCCTCTTGTTTATTATATCTCCCTCTTAACCATGACTTTGTTGCAGGTGCTCGGCCTCAAGATGCGTCAGCTTCGAGGGAGCCGGAGGATTCCCCTGAGGGGTCAGAGGGTGAGTTGAGCGCTTCGACCGCGGCGGAAGCTGCTGTGTTGGACGCGTTGTATGGCGACCTGCCCCCTTATCAGCCCAAGGCAGCTGAAAGGTCGGGGGTTGCGAAGGTGACCGTCCCGCAGGTGTCTTCACTCCTGAGTGAGGTGCCGGCAAGTATGGAGTTGAGGGTGATCACAAGCCCTACTTCCCCAACTCAGGTGGTTGAGCCTGTTGCTCAAGAGGTAGTCGCCAGTCCTTCCTTCGCGGTGGCTGGCATACTGATTTCGATGAGGACTCCGCTGAGATCGCCCTTGGCTTGTCCTGCTGCTGTCAGTGCCTCTGGTGCTTCTTTTACGACGGCGTCGTCCAGGCTGGTGGATTACTCCGAGGTTGCTTCCCTGCCAGAAATGGCTGAGGCTGAGAATGATTTCATCGGTGACCTGGTCGATAGCTTTTATAGAAGCTTGGAGCGAACTATCGTCCTGGTTTTGAAGGGTTCGCCTGTGCCATTCTCAAAGCTGAAGGTGATCCTCTCCCGTGACATTGAGAGCATTCGGGACTTCGAGGGGTATCATCAGGCTGCTGCTTTAGAACTTCTGGTGGATAAATTTGAGAAGGTCGTGGAGGAGTGGCGACGTCTTTATGTTTCGGACCCAAGGTCTCTAGCTGATGAGCGGCTCGCCTATCTCATTGCCCAAAAGCACGAGGCCCGGCTTGCTGCTCAAGAGGCTGCTGAGGCTATCTCCTCTGACTTAAGGTCCTTGGAAACAAGGCAGGCAGAGGTTGGAAGTGCGATTGACGCTTCCACCAGCGCTCTTCTTGGTGCTGAGGATAAGATTAAGAGGGCTGAGGAGATGATCAGGAAGGCGAATCTCCTCAAATCTAAGGCCATGCCGGTGCGCCTGGAAGAGACTGCGCGGCTTGAGCAGCTCAGGACTCAGAGTGAAGAACTGGCGCGGAAAGAGTCGTCACAGAAGGCGACTTTGGCGGAGGTTGAAGCTCGTCTGGCTCAGGCGGTGGACTTCAATGAGGCTGAGCTGAGGTCACAGGCGCTGGCCCAAGCTGCTGATGACAGGAGAACAGGACTGGCTTCGCTCAGAGATCGGATTCGATCTTACCATGAACGCCTGTAGGCCATTGTATATGCTCCTCCATGTATCCAATCCCTTTTGGATTTAATAGAAATTTTTCCTTTTGTCTTGACTTCCGTTGGGTATCCAATACTGTTCTTGCCTGAGAATGTCATCTTTATTTGTTTGGATAATGAGATATGGTTGTCTGTCGGTTCAGAGGTCGCAATGACATAACCGATTGAGGCGTTGCCAGTCTCGAGGTTAGCCCTTTGTGGGGCTGAAAGAGGAGGTACCTGCCTTTTGTAAATGTCAGCAGGGCTCGAGATTGAGACTTAGCTGTCTGCTGGTTCAGAGGTCGCAATGACATAACCAATTATGACGCCACTAAGCTCAATGGATGGATGAAGCTTGGCTACCTGCCAGTTCAGAGGTCGCGATGACATAACTGGTTGAGGAGCCACCAAGCTCAAGGTTGGTGATACTTGTCTTTTGTAAATGTCAACTAGTATCGAGACCTGTCTTTTGTAAATGTCAACAGGGCTCGAGATTGAGACTTAGCTGTCTGTTGGTTCAGAGGTCGCAATGACATAACCGATTGAGACGCCACTAAGCTCAATGATGAATGAGACTTGGCTATCTGCCAGTTCAGAGGTCGCGATGACATAACTGGTTGAGAAGCCACCAAGCTCAAAATTGGTGATACTTGTCTTTTGTAAATGTCAATAAGTATCGAGACCTGTCTTTTGTAAATGTCAACAGAGCTCGAGATTGAGACTTAGCTGTCTGTTGGTTCAGAGGTCGCAATGACATAACCGATTGAGACGCCACTAAGCTCAATGATGAATGAGACTTGGCTATCTGCCAGTTCAGAGGTCGCGATGACATAACTGGTTGAGAAGCCACCAAGCTCAAAATTGGTGATACTTGTCTTTTGTAAATGTCAACAAGTATCGAGACCTGTCTTTTGTAAATGTCAACAGGGCTCGAGATTGAGACTTAGCTGTCTGTTGGTTTAGAGGTCGCAATGACATAACCGATTGAGACGCCACTAATCTCAATGATGAATGAGACTTGGCTATCTGCCAGTTCAGAGGTCGCGATGACATAACTGGTTGAGAAGCCACCAAGCTCAAAATTGGTGATACTTGTCTTTTGTAAATGTCAACAAGTATCGAGACCTGTCTTTTGTAAATGTCAACAGGGCTCGAGATTGAGACTTAGCTGTCTGTTGCTTCAGAGGTCGCAATGACATAAACGATTGAGACGCCATTAAGCTCAATGATGAATGAGACTTGGCTATCTGTCAGTTCAGAGGTCGCGATGACATAACTGGTTGAGAAGCCACCAAGCTCAAAATTGGTGATACTTGTCTTTTATAAATGTCAACAAGTATCGAGACCTGTCTTTTGTAAATGTCAACAGGGCTCGAGATTGAGACTTAGCTATGTGTTGGTTCAGAGGTCGCAATGACATAACCGATTGAGACGCCACTAAGCTCAATGATGAATGAGACTTGGCTATCTGCCAGTTCAGAGGTCGCGATGACATAACTGGTTGAGAAGCCACCAAGCTCAAAATTGGTGATACTTTGGGAAAAGGTCTCGTATTTCTCGGGGAGAAATGAGGAAATTGCTGTCATAGGTTAAATGTTAACGTAACAGTGGAATATATGTGGTCCTACCATTCTATGGATGAGAATTGGTAAGTGACTTTGGAGGTCTCGTTCTCACGAGGAGAAATGAGGGGACTGCTGTCATAGGTTTAATGTTAACGTAACAGCGGAATATGTGGTCTTACCATTCTATGGATGAGAATTGGTAAGTGATTCTGGAGAGGGAATCAAATGGGAGCAGGTCCCTTGGGATTTTTAGCAAACCCCCAGCTATGGGTTTGATATGCTTGGAGGAAGAGAGAGGCTCTCTTTGTGCGCATTTTGGACGCGCGGATCTCGATCAGAGGTGGAATGTTAACTTGATCGAGAGAAGGATCCTTGATTAAGGATAGTACTTCTTTAAGAACTTGCCATTGATTGGCATCATGAGTAGGTCACCATCTGCAGTCATAAGGCGGTATGCTCCGTTTGAATAGACTGTTTCTATTACAAATGGTCCTTCCATTTAGGCTGAAATTTGCCTTTGGTCTTGTGCGTCATAATCATCGGTCGTCTGACGGCTAAGACCAAGTCTCCTTTCTGGAAGACCCTTTGCTTTACCTTCTTATTGAAGGCTTTTGACATCCGAGCCTGATATAGCTCGATGTGTTGCTGAGCTTGTAGCCGCTTCTCGTCCAGGGCTTCGAGCTCTTGAAGACGCAGGCGATCATTGTCTTCTGATGTCATTTTATTAGTCAGGGCTACTCGCAATGATGGCACCTGGATTTCCAATGGGATAACCGCTTCGCACCCATATACCAGGGAAAAAGGCGTATTGCCTGTCGGTGTCCGAACCGTAGTCCGGTAGGCCCAGAGACATTCACCGAGCTTTTCATCCCAATCTCGCTTATTCGAGGAGATGAACTTCTTGAGCAGCTTGATGATTGTCTTGTTGAATGCTTTTGCCAAGCCATTAGCGGCAGGATTGTAGGCGGTTGAAGCCACATTCTGAATCCGGGATTTATCGCAGAACCGATAGAACCCTTGGCTTATGAACTGAGGACCATTGTCGTGGATGATCCGCTTGGGGACACCAAATCGATGGATGACATGGTGTTTGATGAAGCTAACCAAATTGGAGGTTTTGATTTCGGCCAACGGTATGGCCTCTGCCCATTTTGAGAAGTAATCGGTTATTGCGAGGATAAACCGATGACCTATTGCCGAAGAGGGGCTGATTGGCCCTATGACATCGATTCCCCATGCTTCAAATGGCCATGAAGCAACAGTGGGGTGGAGCAACTCCGAAGGCTGGTGTATGAAGTCAGCATGGACTTGACACGCTTTGCACCTTCGTGCATGTTGGGTGGCGTCGGCTATCATAGTCGGCCAAAAGTACCCAAGCCTGTGCAGCCTGTCTTTAAGCTTTGGACCCGGCTGGTGAGCTCCGCAAATGCCATCGTGTGCTTCTTTAAGCACTTCCTGTGCCTCTGAATGAGAGAGGCAACGGAGGAGGACACCGTCATATGAACGACGGTAGAGTGTCTTCAAAGTGGGATCATAGTAGAAACGGAGAGATCTCCGTCTGATGGACGCCGCTTCTTTAGAATTGTCTGGAAGCAGACCGTGCAGAGCATAGTCAATGAGAGGGAAGCGCCAATCCCTCAGCTCAAGACCCACGGAGATATTATGGACCTCTCGGGCTCTTAGCACCTGCTTGGAGCATACAAGATGTCGGGTTGCGACTGTGAGGTGATACTCGGTGTCGGCTGGCAAAGCTAGCGTCGTCGCTAATGCAGCGAGAGCATCCGCCTTGGTATTCTGAGATCGAGACACATGCCCGATGTAGAAGCCTTCAAATAGGCTAGCCAGTTCGATGGCTGTATGATAGTGAGGCACCAAGTCCTCATGACGGACTTCATATTCGCCTTTGACTTGACTAATGATCAGCTTTGAATCGCCATAAGCTTCGAGGTAGCGTACCCCCATTCCATGGGCGAGCTGGAGACCAATGAGCAGGGCATTGTATTCTGCTACATTGTTAGAACATGACTCGATCAAGGAGAATGCTCTGGGAAGGATGTGATCCTGTGGGGAGATGAACACAACCCCCACTCCGGCAATAATCTTTCCTTTGGGGCCCATCCGCGATGCTCCGTCGAAGAACATCTGCCACACTTCCTCTACTGAGGTTGCATTAGACTCGAAGACTTCATCAGGGATGTCTTCGTGGAGCTTTGAATGTTCCGGAACTGGATGCGCAGCCAAGAATTCTGCAAGGGCCTGACCTTTAACTGCCTTCTGGGGGGTAAAGGTCATGTCATATTGGGACAATAGAAGAGCCCACTTAGCCAACCTTGAATTCAGTGACCCTGGCTTCATCATGAGAAGACATAAAGGGTTCACCCTGGAGATGACATGTATGGTTTGGCCAACCAAATAATGTCGTGTCTTCTGGACAGCGAAGACGAGAGCTAAACATTCTTTCTCGATAGAATTGTAGCGAGATTCCACTCCTATGAGGGTCCTGCTCAGATAATAAATGGCTTGCTCATGGCCATTGTCGTCCTTCTGAGCGAGGAGGGCGCCGAGGGAATAGTCCAGAGCTTTTACATAAAGCAAGAATGGCTTCCCTGATGTAAGGGCCACTAAAACCGGAGGTTTTGTGAGATACCTCTTGATGTCTTCATAAGCTTCTTGACAAGCTTGATCCCATACGAAGGCAGTACCCTTTTTCATGAGTCGGGTAAAGGGCTGGCAACGGCCTGAAAGATTTGCAATGAATCTTCTGATGTAGGCCAACCTGCCTTGCAAGCCTCTGAGCTCTTTGAGGTTCCTTGGTGGATGCATGCCCTGGATGGCTTTGACTTTGTCTGGGTCCAGATGGATCCCTTTTGATGTGATAATGAACCCAAGGAATTTCCCGCTTGACACTCCTAAAAAGGATTTTGTCGGGTTCATTTTCAACTGATGAGCCCGCATTATATCGAACATCGTTCTCAGGTCGCGAAGATGTTCATCTTTGTTGCGGCTTTTGACGGCGATATCGTCAACATAGCATTCCACCGTCTTTCGGAGATGATCGCGGAAGATCATATTCATCGCCCGCTGATAGGTTGCTCCGGCATTCTTCAGTCCGAAGGGCATTACAGTGTAGCAGTATACCCCCAATGGCGTTCGGAAAGAAGTATGCTTCTCGTCGTCGGGATACATCTTGATCTGGTTGTACCCTGAGAAGCCATCCATGAAAGACATCCTCTCGAACCCGCATGTGTTGTCGATCATGACATCGGTGATGGGCAGTGGGAATTCATCTTTGGGACAGGCCGTATTGAGATCACGGTAGTCGATGCAGATTCGTATTTTCCCACTCTTCTTGAGGACGGGGACTATATTAGCCACCCAATCTGGATGTTGTTCCTCTCGGATAAAGCCACATGCAATGAGTTTGTGAACCTCGGCTTCAATAGCCTCCATGATGTTTGGGCGGAACCGACGTTGTTGCTGCTTGACTGGCTTGACGTCGGGCTTGATGTTTAGACGGTGCATGGCGACCTGTGGATCAAGTCCGGGCATGTCTTCATAGCTCCAGGCGAAGACGTCTATGTACTCTTTTATGAGCATTATCAATTCTTCCTTTTCGATAAGTGATAGGCTTTCACTTATGAAAATAGGCTTGGGGTGATCTTGACTACCCAAGTTGACCTGCATCACCTTGTCTTCAGTAGGTGGCTCGCGCAGCTCAAACCGCTTTTCCCATTGGAGGCTTAATTGCTGGGCCCATGGTTCCTCATCGGTTCCCTCTGCGGGTTCCAACTGACTGCTCGAAGTCATGAGGCTTTCGAACATTCCTCCTATGCTAACATCTGAGTCCCATTCGGAGGATGAGGCTGATTGTGACGGAATCGACCCGTTGCTCTTGGCTCGAATTGCCGTTGATGATGTGGGTGTGACATACCCCAACCCCCTGCGTGTACTATCATAGTAATTTGCAGGCTTCCCTTTTGGGACGGAGTTACGCATCAAACTGCGTCTTCCTTTTCCAAAGTTCAGGCCCGCTCCCTGCTTCAAGTTGTAACCCATTTTCTTCATAATATGGCGCGCTGATGGCGCATAATGAAAGAACTGTGAAACATCTGACTCTGAGCTTGAGTATGCAGTTGTGGGTCTCCCTGGCCGGGCTCTACCGAAGATTATCGGCGACTGACCTTGCTTGGACGGAGGGACTACCAGCGTGGCCCCTTCTATAGCCTCCACAGATGTGCTGGCCACACTTGGCTCATGTACGGGCATATGCAGAGAGCCATCCATAATGGATTTAATCGACCCGATGCTCGCAGGATAATCAAAAGAAATATTATCATTAATTATCCATTCGCCTTCCTCTTCAGGAGGGATATTACATTGGGGGTCATTAAGGCATGATATAATTGGTTCGCCAATCAGAATGGCTGGCATGCCTGCTTCAGATTCTGAATCCGCCTCATTGCCACTTTCATCATTGTCCGGCAATGATTCTCCAAGTGTTCCACTAGCCTCTTGATATAGGAGAGCATCAGTGAAGTAGTTTTCCACCCCCTTGAAGGGTTGCTTTTCAGCGAAGACAGTTCGTACTGTCGCATCATCTTCAACATATTTGAAGCATTGGTGGAGGGTGGAAGGAACGATCCAGTTGGCATGGATCCAAGGCCGACCCAGCAACAAGTTATATGATGTATCGGCGTCAATGACATAACATGTCACTTCTGACTTTAGGCTTCCGATTCTGCAATGGAGCCGAATTTTCCCAAGTGGATGACTGCTCCCAGCATTGAAACCGTATATTGTAGTGGTAGTTGCGGATAACCTATACAGCGGTATGCCGAGAAAATAGAGGAGCCTTTTGGGGATGATGCTGAGTGCAGACCCCGGATCGACTTGTACCTTCTCGATGCAGGTTGAACCGATATATCCGGTGTAGTACAGAGGTCGATCGTGTTTGCTGTCCTTGAGAAGCATGTCTTCCGCCGTGAAGGTAATAGCAGGCACCTTTGATTGTGCGTGATGACATTCTAGCAGGAAGGCAGCATCTCATCATCAGGCACCTCGGGTATGCATGCCAGAAAGGACTCTGAGTTGGCTAGCGCATTTTTGAGTGCCTCTCTTGTCTCTTTAGAGAGACGAAGGAGCTCGTGTATTGTGATACGAGCCGGGATATTGGCGAAGTGGGCCAATATATCAAAGCGAAAGGGCGTGTCTAGCCCTTGGCCTGGCGGTTTCTTCAACACATGGTCGAACCGCACCTCCTTAGGCTTTTCCTTTACTTTGGCTGGAATTGGAGTGGATGCCGGTATTGGTACTGACGTCGTTTGCTGTTGTATCTCGTCAGTAGACTTGTCATACTGCCTTAGGTATGACTTTCTAGATCGGGTGCCCGTCTGTTGAGGCGCATCTGCCTGCGCCGTGCAAGCATGCTTTTCTCCTTCTGAATCGCTGAGGGAAGCCGAAGTAAGATTGTCATCATCTGGCAGGATAGAGATGACATTGCAGGACTTGCCTTTTGAATTAGGCTTCCTTGAACCCTGTTGAACGTCTTGGACGAGATCCGGGTGTATCCACATGACTTCCCCCGTCTCTAGTGTCAAGGGAACGAGACCTTTGCCATCTCGAGTCATGGGTGAAGGATGCCTTACTTCCAACCGTGGCGTGGGAGCTGGATAGGTCCCGTCGGGAACTGTGACCTTCTGGGTGCTGCCGAACTCGAGAGTCACCATATTGGCAGTGACTTTCTTCTGCTCCGTCTTCAATGTGAGGACGCCGGCATCAATTAAGGCTTGTATCCTGTCTTTAAGGACATAGCATTTGTCGGTGGGATGGTGAACCATCCTGTGGTAGAGACAGTACTTGGGGTCATTTGTGCGCTCCATCTTATTAGGACGCCGAGCATTTGGCAGCTTCATCTTATTCCCTTTGTGGAGCAGATGGAATATCATGACCACCTGATCGTCTCTGAAGGAGTACTGTTTAGGAGGGAACTTGGGCTCCTGATTGTTGAAGCCGCTCTTCTTGGCCTTTGAGTGCGCATCTCCAGATAGCTCGACGGACATAATTTCCTTCCCTTTAGCTTGGGAAGACTGCGGGAGATTGCTACGCCCTTTGTTGTTCGCACCCCATTTGCTTATAGGGGTGGATGGCTCGAACTTCTTAGCCGATTTCTCGGCTATCTCAGCTTGTTTGACCAATTCCTTCCAAGTGTGGGCCTTGACAGCCCCCATGCGAACTTCCACTTGATCCAAGAAGTTATGTCTGCATGTTTGTAAAAGCATGGGTAAAGGCATCCCTGCTGGGCACATCAAAGATAGATTTCTGAACCGCTCGATGTAGTCACGGACAGATTCGCCCTTCCTCTGCACAGTGGAAAGGAGCTTGTCCATAGTTACTTCGGTGTCATCCTCATAGAAGTGAGAGAGGAACCGAGTCTCTAGGTCAACCCAGGAATTGATAGAGCCCGGAGGAAGGCTTCGGAACCAGTCGAATGCCACCTCTTTCAAGGTGCCAATAAACAGCCTAGCCATGATGGCGTCGTTGCTTATGACATTACCAGTCTGGGACCGGAAGTAGTAGATGTGCTGATTAGGTGAGCTCTTACCATCATACGTATGCAACGTTGGTGGTTTGAACTTCGGTGGATATGGCACCGAATCCCATTCTATTGGGTAAGGGCGGACTGCCCCTACTTTGTTTAATTCATCCCTCTGAGCCAGGGATGCAATTTGGGCTTGAAGGCCTTTGAGGACTTCGGCATCTAGGGAAGAGCCTCCCTTGGATCTCTCCGTCTTGAGCGGATCATTGCTGAAATGTTCCTCCTCATCGTGATTACTTCCGGCATCACCATCGTTCCGGTTGGTGAGGAGTCGAGCTAGCATCTGTTGAATATTGTCCAGGGCCTCTTGCTGAGTTCTGGAGGTCTGCTCCTGAGCCTCCAAACGCCGACGAAGGTCGTCATTGGTGTTATCAGCCATATTGACCGATGCTTTGTCCGTCCGTACAGAACTGACCGTCGCTGAAGAGGCATACCCGCTGTCTTCATCTTCTCCATCGGATGATTGGGGTGACCGCCTGGCTGTAGCGCGGTCAGGGCCGTTGAGGAAGAAGGCTGCCCATAGTTATAGGGTATCGCGACCCTGGATCTGGTGTTTCGGAAAACACCTTCTTCGCGCACCAAGACTTCGCCTAAGCCTGGGCTATAATCTGGATCTGGGGAGCTGCAGGAGATGTCGTCAGATGTTTGACTTCCTCTCTGCGGCTCTCGCCCTCTTTCGGTCATGTTGACAGATGCAGAGGCTGGATCTCGCGAGATGCTCCTTTTATGGTGCTTCATTAGGATGCGTGCAAACAGTCGATCAAAGACTGATCGCCGGCATGGAGAAGTGGCGAGGGTCGGTCGTAACCGACACTGCATTGAATGGATCATCACCAACTGGCATCCACTTCGTTGACAATAGGGAGAAGTGGTCTGGAAAGGCTTCAATTTCCGCTTGTCTGCCAAGAATCCTCGCAGGTCGGCCCTGTAGGGGCTTGAACAATCTGGTGTAGAGATTTTCTCGGAGTGCACATAGGACGACGCGTCGTCCTCCTTATCCCTGCGGAAAGGATTAGCACTGAATTGTGCTCTGGTTCTAGCCTCGCGGCTGTAGACCCGATGAGTACGCTGAGGTACTGTAGCTCTGCTTGTGAAAACAAGGCTGGCGAAGGGCATTGCTGCTCTAGGCGACGGTATGATTGCCGTCTTGACTTTATGGTTGGCAGCATTGTTGGAGCAGGCGGGCATCTTGCCTTTTTCTTCATAAGAGAGGCGCGGTTTTGGCGTAGCTACGCCTGAAGCTTCAGCAGAAGATTTCTGTTTGGGCTTCCCTATCCGCTTCGGCAGAGGATGCTTAGGTTCGCAAGGAACCTGACTAGCCACATGAGAGGCTGTGGGGTGTTGGCAGAATTCTGCCTCTGGTTTCTGATTTGAAATCCTGGCCGTGAAGACCTTCTTGTGCTCCCGTGCTCGAAGCATCAAGTCACCCCCAGCGAGGACTTCTTCAAATCTTCTTTGATCGATCTGGACGACCAAGTTCTTAAAGGTGCAGAACTTGGGCCGCGGTCGTGCTTCCTTGTTGCGCCAAAGGACCGCAGCAGGTTCGCAAAGAACCTTTTCTGTCTCCGCAGAGACTTTCCTTGAAGATTTAGCCAGAGAGGATCTGGCTGCACCGGCTTTTCTGAATTCAGAGATAGACCCTAAGGTCTGATCGTCGCATTGCGACACTTGATTCTCGGCAGTGGAGAATTCTTTCCCCAGCGGAGTCGCCATCTTGTTTTCCATTATATTGGCAAAAGGGGAAAACTTACAAATAAAAGTTTGAGGAACTAAATTACAAGTATTCTTAAAAAGATTACAGGTAGATCTCCTCAGAGATTCTGGGAAAATGTGCCGATAGGAGTCTGGTCAGCGCGCGACCACTTTGTCCCTTTGATGATGCGAGCGATGAGATTCCCTTCTCGCCTGGTTCTGGGAATCAGAGAATAGAGGGTTGGTAGAACCCTCTGGCTACTTCTCAAGACCGCCTTCTGTGAGGAATTCTTTCTCGCCTGGTTCTGGAGATTCCTTGAGGAAAAGGGGTTGCTAGGGTATCACCACCCTGAATAGAGAAGTATTTCTCTTAAAAGTCTCTGAATTAGAGAGTGCACGGCGCGTTGTGAAGAAGTCCGATCTTCGTGGCTTAGAAGATGATCCCGGGGCTCGATGCTCGTCCGATCATGCGGTGCAATCCGATCTCTTTTCCCTTGTGCCCCTGGCGGGCTATTTATAGGGAAAGCAAGGGTAAAACCGTCCCCTTGAAGATATGGAAACAGATTGAATTGAATCTGTTTAAATCTGGAAAGTAGCCTTGCTGCGAGGCTAAAATAGCTTCTGCGGAGCTAGAGAATGGCAAGTCGGTTGATCTTTCCGATTTGTTGTGATCCTTTCCATATCGTCGGAGGATTTCCTCTGATCCTCTTACTTGTTTTAAGAGAGTCAAGAGATTTGTGGCAATCACCTGCCATATTTGGTCTCTGATTGGATTTGATCTGATTGGATCCGATCTCATCCGGAAATTTGATTGGTCAAAGGTTGACCATACCAGACCAATAGCGGAGCTGCCCGCTTTGAAGCTCATAGCGGAGCTAGAGGCAATTCCTGGCGAAGTCCGAAAAGAGGCTTTTCGGCGGAGCTGTCAGTTAGCTTCCTGGCGAAGTTGGATGATGTTAGCCTCTCAAGCGAGGCTATCTCCTTGGGCTAATGTAATGCTAAATGCTAGCATTTTAGACCTGCTGAGGTCTGTTTAGAAACAATCCGGGTTCACTGTTCTGCTTGCTGGATCAGTGGAGTCCAAGCTGCTTCCTTGTCCCTTGGAGGTGGGTGAAAACTGGTCTTCAGCTCGTCTGTCGCTAGACATTGTTCAGACCAATGAGAATCTTGTCTTTTTTAAGTGTCAACATACATAAATAGTCTTTGAAATACACCTATATTCATATGGATTCATATTTTTTGTTCTCACTAGTGTTTAACTACATGTATATACTAGTTCTAAAACACGTGCATTTAGACTAATGACCATGTTTGTTCTATACTTCATGTGGTGATTACTTGTTTAGATATAGTTTTCGTTAAAACTTATGTTTATACGTGTACAAGTAGTAAGCTACACTTGATTATTATATGTTTGTGTTTCATTGCTCATTTGTACTCATTACATGTAAATGTATAACCTAGTTTTGATGATTCTTTTATTTGTACTTGTTTTCTCTATTCTTGTACATGTTTTACTTTATGAATATGTTATTTTTATCTAAAACTAATAGATATACATGTATATCGTAGAGCCACTTACCTTCATGCAATATACTTTTGTGGACTAGTCTATATTTGGATATATATATGTATACTTTAGTTTAGACAAAACATACATATACCTTGAAGTTTGTTTTATTTTAATGAAAATTGAATTTTTATATTTTCATGTTTATAAAAGAATTTCATATGAGCTTCATGGCCTATCTCTATGATTATGCTTATTACATGACTCTTACACTCTATATTTGGTGTTTACTCATGATTTTTGTTTCATGAGCATATATGTGCTTTATTGCTACTTGAGTATCGATGATCTTGAGATTTTCATGTTTTCATAGGATACTTATTTTTTTATTCCTTGCTTGAAGGATTTCAAACTATTTTTGAAAACTACTGTAAATTACTTCATTATTCTTCATGTAGTAGTGATTTTCAAACTTTACTAAAATATTTTCAAATCATTTTTTTAAAAACCCTACCTTCAAAGGGCGGTTAGATGGGCGACCATACCTTGTATACCCTTATTGAACATCTTTTAAACTTGTGCGTGAATAGGATGGTAGGTATGAGTTATACACATGCTCTTCATGATATTTTATATGTTTGTAAGCTCATATTTATTTTTTATATATGTATGCTTCAAATTTCAATTGGTATTTCCATTTTCATACAAACATATATATGATTTGATTGTGCTTGTTTTATATTGTCTTTACATTTTTAAAGTACAAATTATGTTTATGTTAAGCTTGATTTTAATTCAAATGTTAATTGGCATCTTTACAATCTTATGCTTTGATTTCTATTGGTATTTATTTGGTATCAAAATGTACTTCATATTTCACCTTCAATTGGCATCAAAATCTACTATTGGTATCTTTAAAAAAAATTCTACAAGTGGTACTAACATTTATTTTTTTCAACTACTATTTGATTTCATTGGTATCATAATTCATTTTGTTGACTTCAAGAAATTTTAAAAAAAATTTAAAAGTGGTTTCAAAATTTGTTGATATGTATTGTGTATATGTAAGGGGAGCTTAACATCTCCTCTATATATATAGATTCATGTTGAGTGTATTACACATATAATAGAGCTTGACTTCTCTTCATTATGTAGTACACGTGTGTAGGAGGAGTTTAACATCTCCATTTATATATTGTATATTATGCTTTATGTGGGTTAGGGTCTAGTCATACCCTCTCCCTGTAATGCATGTATGCAGGGGAGCTAACTTAACGTCTCTTCTCTTCATGAATGTATACATCTTTATTGTTTGGTTGTCTTCACCCCTTTGTTGATGAATTGACAAAAAGAGGGAGAATAATTTAGAGAGTTTAAATATGCATGTTTATATCATTGTTTATGCATATATGTTTGTGTTTACTTTATGCATTTCATTGAATATCTATTTGTTTATTTCTATGCATGAGTTAAAGGAGAGCTTCTATGAAGCTTATCTTTAATCCATGCATATATAACTCCATGAGTTTTGTCATCATCAAAATGGGAGAGATTGTTGGCCTAAAGGCCCATCCTTCTAGTTTTAATGATGATTGACTCATGTAGTTATAGTATTAATAATCTTGTGTTTATATAGTTTTAGATTTTCTATCAAGATCTTAGTAGATGTTTAGCTTCAACAAAGGAGTTTTGGAGCTAACACATGTAGATTCAAGAGCTCGCGCGTCAAGATCACATCTAGCGTTCGATGGAGTCAAGCTCTTTGGATCGTGTTTGGATCGAGTCGGCTTAGAGAAGGAGTTTTACAAGAAGATTTCGATTTATTTAGTTTTAGTTTGTGTTTTGATCTTATGTAAGATAGACTAATGTTGATATGCTCAAGTTCACACACACAAGTTCAATATGTTTGACTTTAATTTAACCGGTTTTGGATTTCATGTACACACATATATAGTTTTCATGAATAGATAGAATCAAAACAAGTTTACATGGTTTAATACATTATTGGATTTTCATCTATATACATCTATGCTTTATATATTTTGAAAACTTATTTTGATGATTTTATTTCATGTGTTTAGAGTTTTGTAATTAACAAAACTTATTTTGGATGTAATGTCAAAAACATAGATATATCTTTTATATGTGTATTGGATTCTATCCATACACTCTATGCTTCAAAAGAGTTTAAATATCTTATTTTTATATTTATACAAGGTTGAGAGAAATCGGCTTTCCATTTCAAGGTTTAGTTTTTGGAAAATACTGATTTTGTGTTAAAACTTAATTTCTATATCAAAAAAATAGTTCAAATAGTTTGTAATATATGTTGATTTTTGGTCACATATATTTGTTCTTCAAATATTTATAAGAACTTATTTTTGTGAAATTTTATGAGATTTTATGGGATTGTATAGGTGTTAAAAAGACCAAGTTTCAAACCCTATATACCCTAGCCTGAGCCCGCTGGCAGTCGACCAAACCAGAGCTCGGTCGACCGATGTGCACTAGGACGTGCACAAGGCCTTGTCTATAAGGCCGATCGACCGGGCAGTCGACCGACTGTAACTACCCAACTCTCAGGTAGTGCCGGTGGACCGGGCGGTCGACCAATAGGGCTAAGTGCCTTTAGGCTCGGTTGACCGGACGGTCCACCGGTAGGCGAGTTTGCCTGGGTGATTAATACACAATATTGCATATTTTATCACATAATTCCCATGCATTTAGTTAATAAATATATGATTTTTACTCATCTTCTCTATATATTTGCAGGTTCACACTCTAATGGAGAGAAAGCCAATAATCACTTTAATTAGCAATAATTAAATGTGATTAAGTCCAAGATTAAGATAAAGCCAAATTTAAATCCAAGATCCAGAGAGATCCGCGTAACAACTCCAGATTCTAGAAGGCCACGTGGATAACAACCTCTCAACCAATCAGCAATAGAAATCTGTTGCTGAACAGAAGCCGTTTTGCCGCGCCTTTGCCGCCAATTCGCGGCAATCTGGAGGCCGTTGAGATCCGGATTTTGCGCCAACAGGAAGGGCTCTCGAAGCTTCTCTCTCAGCCTATAAATACTGCACCTGGACCTGCGAGTAAAGACTGAATGGAGAAGAGAGGAGAAATTGTTAGTATGTTGTAATTTTTAGGTTTTTCTCTAGGTTTTAGTTTTTTAGTCCCTCTTCTTCTTCCCTAGATACTTTGTAAAATAGAGAGATTGTGAGAGAGAGAGAGAGCTTGTGTAATCAAGGAGTGACAACTTGAAGCAACAAGGATTCATCCATTCTTCTTCCTCTACTTGAGCATCGTTCTAGTTTACTTGCTTTCTTTACTTGCTTTCTTTACTTTCTTGCAATTTACTTCATGCTTTGCTTTTCTTCATTAATGGCTTGTAGCTAATTTTTCTACCATGTACTAGCTAACCACTAGCCTTGCCATCTTCACTAACTCATGGGTGATTGCTTTATTTCATCTTGCAAGTTGGATGGTCTTCTCTTCTCCGATGGGTTAAACCACCCTTCATCTACATGAGAAAGTAATTAGATCAACACGCGAGACGAAACCTACGCCGATGGAGTGACAACATGAAGCACGCATTCACTATCACGGAGTTTGGTAAGCTTTGGCAAGGTAGTAAGGTAAGCTAGTCATGGTTTGCTTCTTCAAGTTTACTTTCTTTTTAGTTTTAGTCCAAAGCCAATCTTGTTTTGATTTCTTTTCCGACTTTTTCACCATGAACATAACCACCAATTCTTTTATTTCTTTTTCCAACGATTCTTTATTCTTTTAAGCATAAAAGAATCTTCGTTTTACATCTTCACTACCTATCGTCAAAGCTTCCATCGCGAGCTCTCCCTGAGAATCGACTCGGTATAGCCTTATGCTATAACGGAGATTGGAAAGGATACATCGACTACATTTACATACACCTTTCTCATCTAATCAAAATGGCGCCGTTGCCGGGGAGAGCAACGTTTTAGGTTTAAAGTGAAGTACTAAACGAATCTTCTTCTCTGTTGCAGGTTACAGGTTGAAGAAAAAGGAAAATATTCAGTGCAGAAACATACAAGTGGACCTGGGCCTCTGCTCTCGAAAGCAGAGACCAGGATCCCTCCAAATTGCCGCGTTCCCGCGGCAAAAGCCGCGGCTCCGCGGCAAAGAGGAGATCACTACTGACCAAATTTCTGCAGGGCTTGCTTCTCTGCAAAATACTTCTGCTGCAGTACTTGATTTCCTGTATTATTCATCCTATTCCTGCTAATAAATTCAACAGTAAAAAATTGGTTGTTAACGTTAAAAATTGTTTAGACATTTGTATTCTAGGCACGTGTCTTTTCAATTCATTTACTTTTACTGTTGAAGAGTGCTGGATGCATGGTACGTAAGCATTGCATGTAGACTAGGAATCATCTCTTGCTTGATTTTCATGCTTTGAGTGAATCTTAGTGATATCTCTTGTACACTTGCACAATTCAATTTTAAGGGCATAACCCGTAAATAAGATAAGGTGGGGGAGTTCATTACCCTTTCCTTAGCCCGAAAACCACAATCCAAGCACTCACTAACCCAAGCCTAATTTAATAAAAAAGTAGACGTTGGCCCTAGGGACATCTCGGACTCAATTAGGAGATTATCCTAAGGATGAAAAGTGTTGGAATTTAACTCTTGCAAAATCAGTGTCTAGGAAAGGGATTGAGGGCCGAAAGCCCGAAGGGTGGTGGTTACTTAATTAAGGAATGTCTCTGACGGAAAACCTCCCACCAACCTTGACCTTCCCTGGCTGATTAGCTTGTGGTTAGAGTCTACACTAAACCTCCCGTGGACAGTCTATCAGTTAGGAGTCGTCTAGGTCATAAGTCTACACTAACTTAGGTTAGAATTTTTTTTCTTTTGTTTGTTTGTTTGTTTCTTTTTGTTTGTATTTGATTGTGTGATATGGCATTCAACAATTCTTTCAATAATAATCCATATTTCACACTGACTTCATATTCGGATAATTCCAACCCGGTGTTTTACAATATGCACCAACCAAATACACCGGGTTGGCCTTATCCGAATCAATATGACCCATACCCCCCATCTAATAATTATACTGTCCATAATAATTTCAACTCTTCACCGAGTAATTGGGGATTCACGTACCCCGAGTCAAATTCTCAAATTCCTTGTCCACCATATTCACCTTGTCCACAGTATTCATTTCCAGATTCCGCTTCATATACTCCTTTTTCTGAACCACCAATTGAAGAAAAATCTGATTTACTAAGGAGTATAGAAGCCAATTTACAGAGAGTTGAGCAGAAACATCAGGAACCATTTCCCTCTCCAATTCCACAGTATTTTCAAGAGTCTTACTCAGTTCCACCTTTTCATAATGAACAACCATTTGTCATGGAAACAAGTAAAGATCTCTTGTGTGAGTCCACTTTTCCATCATCACACATTTGTGACTCACATTATTCACAAAATTTCCAATTTCAAGATTCCTATACTCCCATTCTAGAGCAGCCATCTGTAGAAATATCACGTTTAGAAAAGAGTATAGACATCTTGAAAGAGTCTTTGTTACAATATCAAACAACACGTGCCGAGTCTTTCAATAGTGTGAAAGAACAATTGGATAACCTTCTTAGGAATGAGGAAACTCTATCCTATCAACCTTTGACTAATCCAGTTATACCACACTCTATTGATATGACTCAAGACTCATATCATTTTGGAAATCCAGATTCAATTTCAGCACACTCATCTACACTTGTCCAACCTTCAAATCCCATTGACATCTTGGCAAGTTTTCCTTTTCCTGAAATTGAACTTGAACATGAATATGATCTTGCACTTCCACTTGATGATTCAATTTCTTCCTGATTCAATTATGACTCCAGTGTCTTCACATGATTTCACTTCATTTCCCGAGTCAGTATTGGATCCAGTTCCTATCTATTGTGAAATTGAATCACCAATCATTCATGATGCTCATGTTGAACTTGACCAATTCCATACTTTTGAAAGTCCCATTGATAAATTGGCAAGTTCACATTTTTGTGGAATTGAACTTCATGAAGATTATGATCTTGAACCCCAACTTAGTGATTCAATTCTTTTTCCCGATTCCATAATGACTCCGGTATCTTTACCTGACTTCAATCCTTTCCCGGAGTCGACATTGGATCCTATCCCAATTCACAATGAAGTTGAATCACCCATCTTTGAGGATCATATCAAACTTGACCAATTCATTACTTTTGAAAATTCCATTGACAAATTGGCAAGTTCCTCATGTATTGAACTACATATGGAATGTGACCTAGATTCTCACAATCTCTTTACTTCTGAAACTGATTGTACAATTCTAGCGGAGGATGTTGACTTAAGTTTCGAAGAATTGTACGGTGATGAGCTAGAATTTCTTAATATTGGAAGTAAAGAGATATCACCTTTAGAAAGTCACATTCCATTGTTGGAGAATGATTGTGGACTTGAGCTTCATTTTCTTGACTTGGACCCTGAACTCATTTCAATTCCTGAATCTTTACTTGACTCAAATCACCTTTCTGAGTCAGTATTAGTTCCTGTCATTCCTCAGTCCAAGTCAACTGTTCTATCATTTCATCTTCCATTCTGGGACAAGGTAGTTGATAAATTTGACTCAGAAATTATTTGGAAAATCTGGAAATTAGATGGGGTCATGTACATAATAAAAATCATACATGCATACATCATTCTTGTGGGTCATATTCATGATAGTTTTGGTGGGTTCCTCAAGACCCAAGGAAAAGTTGATTGGGCCATGTTCCGTGGACCAATCCGACCACCACCGGAACCACCACCTTAAGGTAATTTTTGTTCCTTCCCTTTCCATTTTGTTTCATGCATACATATATCATGATGCATTGAGGACAATGCATGAAATAAGTGAGGGGGAGGGTTTACTAACTTAGAGTTTTTAGATTTTCTTTCTTTTACACTTCTTTTAGAAATAATAAAAATAAAATAAAAAAATAAAAAAATAAAAACTTTTTGAAATAAGAGACAAAGTTTTGTTCTATTTTTAAGAAAATTAAGATGTATCTTAGAAATTAAGAAAGCCTTAATTATGACATCTTAAACCTAGTTGAAGTAATAGATCTTGTTTAAAATTATAGGCTAAGTAAGAAAAATTGGTGAGATATTTTTTATCTGGAATTTTTTGCCTTAGATAAGTATGCACTTCACACTTACACATTTCTTGGGATGGAAACAAAGACCAAAATGCCATGAAAACATAAAAATAAAAAGAAATATATATATATATATATATATATATATATATATATATATATATATAAATAAAACATCACCTATTAAGCTAGAGAATTATGCCTTAAGAAGCATGATTATTCACGCCTAACGGTGGTAAAGGAAATAAATAATCCCCTTTAGTTTTGTGGCCTTTTTTACTCGAGACCTTAAACCCGAGGGATGTTTTCTCATCTGGTGCCCTAAGACCGTTCTGGTTTGGGAGTCATCGGTTATAGGCTCGCTACAAGGGTAAACTAGAAAGCCTAAACTATGGGAAGAAAAAGCATAAAAAAGTATATATAAATAAATAAATGGCTTGATGGTTAGAGTTGAAATCCCAGAAATCTTCACTAAACACAGTGTGCATACTATCTAGGTTTTATGAAAGATAAAATATTCAATCCAATTTTAAGTTCTTAGCTTAACTGAAGACAAGATCTTGCATGGAGATTAAGTTTAAGAAAGAATGATTATATGTGGACTTATGACCTTAGATCACTTATATTTTTGCAAAAATAGTTTGGAAACATGTCTCTTATTCAAAATGCGTTTTCAAAACACTAACATTTGTCTTCTTTCTTTATGGATTTTGTGGGTGTAATCCGCTGAAAACCCTCAGGAGACAACACTCCTCCTCTAGGGTAACCTAGAGGTTTAACGGCTTGTTGCACACGCTCAGTGCAATCGCGTCACCTGCGAAAGTGGTGTAATAAAATAGGTAGTTAGGATTTTCTTTTCTTTGTTTTGCTCGGGACGAGCAAAAGAATAAGTGTGGGGGTGTGATTAATACACAATATTGCATATTTTACCACATAATTCCCATGCATTTAGTTAATAAATATATGATTTTTACTCATCTTCTCTATATATTTGCAGGTTCACACTCTAATGGAGAGAAAGCCAATAATAACTTTAATTAGCAATAATTAAATGTGATTAAGTCCAAGATTAAGATAAAGCCAAATTTAAATCCAAGATCCAGAGAGATCCGCGTAACAACTCCAGATTCTAGAAGGCCACATGGATAACAACCTCTCAACCAATCAGCAACAGAAATCTGTTGCTGAACAGAAGCCGTTTTGCCGCGACTTTGCCGCCAAATCGCGGCAATCTGGAGGCCGTTGAGATCCGGATTTTGCGCCAACAGAAAGGGCTCTCGAAGCTCTTCTCTCAGCCTATAAATACTGCACCTGGACCTGCGAGCAAAGACTGAATGGAGAAGAGAGGAGAAATTGTTAGTATGTTGTAATTTTTAGGTTTTTCTCTAGGTTTTAATTTTTTAGTCCCTCTTCTTCTTCCCTAGATACTTTGTAAAATAGAGAGATTGTGAGAGAGAGAGCTTGTGTAATCAAGGAGTGACAACTTGAAGCAACAAGGATTCATCCATTCTCATTCCTCTACTTGAGCATCGTTCTAGTTTACTTGCTTTCTTTACTTGCTTTCTTTACTTTCTTGCAATTTACTTCATGCTTTGCTTTTCTTCATTAATGGCTTGTAGCTAATTTTTCTACCATGTACTAGCTAACCACTAGCCTTGCCATCTTCACTAACTCATGGGTGATTGCTTTATTTCATCTTGCAAGTTGGATGGTCTTCTCTTCTCCGATGGGTTAAACCACCCTTCATCTACATGAGAAAGTAATTAGATCAACACGCGAGACGAAACCTACGCCGATGGAGTGACAACATGAAGCACGCATTCACTATCACGGAGTTTGGTAAGCTTTGGCAAGGTAGTAAGGTAAGCTAGTCATGGTTTGCTTCTTCAAGTTTACTTTCTTTTTAGTTTTATTCCAAAGCCAATCTTGTTTTGATTTCTTTTCGACTTTTTCACCATGAACATAACCACCAATTCTTTTATTTCTTTTTCCAACGATTCTTTATTCTTTTAAGCATAGAAGAATCTTCGTTTTATATCTTCACTACCTATCGTCAAAGCTTCCATCGCGAGCTCTCCCTGAGAATCGACTCGGTATAGCCTTATGCTATAACGGAGATTGGAAAGGATACATCGACTACATTTACATACACCTTTCTCATCTAATCGCTGGGCGATCGACCGGGCGGTCAATCGGTGGCTCAACGGTCATAAATATGACCATTGACCGGTCGACCAGCCGGTCGACCGACAGGTCAAAAAATGACCTTCTGGACCCTAACTGCTGTTTTCTTAAGAGCTTATAAATAGGGGTTCTCTTGAGCTATTTTAACCAAGATTTCTAAGAGCTATTCTTCCCATCTTTTTAGTGGTTTGCAGCAAATTTAAATGAAGTTTTTGAGCCTAAAATTTTTATCTTTTATTTGTATTTCAAAGTGTTGGAAAAATCAAACAAAAGGAAGTCTTTGAGAATTTGGTTTTAATCTTTATTTACATATCCATCTAGTAATTTTTCCAAGTGTTTTTCTTTGTTATTCTCTTTTTCAAACACTTTGTTTTCTCACACTTGAGCTATCATCTCTAATCTTATCTATAGGATCGTTTTTTTGTGAGAAAAATTATTTGTGGTCTATTGTGATCACCAAGTGTTATTTGTGATCATTAGATCACCGAGATTGTAACCTTTTCTTCGCTTTGGCTTTGTGCTTATCCCTCTTGTGTAGAGGTGATTATGTTTGAGAGAGTAGTGTACTCCAAGTGTAGAGTTGTAATTCCTCAGTGGAGGTCCCTTTGTAGAAGGTCCTGTGTGGACATAGTGGAAATCCTTCTGTGTGAAGGCGGGGACGTAGAGCAGTGGCTCGAACCTCGAAACATATCTTGTTGTTTGTGTTTGCTCCACTATCTCTCAACTCTATCTCTCTTATATCTTGCATTGCTTTCTATTCCACATATTTATATGATAGATATAGTTTGTATGTGCTTACACTTGTGTTGAACTAAGAGAGCTTCATATAGAACCTCAACTCTTAATCTAGAGGAATCTTGAGGAGATAGTCCAGAGCCCTTCTTGGGAAATTCGGTTACACTCTTGGGTTCCACATAGTGTGTTGCAATTGAGTTGTAAATTCCATATCATTTCTCTATAGGTGTATTTCAGCATTATAAGATTTAACCTACACTGTGGGTCTCTCTTCATGGTTGCTTCTTCATTAAGATAAATGCGATGTTGAACTATGGCTAGACTCAATCCCTTTATGTCGGTCATAGTCCAACCAATGGCTTCCTTATGTTTCCTAAAAATTGTCATAAGGTTCTCTTCTTGCCCGTCAGTCAGATGGGAAGCGATTAAGATGGGCAAAGTCTCTTGTTTGTCTAGATACACATACTTAAGATGCGTAGGCAAAGCTTCCAACTCTAAGGAAGGGGTAGTCTCGATGGAAGGAGGAGTAAATTTTATTGGTTTCATATTTAGTGATATAGGGTTTGATGCCCAATTCACAGCGAACTCGATAATTTGATTGAGGTTGAAGTCTCGGTCTCTAACTCGAATCACAATCAATTTCTTGTTTTAACTTTTCTCTATACTCGCTAGTCAAGTTCTCAATGAGGTTGACTTAGAATGTTTGATCTTCTATATCACTGGGTTGCTTTCTTAGGTTGAAGACATTGACTTCTCTAGTCCTGTCTCCAAAGGTTAACCTCATGGATCTATTCTAAAGTTAATAATTGTGTTGGCAGTAGCAAGGAATGGACACTCTAAGATAACGGGAGTTTGAGACATAGGATTGGACACAGGTTGTGTCTCAAAAACTATGAAATCAATGGGGTAGATAAACTCCTCGACCCAGATAAGGACATCATTAATTTTCTCTTTGGAACTTTCATTGACCAGTCAGCCAATTGGATGGTGACTCGGATTAGACTATGCTCCTCCAACCTAAGTTGTTGATAAACTGAGATGGGGAACAAGTTAATGCTTGCTCTCAAATCAAGGAGTGCCCGACTAATTTCGGCTTGTCCTATAGTGCATGCAATGGTAGAACAACCCAGATCCTTGTACTTCACAGGGATCAGACCCGACAGTAGCTCACTAATGTTAGTGGCTAAAAAGACCTTCTTGGGTACATTAGTCTTTATCTTCTTGGTGCATGTGTCCTTAAGAAATTTTGCATATGATGAGACTTCTTGGATAACATTAAGAAGTGGCATATTTATTTTCATTTGATTGAAGATCTCAATTATCTTATTCATGTGTACATTCTGCTTGTTGTTCTTCAGCCTATTTGAGAATGGTAATATAGGCTTGTGCATCTGAATGGCTAACTTGTCTTTTTCAGACTCATCAGATTTGGATGGATTGAAACTATATGAGGTGGATGCTTGCGTGTGGTTGTGTTGAACGGGATTGGATGGCATAGATACTTTATTATCAACTTTCTTTCTCAATCTCAATGTATGAACAATATTACATTGATTTATTGGATCCTCTTCAGCCATATGAGCTTGACTAGAGTTCCTAGGGTTAGTTACTGGTTAACTAGGTAAAGTCCCTTTGGGCCTTTCACTTAGAAAACTGGCTAACTAACTTAATTCATTCTCTAGCCTAGATATGGCTTGTCCTGTGTTTTGCATGAAGGATGCTAAAATCTTCTCCAGTTCGGTTGATTTCTTGTCAGTAGGGGGACCTTGGAAGGAAGGGTGTGGAGCTTGGTTGGGAAAGTTGGCTGATAATTATGAAAGCTGGATTGATTATTGGAAGAATTATGATAATCATTGGGAAAATCGGGTTGGAAATGGTTTGACCTTGAGTGGTCATGGTTGTTTTGGCTCTATAAGAAATTCATGTGTTTTCTCCAGCCAGGATTGTATGTTTGAGCGTGAGGATTGTTAATGGGCCTTGAAAAGGCCGCATTCATCGGCTCAAGACACGTTTGTTGAGCGTAAAAAATTGGGCACTCCTAAAATGCATAGTTCATTGCTTGACAGTAAGTACATCCCGGAATTGAAAATTAGTTTGGGCTGACTTAGTTTACAGGAACTGGCTCCCTATTTTCTAGAGCTTCTAATCTTCTCATTAGGGTAGCAATTTTAGCCTCTACAGTGATAGATGATTCAATTGAATGGAGACCTCCTTTTGAAGAGATAAGATTTGAATTCCTAGAGTTTTCATTAGTCAGTTCTCATTGGATGGTCTTTTCAGCTAGATCTTCGAATAAATCCCATCTTTCATTTTCATCCTTTTAAAGAATCCCCTGGCACATGGTTTCCAAGAGGGTCTTAGTTAGGTAGTCTAAACTATCATAGAGAATTTGATATTGTCGCTACTTCTCTATGCCATGATGAGGACATTGGACAAGGAGAGTTTTGAAGCGTTTAAAGTACCTCCAAAACGGTTTACTAGGTTCATGCTTGAACTACATGATGTTCTTCCTAATAAAAGTAGTCTTGTGAATTGAGTAGAATTTCTTCAAGAAGACCTTGGTAAAACTATCCTATGATGTGATAGAACCGGCCGCTAAGCTATATAGCCATTTCTTGGCTAAATCCTTAAGAGAAAATGGGATAAATCTCAACCAAATAGCATCATCTACAAGGTGTGGGATTTACATCAATAAACATACTTTCTCAAATTCTCTTATACACATCTTCGGACTCTAAGTCATGAAACTTAGGGAGTGCATTGATGAACTGAGGCTTGTTACCAATCGATGGAAGTTGGATGAAAGATGGGAGTGAGACTCTAATAGGTAAAACCTATCCCGTAAAGATGTTGGTGGAGTCATAACTGAATCTGGTTTGGTTTCTAGCCTGGGAAGTGATGTGTTTCTAGTTAACTTAGATGTGTTTGGGTTTCTCGACTATGCTTGCATGAACAAACACTACCACAAACAAGTCCCCCAAGAGTCAAAAAGAAGAAAGAAAAAGCAACCAAGCTTATTCTATGGTAAACCTTGACCTAGATGACTCCTAACTATTGATTATCCACAGGAGGTATATTGCAAAACCTTATCACAAGTTAATCGGCCAAATCAGGGCAAAGTTGGTAGGAGATATCCGCGAAAAAATTGACTGGCCTAATTAAGCCAAACGGCCAACCTTCAAGATTTTGCCTCTCAATCCCTAACCTTTGACACCGATTTGGTAAGAGTCAACTTCTAACAACTTTTCCCTTAGGTCAATCCCTAGTGAGTCCGAGATGTCCCTAGGGTTAACGTCTATCAGTTTTTAAGTTAAGCTTGGGTTCTTTGTGCTTGGAGATTATTTGTAGGCCAAGGAAGGGTGACTCCCCCACCTTATCTTGTCGTTGGTTTTTCCCCTTAAGATGATTTAGTGAAGGTGTGCGAGATATAGAAAAGTAGCATTCAAAAAGCGAGTAATCACTCAAGAATGTTTACTAAGTTATATGCTATGAAACATACCTAGTCTCCAGTTTTTTTCAACAGCAACTGAAATGAAAACATAATTAGACAAATGCCTAGGAATGCAAGTCTAAAAGTTTTTAAGGCAATTTCAATCAACTGATTATTGTTGGATTAAAAAAAATATTGTGAGATAATCAAATAGCAAAACAACAATTGCAGAAGATGTATTTCGTGAAGCAATATCCTACAAAACAGATTTTTTTAGTAATCCAAAAATATTACCGCGTTCGCGCGGTAATATCTGCTTTTTCGCGAAAAAATCATGAAGTTATGTTCCCTACTTTCTAGAGCAGGGGCACAATTAGCAAGTTTTCTTTTGCAATACTAGATTTCTCTAAATGATTTCTTTAACCCTAAAACAGAACACAAAACTTGTTAAATAACAAAAACATCGTACCCTCCCCATCAACGGTGCCAAAAATTGATTGATAAATTAAAATACCATATAGTATTGGGCTAACTGGTCGTGTCATAAGGAGAGATGCGATGCAAGCGTTTTGGTATTTTTATGAAAAATAAGTTTTAATGTTTTATTTTTTAGAAGAAATGAAGATGGAGGTAGAGAAGTGATTCAAAGAAAAATTGAAGACCTAGAATAAGCTTTGAAAAAGATGATTTTTAAGAAGAGTTTGAGAGGTCTGGTTCTGATTTAATAATGAAAAAGATCCGTGCTCACTAATCTTCTGCTCAACTACTTACTTTTCTCAAGAAAGTTTTAGTATCTCACTTTGATCATAGGCAAAACATAAAGTTTTCTTTGAGTGTTCAAGTATAACTATTGAGATGGTTTTGTTTTAAAACTTAAAATTTTTTCTTTACACAATGTTTGAAAATAAAATGTTAAACCATCAAGCGATGAAGCAAGTATGGAATAAAAATGATTTTGAAATAGTTGTGTTTTTAAACAAATGTTTAAAGTTCAAAGCCCATCCTCATGTGCCTTCAAGAATAAAGCTTCACTTAGGCATTCTTATGATCCAAGTGGGTTACCTTCATAAAAATTGATCAAGAGAAAAAGGGTAGAGGAGATTTATTAGTGAGCCTAAAAAAATGTTTTAGCTACTCATAATTGATGTAAAACAACACATATAATTTATATGCAACATACCAGAGAGTTGGAGAAGAAGAGAGGTCCTGAATCTTTATTAATGTCACTTCAATGTCAGATTACAATAACTCTTCTCTCTCTCTCTCACTAGTGGCTGGACTAGACTAGAACAAGAACAAAAAAATTACAAATGTATAATCCTAGCCTTAAAATGATAATTTTAGATCCTAGTTTTCAACCCTTTCTTCATATAAATTTGTGAAATTTATACGGAAAAATCAAAGGGGAGAGGAGTGATCAGATAGGGGAGCATATGCTCCCCTTATCTCTCTAACAAATCCACAGATTCGCGGCTTTGGCCGCGGATTCGCGGTCTCGATATAGCCAATTAGCCACATCTAGGGAGGAAAGCTTCAAGATTTTGCCACATTTCCTTTTATCCAATTAGATTTCAGCTTTGACTTTATAGTTTGACGATTTTTGATTGATCTTCAGTTAACCAACTAGATCCATAAAAATCTGAGTTTAACCGGTCTTCATTTGGTATTATCTTCCGTGATATGTACTGATCTTCAGCTAGAATTGCAATTATCTTCTTGAATTTTTGTCCAAATCTTTCATTTAGATTTAAACTCAATTAAATCAGAATTAAGGTGGGTTGTTGGGCTCATTTTTTCTATCTCCCTTGGTAAAGGCCTGCACATTATTTATACAAAAACACTATGAAAAGAAGGGTTTATTATAACTAAATATGGAAAATATGATAACAAATATGCAGTATCAGTGACCGATCATGTTACAATACTTGGTGATCACAAATGTCACAACAACTCCTCTCGCAATATAAGATCCTAAAGGATTTATTTTGCAATGAATATCTCAAGCTTGTGAGAAAACAAAGATTTTGGGAGTGAAAGGATAAAAGAAAACACTTAGGAAAAACTTTTTAAAAGATATAAAAACTAGAGAATTAAAACTAGAATTTCTCAAAGCTTGTTTTGTTTGATTTTCCAAAAATTTGAAAGACAATAGCGATATGGATTTAGAGCACAAAAAATTTTGAAAAACTTGTTGAAAAACTCTATTGAAAGTGAGAATATTAGCTTTTGAAAATCTTATAAAAATCATCCAAAACCCTTATATATAGGCCAATAACTAAACTAGTCATTAAGGGTCAAAAAGTGCCAGAAATGGCCTGTCAGTCGACTGCCTGGTCAACGACTAACGGTCAAATTTCTGACCATTGGAGTCGGGCGGTGGACAGTCTAGAGGCCAACTCTGCATAAAAGGTCAACTTGGAGCACATTTTCAGGCACAAAATGTCAGAATTTGAAAATAAGTATATAAAAATAATTTTTAGATAATTAAGTTATCTTTATAATTCAACTTAATTCAAATTGATTTGATATTAAAAGTAAAAAGTTATGATCAAAATACTAAAGGTGTCAAACTGGAAAACTGTAAATTATTTTCAGAACATGAACTGACTTCAAAACAAAAATTTGACATCTTTAACATTTGAATCAGAAAATGATCATGATTAAGAAACATAGCCCAGAAAGTTATCTTTGTAATTCAATTTAAATCACTCAACTGAATATCAGAAGATATGTTATGGCTAAAACAATGAAAGTGTGTCAAGAAGATCAACAAAACGGTCAGCCGACTGGTTGACCGAGACAATCCAAGAGCTCTGCAGACATAGTCGATCAACTGATCGATCAGTCAATCTCTGCTGTGGTTGACCAGTCAGTCAACTGATCTCTAGCTCACAAGGGCTTGTGCACATTGTGCATGTCGGTCAATCATGTGGGCGACTGGTAGAGCAAATCAGCTCTGTAATCTTTGAAATATTTAAAGATCTTTTTAAACTGTATTTAAATATCAATAAATATCAATAAATATCACAAATATGTGTGATCAAAAATCAATACATTATAAACATAAACAAGTAAACTTGTTTTTGAGATATAGAAATTCAATTTTGAAACCAAAATCATATTTTCTAAAAACTAAACTTTGTGATGAAAATCCAGTTTTTCTAAAACTCTATAAATACAAAAGTAAGTTGTTCATACATATTTTAAGATCGATAGTGTATGGATACTTCAATGCACAAATAAAATGATTTGAACTTATTTTTGATGAAATACGTTTTATAAACCAAAGCACAAAACGTAAACCGATTAAACAGAAACCAATATATTAAACTTTTTATGTGTGAGCTTGAGCAATCAAAAGTAATCTATTCTATACAAGAATTCTAAACTCACAAACACTAGATATAAGTCTTCTTGAAGATCTACTCCGTGTAGACTTGATCCAAACTTGACTCTCTAAGCTGGACATTATCTTGAGTACTATATATATTCTATAAGCTTGATCTCTTGAATCACCATGTGTTAGCTACAAACTTGACTTTGAGTCTTTTAGTGAAGCTAAACATCAACTACGATCTTGATCAATATCTGAAACTTAAACACAACAAGATCATTAGTACTATAACTACGTGAGTTAATCATTATCAAAACTATTGTGATGGGCCTCTAGGCTAATAATCTCCTCCTTTTTTATGATGACAAAACTCCTGGAGTTATATATGCATGAATAGAGAAGAGCTTTATAAAAGCTCTTGCTTAACTCATGTATAGGAAGTAAACAATATAGATATGCAATAAAGCTCATAACTAAACATCACATAGACATATATGCATAAACACAAACATAACATGCATATATAAACTCTAAATTTTTCTCCCCCTTTTTGTCAACGAATCAATAAAGGGGCAAAGGAAATAGGATAAAAGTATATATGATACAAATCTATGAGGAGGAGAGACGTCAAATTAACTCCCTCTTCATAGATGCATTACATGGAGAAGAGACGACTAAACCCTAACCCATATAATTATAATATACAATGTATAGATGGAGATGTAAAGCTCCCCTTATACATGCGTACGACACAGAAAAGAGAGGTCAATCTCTTCTCTATACAATACACTCATCATAAATTTATTATAAAAGAGACGTTAAGCTAACTCCCCTAGCATATAGATAATATATATCGAAAACAAATATATGATGCACGTGTATAGAAATCAAAACAATGAATACCAATTGTAAACAACCATATACTAACTGAAAATTGAAAATAATTTGAAACCAACATAGATACCAATTAGCAAAATAATTTTGATACCAATTGAATGTTTAAAAAGTGAAAGCCCACAATATCAAATTTGAAATTCTAAACAATTTTGAAAAGTAGATACTAATTATGATAATTGATACCAATTTTGAAAAGTTGATACTACTTTTTGAGAATAACTGGTATCTTATTCTCAAAAAGTAGGGAATAAGATACCAATTAAGATTTAAATCAAAAAAGTTCTCCCCCTTTTTGAAATAATCACAAAACTAATTACATAAGTTTTGAGAAGTGATGATACAAATTTGAAATGAACATAAGCTTAGCATGAAACAAATTGAGCTATAGAAACATGTATAAACATAGTTAAATATGCACAATAAATCATATATATATGCCAATGAAAATTAAATACCACTTGAAATATAAGGCAAACATATATAGATAAATAAGAATGAGTATAAAAAAAATCAAATATCATGAATATCATGTGTATAATTCACTCACTAACACCAACCTAACATGCATATTGTTGGCCCAAGGGTACAATCTCTAATTTTATTTTGATGATTACAAACCACATGAAGGTATTCGGTACTAATAAGTTCAAGTGTTTTAGTACTTTTTAAGGATCAAGAGGATTCAAAGTATTTCTTTCTCAAAAGGAAAGTTTTGAAGTGTTAAATTTACTCAAGGATGGGATTCAAGATAGGACAATCAAGATTGATATTTTGAAGAAGCACACTTGAAAATTGCTTGAAGACATATTGAACCTATATAAGAAAATAGTTTGTTAAAGTATAGAATGTAGAATTGATATTCAAGAAGTCACACAAAAAATACAAGTTTTCATATCTAGTTTTACCATTTTGGTATTTTACAAAGTTTGATATTTGATACATGTCTCAAATTTTTTCAAAGTTATATAACCTATTTCTATCATGTATTTCATTGCCTATGTATTGACAAAACACTTTTTAAACCAATACAAAATATTTAAAAATGAGCTTGATTTCAAAAAAAAATCTGAAAATTGTGTTTCAGGCCAGTCGGTTGACCGGACCTCGTGGTTATTTTGGGTGACTATTTGTGCATGTTATGCACGTTTATCAGATAATCGATCGGTCAACCGACAAACGTAGCAGTCAACCGGGCGGTCGACTGACTATCAACCCATGTCTCGGTTTGATTGGACGACCGGGCAGTCGACCGATGCCTAACAGCTAGTTCAATATTTTGAACTACCGGTTGACCAGTCGATCGACCGGTGTTCTGGAAGAGCTACAGTAACGACTAATTTTCAAATCTGAAATTTTTAACTTATTCTTCAACAGGTATTTTTGCCCTTTTGGGGTTAACTCCCTCCTAATGACTTGATAAGCTCTTCTAACAGTGTTTATTAATTTTCTATATATATAGTTCATTGGGAGAGTTTAGCAAAAAAGTTTTAATTATTATTTTTGGGAAAATACTTGAAAATTCTGGTTTATTCAAAAGAGAATTTTTAGATTTCTTACTTCAAGTGCTCTTATCTCCAAACAAATTTCTGCAAGTTTTTTGCTCTTAAATTCATTCATTTCAACTAAATTTTCTCTTTCACAAACTTCTTAAGATTCACTCCTCATTCTCTACTATAGAAAGTTAAAAGGAGAGTGTTTGTAATCTATATGGTCACCAAGAGTTTGTAAACCTCATTGGCTTTATGCTACCTCTTGTGTAGAGGACTGAGAGTTGAAGTTGTGTATTTCGGTCTTGTGTAGACCATTGAAGTTTCTTTGTAGAGGCTGCTTTGTGAAAAGATGCTGATTAGTCTACAATTCTGCATTATTATATCGCATTCTCCCACCGATTTATGAATAAATTGCGGTCTAAATCGTGTTTTGGTCTTTATTGCAGATAAATCCAAAGTTCAAGGGCAAAGGTGTAATAAGAGCTTAATTAAACCCAATTTAGGGTAATTAAATCCGCATTACTTAGAGGCCAAGAAAGGGATTATCTAGAAGGTACGTCGAATCTAGCCTCTTGCGCACATCAGACGAATATGCCGACGAAATTACCCGAAACAGAATATACCAGGAAGCTCCTCGAAGCCAGACGGTTCCCCGAACCAAAACCAGAGAGTTATCTCCCTGGTTTGGCCGCGGATCCGTGGCTCTTGCCGCGAATCCGCGGCCCGTTAGTGGGACCACGCGTCAATTTTCAACGCGTGGCCCCGTCTCATCTTTTGGAATAATCTTTGGCCTATAAATAGCCCTGCATAGGGCCAAAGCGCAGGCAGTCTTCATTTTTAGGAGTAGGTTCTGATTCTAGGAGAAGTTTAGTGTAGTGTAGATAGGTGCTCTTCATTTCTCTTGTATTTTCATTTCTTTTTAGATCATTGTAGTAGGGCTGAGAGATTCATAGAGAGAGAGATAGAGAGGGATTGATGTAATAGATGGTGACAGTCTATGTAAAGGTGCCTCCTTTCTCCTCCAATGTAATCTCCTTCATCTTCTACATGATGTTTTGCTAACTTTTCCTCTCATGGAAATCTAACTACTAACCACTAACCATCTAACCACTTACTTGATAATCCACATGAATCGGGTAGCCTTTATAAGGCCTTGTTCTTGCAAGAGCCATTGATGGCTCAATGATGATGGGTTCTAACATCTAACTTGCTAACTTGCTAACCAAGCTAACTCTCTCTTATTTCATACTTTCTTTTAATGGTTGATGAGTTAATGCTTGTATTAGCTTGATCTTGATGCATGTTTGATTGTGATGAATCATCTATGTCCCATGCTTTGTATCGTCTCTTGAAGCCAAGGATTAATGATGGTCGAGGATCAAAATGTGAGGCAACTATCAAGAAGAGGTTAGCATGGTTAGTGGAGCATTTAGTAGTTAGTAGCCATGAGTTTTCTTTTATCTTGTTTTAGAAATCATTTTCAAGCTTCTTTTCTCATTTTTCTATCGATGTTTTCACCATCCTCTTAGTTCACCTTAGTTCCATTTTCTTTTCTATTCGTTTTCTAAATAACTCTTCTATTTGGTTTTTACATCTCCGTTTTCATCGCTCTCCTCACCTACCACATTCTGGATTTCCTTTTTTTTTTTCATTCTTTTTCATTCTTTTAACAAAGAAGAATTGTTAACATACAACGTGAATAAAAACTGTTAATGCTTTTATCGCCTCCATTCCCTGTGGATTCGACCCGTTAAGCCAATGCTATAACGGAAGTATCGAGGGTACATTAGCACATTCGAACTTTTCATTGATTTTACATAAAATACACTTTTGAGTGCTAGTTCCGCCCCGATCAAAAAAATGGCGCCGTTGCCGGGGAAGGGAATGGTTTTGCTTTCACGTTTCTGTTAACATTGTCTTCTCTGTTTTGGTGTGCAAGACAATCTTTACAGGTGCTTCATATTGTAGAACATAAACTAGCTTTGTATCTCCCTGCTCTAGAAAGCAGGGACCCAGCTTCCAAAGAACCGCCGTGTAAACGCGACTTTTGCCGCAAAAACGCGGCCTTGTTGTGACAATTTTGTATCTTTTTGTGCTGGGATGTGTATCGTGTAATAGCTAGTGGATTTGTTCTGCTAATTTGCTGCTTTGATTGCCTACACACCATAATAAATAAAAGAACTAAAATACGGTATTTGGACGCCTTTAAAACGGTTTAGACATTTGCATTTAGGCACGTGTCAATTCAATTCCAATATACTGTATTTTGTTCTGTTATTGTGATCTGGATGGAGATGTACATATGGCATTACATATAGCATAGGACAAACACGTGGGTGATTTATCGCTTTGTGTTATATTCTTGTCTATATTGCACACTTGCACGAATTGAACTTAAGGGCAAAACCCAAACAAGATAAGGTGGGATTTCATCACCCTTCCTTAGCCCAAAAATCATCTCCCCACTCACACAACCCAAGCCCTAATAAAATTTGATAGACGTTGGCCCCTAGGGACTTCTAGGTCAAGGTCAACCCTACTATAGGCTTGGTTTTGATTTTTTCTTTTTCATTTTTTGGTTGTTGTTTGATTTTTTTCTTTTTTGTGATTATTTGTGAAACGGAATTCAACAATAACAATTCTTTCAATTCGAATATGAATTCATATTTCACACCAACCCCATTCAATTCGGATAATTCCAACCCGGTTTTTTACAATATGCATCAACCAAATACACCGGGTTGGCCTTATCCGAATCAATACAACCCATACCCACATTCTTATGACTATAATTTCCAAAATAATTTCAACCCGTCAAAGAGTCAATGGGGATTCACCTCCCCCGAGTTTAATTTTCAACCTCCTTGTCCACAATATCCACCTTGTCCACAATTTACACAATATTCATTCCCCGATTTCGCTTCCTATACTCATTTTTTTGAACCACCAATTGAAGAAAAATCTGAGTTACAAAAGAGTATAGAAGCCAATCTACAAAGGGCCGAGCAAAAAATTCAGAAAACATTGGCCTTTCCAAGTCCACAGTATTTTCAAGAGTCTTACTCAGTTCCACCTCCTTATAATAAACAACCATCTGCCTTGGAAATGAGTAAGGAACTCTTGTGTGAGTCCAAACTTCAATCTCAAAACATTTCTGACTCACATTCTTCACAAAATTTCCAAAACCAAGATTCTTATACTCCCATTCTAGAGCATCCACTTGTAGAAAAATCAAGTCTAGAAAAGAGTATAGAAATCTTGCAGGAGTCTATGTTACAATATCAAAAATCATCTGCCGAGTCTATCAATAGGTTGGAAACACAATTGAGTCAATTGGTTAACATTTATAGGAATGAGGAAACTCTATCTTATCAACCTTTGATCAATTTAGCTATGCCAAACTCTATTGATCTGACCAAGACTCTTGTCATTTTGGAAATCAATATTCAATTTCAGCACACCCATCTGAACTTGTCCAAACTTTAAATCCCATTAACATTTTGGCAAGTTATCCATTTCCTGAAATTGAACTTGAACATGAATATGATCATGAACCTCAAATTAGTGATTCAATTCTACTTCCTGATTCAATTATGACTCCGGTATTTTTACCTGAATTCAGGCCTTTTCCCGAGTCAGTATTGGATCATGTACCAATCCATTGTGAAATTGAATCACCAATCTCTTATTATGATCATATTGAACTTGACCAATTTCATACTTTTGAAAGTCCCATTGATAAATTGGTAAGTTCTTATTTTTGTGGAATTGAACTCAATGACGAATGTGACTTTGATCCTCAAATTTGTGATCGAGTTCAAATTCCTGAATCATTATTGACTCCTGTTATATTACCCAATCTGAGTAACATTTTAGAGTCAGTTTTGATTCCCATACCTGTCATTCCTGAACTTGAATCACCACTCTTAGAAAGTCACATTCCATCATGGGGAAATGATTGTGGACTTGAGTTTCAACTTCTTGATTTGGACCACTTTCTGAACTGATCTCGACTCCCGAACCTTTACTTGACCTAAGTCTTTTTCCTGAGTTGGTATTAGTTCATGTACTTTCTGAGTCCAAATCAATCATTCCATTCTGGGACAAGGGTGTTGATAAATTTGACTCCGAAATTATTTTGAAAATTTAGAAATTAGATGGGGTAAATTTTTTAATAAAAATCAATCATACATACATCTTTCTAGTGGGTTGTATCATGGAGGTCTCTGGTGGGTTCCTCCGGACTCCACGTAAGAATGATTGGGTCGCATTTCGTTGACCAATCAGACCGCCACCGGAACCACCACCTTGAGGCGATTTTTCCTTCCCTCTCTATTTGTTTCATGCATACATATATCACGATGCATTGAGGACAATCCATGAGATAAGTGTGGGGGAGGGTTTACTAACATAGAGTTTTTAGATTTTCTTTCTTTTACACTTCTTTTAGGATACTTTTAGAAATTTTCCCTTTTGTATAGGAATTTTCTTTTTCTTAAAAAAACTTTTTTGAAACAAGAGACAAAGTTTTGGTCTATTTCAAGAAAATTAAGATGATCTTAGAAATTAAGAAAGCCTTAATTAGGTCATCTTAAACCCAGTTGAAATAATGGATCTTGTTTAAAATTATAGGCTAAGTAAGATAAATTGGAGAGATAATTTTATCTTGAATTTTTGCCTTAGATAATATCCACTTCACACTTACACATTTTTTGGGATGGAAACAAAGACCTAAAATGCCATAAAGCAAAAAAATAAATAAAAAGAAATATATATATATATAAAAATAAAACATCACTTATTAAGCTCGATAACTATGCCTCTAGAAGCATGATTATTCACGCCTAACGGTGGTCAAAAGAATCAAATAATCCCCCTTAGTTTTGTGGCCTTGTTTACCCGAGTCCTTAAACCCGAGGGATGTTTTCTCATCTGGTGCCCTAGGACCGTCTGGTTTGGGAGTCATCGGTTATAGGCTCGCTACATGGGTGAACTAGAAAGCCTAAGAAAACTAAGGGAAGAATATATATATATATATATATATATATATATATATATATATATATATATATATATATATATATATATATATATATATATAAATGGCTTGATGGTTGGAGGTGAAATCCCAGAAATCTTCACTATCACAAAGTGCATATTATCTAGATTTTATGAAAGATAAAATATTCAATCCAATTTTGAATTCTTACCTTAATTGAAGACAAGATCTTGCATAGAGACTAAGTTTAAGGAAGAATGATTATTGGTGGACTTATGAACTTAGATCACTTATATTTTTGCAAAAATATTTCATAAACTTGTCTCTCTTTCAAAATGCGTTTTCAAAATACTAACATTTGTCTTCTTTCTTTATGGATTTTGTGGGTGCAATCCGCTGAAAACCCTCAGGAGACAATACTCCTCCTATAGGGTAACCTAGAGGTTTAACGGCTTGTTGCACACGCTCAGTGCAATCGCGTCACCTGCGAAAGTGGTGTAATAACATTTGTAGTATAGTTTTTCTTTTCTTGTTTTGCTCGGGACGAGCAAAAGATAAGTGTGGGGGTGTGATTAGTCTACAATTCTGCATTATTATATCGCATTCTCCCACCGATTTATGAATAAATTGTCGGTCTAAATCGTGTTTTTGTCTTTATTGCAGGTAAATCCAAAGTTCAAGGGCAAAGGTGTAATAAGAGCTTAATTAACCCAATTTAGGGTAATTAAATCCGTATTACTTGGAGGCCAAGCAAGGGATTATCTAGAAGATACGTCGAATCTAGCCTCTTGTGCACATCAGACGAATATGCGGATGAAATTACCCGAAACAGAATATACCAGGAAGCTCCTCGAAGCCAGACGGTTCCCCGAACCAAAACCAGGGAGTTATCTCCCTGGTTTGGCCACGGATCCACGGCTCTTACCGCGGATCCGCGGCCCATTAGGGGGACCACGCGTCGATTTTTGACGCGTGGCCCCGTCTCGTCTTCTGGAATCATCTTTGGCCTATAAATAGCCCTGCATAGGGCCAAAGTGCAGGCAGTCTTCGTTTTTAGGAGTAGGTTCTGATTCTAGAAGTTTAGTGTAGTGTAGGTAGGTGCTCTTCATTTCTCTTATGTTTTAATTTCTTTTTAGATCATTATAGTAGGGCTGAGAGATTCATAGAGAGAGAGAGATAGAGAGGGATTGATGTAATAGATGGTGATAGTCTATGTAAAGGTGCCTCCTTTCTCCTCCAATGTAATCTCCTTCATCTTCTACATGATGTTTTGCTAACTTTTCTTCTCATGGCAATCTAACTACTAACTACTAACCATCTAACCACTTACTTGATAATCCATATGAATCGGGTAGCCTCTATAAGGCCTTGTTCTTGCAAGAGCCATTGATGGCTCAATGATGATGGGTTCTAACATCTAACTTGCTAACTTGCTAACCAAGCTAACTCTCTCTTATTTCATGCTTTCTTTTAATGGTTGATGAGTTAATGCTTGTATTAGCTTGATCTTGATGCATGTTTGATTGTGATGAACCATTTATGTCTCATGCTTTGTATCGTCTCTTGAAGCCAAGGATTAATGATGGCCGAGGATCAAAATGTGAGGCAACTATCATGAAGAGGTTAGCATGGTTAGTGGAGCATTTAGTAGTTAGTAGCCATGAGTTTTCTTTTATCTTGTTTTAGAAATCATTTTCAAGCTTCTTTTCTCATTTTTCTATTGATGTTTTCACCATCCTCTTAGTTCACCTTAGTTCCATTTTCTTTTCTTTTCGTTTTCCAAATCACTCTTCTATTTGGTTTTTACATCGCCGTTTTCATCGCTCTCCTCACCTACCATATTCTGGATTTCCTTTTCTTTTCTTTTTCATTCTTTTTCATTCTTTTAACAAAGAAGAATTGTTAACATACAACGTGAATAAAAACTGTTAATGCTTCTATCGCCTCCCTTCCCTGTGGATTCGACCCGTTAAGCCAATGCTATAACGGAAGTATCGAGGGTACATTAGCACATTCGAGCTTTTCATTGATTTTACATAAAACACACTTTTGAATGCTAGTTTCGCCCCGATCAGATGCTTAGTGGATAGTGATCCTTTAGCGGTGAAGGCGGGGACATACAGTTTTGTGCTTGAATCTCGGAACAAATCTCTTGTATTTGTGATTGCTTTTTCTTTTGATCTATTGCTTGCTGATCGAGGTGAAATCTGCACAAAAAAATAGAGTTTAAAAATTGTGAATGAAATGTGCTAAGTTCCTTAATACTACCGCTATAACAAGTGGCTATGTGGTTCGTGATCCACAAGGAGAAACTGCGATGAAAGCGTTTTCGGTATTCTTTTAAGTTACGAAAACTGGTTAAAGATTTTTCTTTGTTTTTGAAGAAAAAAAGAAAGGTTAAATTAGAAGAAAGAAGGTATAAAAAAGATGGTGTTGAAATCATTTTAGGTTAAAGGAAGAACTATGTTAAAAAGAAAGAATAGAGAAGAAAAGTGTTGGTTTTTAAAGTTATTTTTAAAACTAAGAAATTAACAGAAAGAAGGAAAAGATATAAAAGTATACTTACCACTTATGTCGATTAACGTACCTTGGAGTGATGAAAGCAAAAAAGTGAAAGGAATAATATAAAAGCAGCGATTAACTAGACTGATACGATGAAAAAGAGGAGGAACATTATATCGATTGTCACTTTCAATACAAATCTCTCAGAAGAAAATTACACTCAGTGTCACTCTAATATAATTCTTTTTCTCCTTCTCTCATGAAACTCTCTCTAAACAAAGGTATAAAGAAATATATAATTATATAAAAAATAAAGAAGGATCTAAACTAAACTAGAATAAAGCCTAAAATCTCTTTCTACAATGTGGTGCCAGTTTGCCATAAGAAATTGCAGTATTTATAGAAAAAAGGAGTGCCAAAGGGTGGTGAAAGATGAGCTCAAATCACTAACCTGATAGCCAATATTCTTATCCTTATTATCCCTTTGTATACTGATAAATTTATATCTAGACTTCTGAATTTGAGATTATCTTCATTATTTTCTCAAGCAAGGATAATAAATCAAAATAAATCTGATTTAGTTGGAATAGATTTGATAATATCCTCTCTGTTATCCCATATTTTCTAATAAGATTTGCCTCTAGACTTCTGGATTTGGGATTATCTCTGTTGATCTTCAAGCTAACCAAATGATATTCAAAAATCCGATTTTAACTTGTTTTATCTGGTGTTATCTTCTCTGATTTGCAACAATCTTTGGGTATAATTGCTTCTAAACCTTTGAATTTGAGTAGATCTTTATTAATTTGCTTGAGCTTTTAAAACTCCAGATTTAATTAGATAAACTTGTCCATTTCTCTACTTTCTCTATTAATTACTCTGCATACCATTGACATTAAAATGAATTAAATAGCAGAGTTTTATTATAAAATAAATGTGAAAATGCGACACATGTGATACTAAATATACAATGTACGTATACAATTACACCCCCACACCTATCTTTTGCTTGTCCCCGAGCAAAACAAAAAGGCAAAACTATATTAGCTATCCACTTTTGTAGGAATCACGATTGCACTTAGCACGTGCAACATGCTATTAAACTTCGATGTTTCTCCTAGAGGACGAGTTTTATCTCGTGAGAATTTTCAGTGAATTATACCCACTAAATCTATAAAGAAAGAGAAATAAAGTGTTAATATTTTTAAAACGCATTTTGAAAGAGAGAATATTTAAAGAATTTCAGCAAAATTTCAAGTAATGTATACATTTTAAGAAAACTGAACTTTTTATTTCTAAACTTTATCACTATTCAAAAAACTTGTTATCAATCAAGATAAGGAATCAAACTGTATTTTTTATCTAGTCTATTATTTTATTTCAAGTCATATGCACCTTTGTGATCGTGAAATTTTGACTCAGGGTTTTCAACTCTAACTCTTATGCCTTATTTTTATAATTTCTTTTTTGTGGTACTATCACTTAGTTCAATTAGGCTTTCTAATATACCCATGTAATGAGCCTTTAGTAAGTGACTCCCAAACTGGGCGGTCTTAGGGCATTGAGTGAAAAAACACCCCAAGAACTTAAGGACTCGAGCAAATAAAGCCACAAAACTTAAGGATTTTATTAATTATATGGACCACTTTTAGACGTGAATACTTATACTTTATGAGGCACAAATATCCAGTTTAATCAGAAGATTTTTGATATATATATATATATATATATATATATATATATATATATATATTTCTTTTTCTCTTTTTTTTCTTTTTTCTTTTTTAATATAAGGCATAAGAATCTTTATTTTTGAACCCTAAGTGTGTAAGTGTTTAAAGTATGTATATTCATCAAGGCAAAAATCAAGACTAAATTACTTTTCTAATTTTTCTCCTAACACTATAAATCAAAACAATAGTCTTATTTTGACCAAGTATAAAAAATCCTAATTATGATTCTTTTATCTCTTAAAATTAACTTAATTTCGGAAAAGAAATAAGTCAAAATATTTTTTCTCTTTCAAAAAGTTTTTAAAAGTAAAAAATATTATATTTTTTATAAATTAAAAGAAAACCTATGTTATGTTAGAACCCTCTCCCACACCTATCTCATGCCTTGTCCTCAATGTGTGAATGAATGCATAAATGCCTGAAAAAGAAGAAAAGGAAGGAAAAATGTTACCTCAAGGTGGTGGTTCCAGTCGTAGACGGATTGGGCCAAGCGTTGCTGCCCAATCAAGATAATGTAGTGGTTCAAAGAACTCACCTTTTATGACCTCTTTTCAATTTACATGTTTACAATCCCCAACATGAATAGGATCAAGCAAAATCCTAACGTTAAATTTATCCCGGTTATATGGCCAATATTGGAATATCATCATGGAGTCATTATGGTCTACGCCTAGGTGCAACAAATGTGAATTTGTAGAATGGATGATTTGGGCTCTCAAATGAAAGGAACAAGAACTAATACTGACTCTAGTATATGACTCAAATCATGTTTAGGTTCAAGAGTCGGATTCGATTCAAGTGTTGAATCCAAATAAAAAAAAATTTAATTTTGCATTTTTTCCATCATTGGAATGTGACTATCCAAAATAAGTGGTTCAATTTCAAGCTCTATAGGTACAGGAATCAATATTGGCTCGAGAATTGGGTCCAAATCGGGTAAGGATACGGGAGTCAACATAGATTCAAAAATTAGAATTGAACCACAAAGTTCAGGATTAAGGTCATATTCATAATCAAGATCAATTTTCTTGAAGTGAAAACTTGTAAATTCATTTAAGGTTTGGGATTGGTCAAGTTCATAATATTGTGGTGGAATTGAATCTTAGTTCCAATTAATATGGTTAGGAGAATCGGGAATGTTCAATAATGTGTTTGGTAGAGTTTTCTCATCCTATAATTAATTGTTTTGACCAAATGACTCATTTTTGCTTCTACACTATCAATAGATTGGAGACACTCCTTCTGGAGTTGAATACAATCATTTTGAGACTGAATCATGAATTTCATACTTTTTTCTAAGTCAGTAGGTTCTTCTGATAGTTGTGGGACTTGAGAAATAGAGTAAGGCTCTTGGATTTGAAAATTTTGATGAGATTGTGAGTCTTTCATGTTTTGATTTTGTCGTCCGGACTCAAGAAAGGCTTCTAGACTCTTTTTTAAATCAGTTCTTTCTTTTATAGGCTGATCTTGATAAGGAGTATATGAAGCTAGTTGTTGGTAAGGTGGTTGACCATATGACTCAGGGCAGTTATATCTCTACTGACTTGGTGAAAAGTGATGATAATTATTCCAATCTTATTCATAATACTAGGGATAGGACATATATTGATTCGGATAAGACCAATCTGACACACATGGTTGGTTAAAGTTATGAAATGTTGTGTTAGTGTTATCAGAGTCAAAAGAGGTCAGGGTAAATTATAGATCAATATATACATTAGAATAATTGTAATTGTAATCCATATCACAAAAATGTCAAAAACAAAATAAATAAACAAATAAAAAGAAAGAAAAATCTAGCCTAAGTTAGAGTAAATCTTAGACTTAGATGACTCCTAACTGGTTAGACTGTCCGCAGGAGGTATATTGCAGAGTCTGACCACAAGTTAATTGATCAGATTGGGGCAAGATTGGTGAGAGGTATCCACGTCAAAAGCGATGGGCCTAATTGAGCCAAACCATCAGCCTTCAAGATTTCACCTCTCAATCCCTGACCTTTGACATCGATTTAGTAAGAGTCAAATTCTAACAACTTTCCCCTTAAGTTAGTCTCCTATTGATCCAAGATGTTCCTAGGGCCAATATCCACTCAGTTTTAAGTTAAGCTTGATTAGTGAGTGAGAAGATGGTTTTTGAGCTAAGAAATGGTAATAACTTCCCGCCTTATCTTGTTTATAGGTCAAGCCCTTAATTTGTTTTAGTGCAAGTGTATTTGTTTTAGTGCAAGTGTATTTGTTTTAGTGCAAGTGTACAAGTATGTAGCAAAAATGAATACCCTCAAGCAAAATATATATCACTCAAATATGTTTCTTAAGCTATACGTAATGTGCACATACCTTGGCTCTAGCACTCTTCAATAATAATGCAAAAGGTAAATAAATTAGATACGTGCCTACATGTAAGTCTAAATTTCTTTTAACATTTACAATCAACCATTTGAGTTAGATAGTATGTGCAAAGTAAATTATTCTGAAAACTAGACAATACAGAAGCTATATACTTTCAAATAAAACAACCTGTAAGAAACTACAGTCAGTAGTTCACCATAAATGCCGTGAAAACGCGGCTTTTGCCGTATTTGCACGGCAGAATTGTGGGCTCTGATACTCTGCCATCTTGGGCAGAGGCACAGAGTAGCAATATGTCTGTTGCAGTTGTATGTTTCCAAAATTCAACCCTGCACACAAAAATAGAGAAGAAGGTTTAACCATTTAATAACTTAAAATGAATTTATTACCATCCCTCCCCGGCAACAGCGCCAAAATTTGATCGAGGTGAAACCTGCACAAAAATTTAGAGTTTAGAAATTGAGAATGAAATGTGCTAAGTTCATCAATTCTAGCTCTATAGCAAGTGGCTATGTAAGTCGTGATCCAGAAGAAGGGATTGCGATGAAAGTATTTTCGGTATTCTTTTAAGTTACTAAAACTGGTTAAAGATTTTTCTTTGTTTTTGAAGAGAAAAGAGAAAGGTTAAATTAGAAAAAAGAAGGTAGAATAAAGAAGATGTTGAAATCATTTTAGGTTAAAGGAAAAACTATGTTAAAAAGAAAGAATGAAAGAATAGAGAAGAAAAAAGTGTTGGTTTTTAAAGTCGTTTTGAAAACTAAGAAATTAACAAAAAGAAAGAAAAGATATAAAAGTATACTTACCGCTTATGTCGATTAACGTACCTTGGAGTGATGAAAGCAAAATAAGTGAAAGAAATAATATAAAAGCAGCGATTAACTAGATTGAGTACGATGAAGAAGAGGAGGAACATTATATTGATTATCACTCTTTATCCAAATCTCTTAGAAGAAAATTACACTCAGTGTCACTCAAAATACAATTCTTTTTCTCCTTCTCTCATCAAACTCTCTCTAAACAAGGGTATAAAGAAATATAAAATTATATAAAAAAGAAACAAAGATGTAACGCCCCGATCCTGGCGGATACGGAGACGTCACTGCAACGTATATACGCAAGTCCGAAGTACCTTCACGTATATACGCTAAGCAATCAGTACAGACAAGAATCAGAGTACGGAAGCAAATGGTGCATTATACATTCCAACACATGAGTACAATTACAAAGTTATCACCAGAGGTGATCCAATATTACAATAATATTATATCACTGATGCGCAACTGCGAGAATACAAAAGATATACATATATGAACAGTACGAAAGAGTACAACAGATACATATATATGTACAGTACAAAGGCACTCACGAGTTTACTAAAGAAAACTCGAGAGGCATACAGGGGACCTGGAAGGATGTGGCTCTGTACGGTAGGCTGGAGATCCACGCTACCGCTGCGCCACTCTGATCAGTAACGGGGAAATCCACAGGTTCCAAGCTCCAAAACCTGGACATAAGAATCCAGGGGAGTCAGTGAAACTCCCCAGGCGAGTATAATACAATGCCAGGTGGCGAACCAGGATGAGCACAAGTGTCAAGTACAGAAGACAGGAGGGTTAGAACACAAGTGAAGTATATATGAACGGGTATAACATAATCATCATAAAACAGGAAATCCGGGATAAAGCTGATTACAAGCAAGATTGATTGTATACGCTTAGGTCACGGTCCCATGAGATTAGTACATCGAAGGAATAATCCAAACAAGGAAACCCTCATCTATATACCTTTATCTCATGCCACAGTAATCCAAGCGTATAGAATCAGAGTTGCAAATCACACGATAGTCATAACAAGAATACATAACAAGAATAACAGGAATCATCATAAGAGTCCATAACAGGCGTCATAACTAGAAACATAATAGGAATCATGACTGGAATCATAACAAGAATCATAACAGGAATCATAACAGGGACTATAACTGGAATCTATTATTATTACTCGTCTGACCCATATATCTAGGTATGTGTCTCGGTATATATCCCAACGCACATACATCCATATATAAGTAAGTCGAGGGTTGTTACCGGAAGTAGATGGAGAACTAATAGAGCTTCTTATAGTAGTTCCCATACACCTGGGACCAGCTTGAGGGCCCTAAGTCCCCCTAACACGAATCTCCTGTGGGCCCTAAGTCCCACTAACACGTACCGCCAATATTTTATTCCATCACTATAAGCAAGGTATCATTCCGGCATCCATCACTTCCTCCCATTCCCCATACAAGTTGTGGCTTATTAAGAATTATCAGATTACGGGAATAACTGGACATAACAGGAATAGCCCTACAGATTCAAGAGGTGGCCCCCACCGTGTGGTGTGGCACTTTGTTCCATGTGGCACTTTGTTCTGAGGGGGTGGATTCTAGAGGTGGCCCCCACAGATTCAAGAGGTGGCCCCCACCACGTGTGTGATGTGGCACTTTGCTCCGTGTGGCACTTAGTTCCATTCAGAATAACAAGACAGGATTCCCGTAAACATGATAATCACAAAGTCAAGTATATCATGCTGGGTGTTAAGTGATAGCATGATAGGATGATGATATTTAACAAGCAACCAAACATGACAAGAGATTGATAATAGTCCGGGTCAGTCATGACATAACAAGGGGTCTTGCCAAATAATAGCATGTCAGGTGGTCAGATGATAACACATCAGATATCAAGTGATATACATGTGTTAAATGGAAGCATGAACTGACAGGTCTGAAGCAATAACATGGCAAGTGGTAACATAGCAGAAACCCAGAGTTCAACGACCACGAAGGGTCGGCCAAGCATGGTATGCGAGAAAGTAGTAAGCATATCACAGGCATGGTACAAGTATAAGAATGAAACAAGCAGTTTCATGGCAATACATAGACATGGAAATATGAAGTGACAAGAGGTGATATACATCAAGTAACAGGTCATGAAGTATCAGTCATGAAGCACAAACAAGAATAATATATTGCACATGCACCAAGGATAAGATCCAAGTTTAAAAAAGGAATTGACTATAACAAACAGCCAAAGTTAGTCGACTAGGGTCAAGGGGGTAGTCGACTAATAGTGGCTCAAGTCGACTAACAGTCTGGTCTAGTCGACTAAAACTGTGCACCAGAGAGTTGGGGATTTGATTCAGGAAAAGTTAGTCGACTAGGGTCAATGGAGTAGTCGACTAATAGTGATCTTAAGTCGACTTACAGATACACTAAGTCGACTAATACAGAGTTACAGAAAGTTAGATTTTGATTCAGGAAATGTTAGTCGACTAGGGTAAAATGGGTAGTCGACTAACATAGATTTCTAGTCGACTAATAGTTAAGATAAGTCGACTAAAACTGTGCTCCAGAAAATGGCACGTTTCAAATAAGGTTTTATAGTCGACTAATCCCTAGGTCAAGTCGACTAATCGTCTGAAAACAGAGTACAGAACAGATTTTGATGGTTGTGTTTGATGGTCGAATAACATGATTTGAAGATACAAGTATACAAGATATGTGAACATAAGTATGCTAGGAATTAGCCAAGTCTTGGTGAGTAAGAATACTCACATCGAACGGTTACTTGAAGCCTTATGCTTTCCGAAAAGATCGTGGTCGACATACGGCTCCAAATCCAAAGGCAAGGGTTGTGGTTGAGGTTGTGGTTGTGGTGAAGATGAAGGAGGAATTAGGTGGAGGCTAATGTTTTGGTGAAGTGAAGTGAAAAAAGGAAATGAAATGGAGAAGGAAAGGTATTTATAGGTTTTGGAATTTGTGAAGGTGAAGCAATTAAATAAAAGAGAGGGGCTTATTTGCAAAGTGGAGGGTGAGGTGTTTCCCTTGGACAATCAAGGCTTGCCATGGAGATGGTGAGGTGGAGATATGTGTGGTGGAGTTTTGGTGGAAGTGTGTGGAAGTTGGAATTTTGGAAAAGATTGGAATTTTGGAAAAATGGAAAAGCTTGTGGCTTGTGGAGGAAGGAAAGAAATAAAGGAAAAGGAAAAAGGAAAAGAAATTGAAAAGGAGAAGATATTTTCTTGGAATCAAAAATTGAAAATGTTGAAAAGACTGATTCTCGGGTTTGAGTCGAGGATACGGAAAACATTTTGGAAAATACCGAAATCGTCCCGAAATCAAGTATCTCGGAACGACTCGCAAAATTTACCAAAAATCAAGAATAATATTTTAAGAAGCATAGTGAAATCCGTTTTAAGAAATACTTTATAGTTTTAAAACTAAAAATCCCGGAATCAGCTAGCTACCGACTCCGGTGGAATTTTCATAAATTCATAAAATACTCATAAAAAGTATTTAGGTAAGAAATATGATTCTAAGAAGAAATGTCTAAAGACTCTTCTAGAAATTCTAATCTGTTTGTAAGATAAAAATCTGGGAATCGATCAGCGACACTGGTCGACACCGGTTTTGAAGATTTTCAATTAAATTCAGGAAAATTCCAGAAAATCATATAAAATCTAAAGTATTGGAAAATAATATTTGAAACTGAAATTGGTCAAATACAGGAAGTAAATCGAAAAATACGATCGAAAAACTGAATACGAAACTAAGTACGTATTCCGGGAGAGGGGTATTACAATCCATCCACCTTACAAAAAATTGCGTCCTCGCAATTTCGTTAAGGGGTAAATTGAACACAAAAGGGACAAAGGCGGAATAAAGGCTTCATAAAACCAAAACAGGGGATATATGGAAAGGATTATGAATCAAAGGAAAGATGATCAAGATAGAATAGATAACTCTGCACTTGTAGTTGGAATGTATAACCAAGACTCATGCATTCCAGTTGCAAATTTCTTTACCATTAATTTGCCATCTGGACGTACTGAGGAAGTAAGAGCCTAAGCTGACCTAGGCTCTGATACCATCCTGTAACGCCCCGATCCTGGAGGATACGGAGACGTCACTGCAACGTATATACGCAAGTCCGAAGTACCTTCACGTATATACGCTAAGCAATCAGTACAGACAAGAATCAGAGTACGGAAGCAAATGGTGCATTATACATTCCAACACATGAGTACAATTACAAAGTTATCACCAGAGGTGATCCAATATTACAATAATATTATATCACTGATGCGCAAATGCGAGAATACAAAAGATATACATATATGAACAGTACGAAAGAGTACAACAGATACATATATATGTACAGTACAAAGGCACTCACGAGTTTACTAAAGAAAACTCGAGAGGCATACAGGGGACCTGGAAGGATGTGGCTCTGTACGGTAGGCTGGAGATCCACGCTACCGCTGTGCCACTCTGATCAGTAACGGGGAAATCCACAGGCTCCAAGCTCCAAAACCTGGACATAAGAATCCAGGGGAGTCAGTGAAACTCCCCAGGCGAGTATGATACAATGCCAGGTGGCGAACCAGGATGAGCACAAGTGTCAAGTACAGAAGACAGGAGGGTTAGAACACAAGTGAAGTATATATGAACGGGTATAACATAATCATCATAAAACAGGAAATCCGGGATAAAGCTGATTACAAGCAAGATTGATTGTATACGCTTAGGTCACGGTCCCATGAGATTAGTACATCGAAGGAATAATCCAAACAAGGAAACCCTCATCTATATACCTTTATCTCATGCCACAGTAATCCAAGCGTATAGAATCAGAGTTGCAAATCACACGATAGTCATAACAAGAATACATAACAAGAATAACAGGAATCATCATAAGAGTCCATAACAGGCGTCATAACTGGAAACATAACAGGAATCATGACTGGAATCATAACAAGAATCATAACAGGAATCATAACAGGGACTATAACTGGAATCTATTATTATTACTCGTCTGACCCATATATCTAGGTATGTGTCTCGGTATATATCCCAACGCACATACATCCATATATAAGTAAGTCGAGGGTTGTTACCGGAAGTAGATGGAGAACTGATAGAGCTTCTTATAGTAGTTCCCATACACCTGGGACCAGCTTGAGGGCCCTAAGTCCCCCTAACACGAATCTCCTGTGGGCCCTAAGTCCCACTAACACGTACCGCCAATATTTTATTCCATCACTATAAGCAAGGTATCATTCCGGCATCCATCACTTCCTCCCATTCCCCATACAAGTTGTGGCTTATTAAGAATTATCAGATTACGGGAATAACTGGACATAACAGGAATAGCCCTACAGATTCAAGAGGTGGCCCCCACAGATTCAAGAGGTGGCCCCCACCGTGTGGTGTGGCACTTTGTTCCATGTGGCACTTTGTTCTGAGGGGGTGGATTCTAGAGGTGGCCCCCACAGATTCAAGAGGTGGCCCCCACCACGTGTGTGATGTGGCACTTTGCTCCGTGTGGCACTTAGTTCCATTCAGAATAACAAGACAGGATTCCCGTAAACATGATAATCACAAAGTCAAGTATATCATGCTGGGTGTTAAGTGATAGCATGATAGGATGATGATATTTAACAAGCAACCAAACATGACAAGAGATTGATAATAGTCCGGGTCAGTCATGACATAACAAGGGGTCTTGCCAAATAATAGCATGTCAGGTGGTCAGATGATAACACATCAGATATCAAGTGATATACATGTGTTAAATGGAAGCATGAACTGACAGGTCTGAAGCAATAACATGGCAAGTGGTAACATAGCAGAAACCCAGAGTTCAACGACCACGAAGGGTCGGCCAAGCATGGTATGCGAGAAAGTAGTAAGCATATCACAGGCATGGTACAAGTATAAGAATGAAACAAGCAGTTTCATGGCAATACATAGACATGGAAATATGAAGTGACAAGAGGTGATATACATCAAGTAACAGGTCATGAAGTATCAGTCATGAAGCACAAACAAGAATAATATATTGCACATGCACCAAGGATAAGATCCAAGTTTAAAAAGGAATTGACTATAACAAACAGCCAAAGTTAGTCGACTAGGGTCAAGGGGGTAGTCGACTAATAGTGGCTCAAGTCGACTAACAGTCTGGTCTAGTCGACTAAAACTGTGCACCAGAGAGTTGGGGATTTGATTCAGGAAAAGTTAGTCGACTAGGGTCAATGGAGTAGTCGACTAATAGTGATCTTAAGTCGACTTACAGATACACTAAGTCGACTAATACAGAGTTACAGAAAGTTAGATTTTGATTCAGGAAATGTTAGTCGACTAGGGTAAAATGGGTAGTCGACTAACATAGATTTCTAGTCGACTAATAGTTAAGATAAGTCGACTAAAACTGTGCTCCAGAAAATGGCACGTTTCAAATAAGGTTTTATAGTCGACTAATCCCTAGGTCAAGTCGACTAATCGTCTGAAAACAGAGTACAGAACAGATTTTGATGGTTGTGTTTGATGGTCGAATAACATGATTTGAAGATACAAGTATACAAGATATGTGAACATAAGTATGCTAGGAATTAGCCAAGTCTTGGTGAGTAAGAATACTCACATCGAACGGTTACTTGAAGCCTTATGCTTTCCGAAAAGATCGTGGTCGACATACGGCTCCAAATCCAAAGGCAAGGGTTGTGGTTGAGGTTGTGGTTGTGGTGAAGATGAAGGAGGAATTAGGTGGAGGCTAATGTTTTGGTGAAGTGAAGTGAAAAAAGGAAATGAAATGGAGAAGGAAAGGTATTTATAGGTTTTGGAATTTGTGAAGGTGAAGCAATTAAATAAAAGAGAGGGGCTTATTTGCAAAGTGGAGGGTGAGGTGTTTCCCTTGGCCAATCAAGGCTTGCCATGGAGATGGTGAGGTGGAGATATGTGTGGTGGAGTTTTGGTGGAAGTGTGTGGAAGTTGGAATTTTGGAAAAGATTGGAATTTTGGAAAAATGGAAAAGCTTGTGGCTTGTGGAGGAAGGAAAGAAATAAAGGAAAAGGAAAAAGGAAAAGAAATTGAAAAGGAGAAGATATTTTCTTGGAATCAAAAATTGAAAATGTTGAAAAGACTGATTCCCGGGTTTGAGTCGAGGATACGGAAAACATTTTGGAAAATACCGAAATCGTCCCGAAATCAAGTATCTCGGAACGACTCGCAAAATTTACCAAAAATCAAGAATAATATTTTAAGAAGCATAGTGAAATCCGTTTTAAGAAATACTTTATAGTTTTAAAACTAAAAATCCCGGAATCAGCTAGCTACCGACTCCGGTGGAATTTTCATAAATTCATAAAATACTCATAAAAAGTATTTAGGTAAGAAATATGATTCTAAGAAGAAATGTCTAAAGACTCTTCTAGAAATTCTAATCTGTTTGTAAGATAAAAATCCGGGAATCGATCAGCGACACTGGTCGACACCGGTTTTGAAGATTTTCAATTAAATTCAGGAAAATTCCAGAAAATCATATAAAATCTAAAGTATTAGAAAATAATATTTGAAACTGAAATCGGTCAAATACAGGAAGTAAATCGAAAAATATGATCAAAAAACTGAATACGCAACTAAGTACGTATTCCGGGAGAGGGGTATTACAAAAGATCTAAACTAAAATAGAATAAAGCCTAAAATCTCTCTGTAATGTGGTGCCAGTTTGCCTTCAGAAATTGCAGTATTTATAGAAAAAAGGAGTGTCAAAAGGTGGTGAAGAGATGAGCTCAAATCGCTGACCCGACAACCAATATTCTTATCCTTTTTATCCCTTTGTATACTGATAAATTCATCTCTGGACTTCTGGTTTGGGATTATCTTTATTATTTTTTCAAGCAAGGATAATAAATCCAAATAAATCTGTTTTAGTTGGAATTGATTTGATAATATCCCCTCTATTATCGCATATTTTCTGATAAGATTTACCTCTGAACTTTTGGATTTGGGATTATCTTCGTTGATCTTCAAGCTAACCAAATGGATCTTCAAAACTCTGATTTTAACTGGTTTTATCTGGTGTTATCTTCTCTGATTTGCTCCGTCTTTTGATAGAATTGCTTCTAAACCTCTGAATTTGAGTAGATTTTTATTGATTTGCATAAGCTTTTAAAATTCCAGATTTAATTGGATAAACTTATCCATTTCTCCTTTGTCTCTATTAATTACCTTGCATACTATTAGACATTAAAAATGAATTATATAGCAGAGTTTTATTATAAAATAAATGTGAAAATGTTACACATGTGATGCTAAATATGCAATGTACATGTACAATCACTTGCACTTATGTTTTTTCCTCTCTTGTATTTCCTATTCATTGCATGCATCATATTCATCATTTTTACTTGTCGGTTTCACTCATTTCAATAAGAAAGCAATTAATTATCTCAACTCCTATTCTAGAGAAATATAGAGGAGAAGTTCTAGAGCACTTCACATGGAATCCGGCTTCACTTCTTATTTTCAGCTGACTGTTTGCATCATTCTTTTAAATTTTTCTTTGTTTGCCATTAGATTGGCATTACACCTATTCACTCCCCTCTAGGTGTATTTTAAATTGGTATGAGAGCCTTGGACTCTAGTTTTTTATTTAACCACCTTAGAGAGATCCTTTTACTAATCATTTAATTTAAATTATCATTTTGTTTTCCACATTAGCTTACATGATCGAAGGTATTAAGACTCCACTCAAGTTTGGTGGCCTTAACTCTCCCATGGAATGTTAAGACAACCGTGTTGTTACAATCCTTAGGAAGCCGGGTTGTAAAGGCAAGACCAAACCTTGTAATATACCTGATGGTGATGAAGACACATGGTCCGAAGTTGCCACCAAGGAATTTGATGCCAATGCTAACGCTCACTATGCATTACTTCAGGCCTTGAATGATAATGATATTGCTATGGTAGTTCATTACAAATTCACTTATGAGATTTGGTCACACTTCATTGCCAAACACGAGGGGATATCACAAGTCAAGAGATCTAAGATTGATCTCTTGCATTCCCAATATGAAATTTTGCTATAAATAAAAATGAATCTATTAATGACAAAATTACAAAGTTTACTAAAATTACCAATGGTCTTGCTTCTTTAGGTGATGTTATTGATAATGATCAAGAAGTGAGGAAGGTCATTCGCACCCTTCCACAATCATTGGAAGTCAAAGCCATAACATTGAAGGAGTTCAATGACAAAGAAGTGATGAAGCTCATTAGTCTTATTGTCAACCTCAAGACCCATGAGATGGAGAGAAAAGTAAGAGAAGAGAAGGCACCATTAAAGAAGAAATCACTAGCTTTCAAATCTACTCCTATCATCTCCGATGATGAAGATAATGACCAAGAAGATGATGAAGATTTATCCCTTTTTGTGAAGAATGGTAGAAGATGTACGACAAGGCTAAATTCAATAATAAAAGATGATGGTAAGGGAAGGAGGACAAGAAGATTATTTGTTATAATTGCCAAAAATCCGAACACATCATTGCTGATTGCCCAGAGACTAAAGAAAACTCTCAACCTCCAAGTAGCCCTACAGAAAGAAGGCTTTGAAAGCTACATGGGATTCGGAGAGCGAATCGAAAGAAGAGGTGGATACGGCTAATGTGTGTATCATGGCTAATGAGAACACACCCAAATAACATCTGAATCTGGTCTTAATGAATTTGAATTATCCATGAATGAATTGGGTGAAACTTTTGAAGAACTATCAAACAACTATGATTTTCTTAAAAAAAAGTATTTAAAAATGAAAAAAATAAAATAAACTTCCTCTAAATAAATTAGTTGTTATTTCTAAAGAAAAGAAATTTTGTCTTCCACTTTTTAAAAGACGCAAAAGGATTTTGATGCACATGAAATATTGTGCAAAGCAAAAATTTTTATTATTAATAAAAATGAGATTTCTACTTTGAAAAACAAAATTAATAATTTGAGCAATGTTTAAAAAAATTCTGAGTTTGACAAAGCTAGATTGAGGCTATGTTTTCTAAGAGGCAAACTCAACGGAAACCACACACTCCTCACATTTCACATGGTCACACACAACATCATGCACACCATGACACACACACTTCACATGTCCATGCTACACATGCTCATCATGCTCACAAACATCATGCATTTTTATATGCCAAGGTGTACTTTTGCACCTATTGTGGCTGCAAAGGTCATTTGGCCAAGTTTTGTTATGATAGACTTAATGTTTCAAATGATCATGTTTGGGTTCGTAAGACTCTAGGATCCAATAAAACTTGGGTACCAAATTCAACACATTTATCAATCGATGTAAGTATGCACCAAGGCTCCAAGACGTAGGGAGCAGTTGTATCTTGATAGTGGTTTCTCAAGGCATATGAATGGGATATCAATAATTTTACAACGCTATTAAGGTATCATGAAATGGCACTGTCATCTTCGGACATGATTCAAAAGGTAAAATCATCGGTATAAGTAATATAAAAATTAGCTCATCTCCTTTAATTGAGAATGTTGTTTTGGTTGAGAGTCTTAAGCACGATCTCTTGAGCATTATCCAACTTTGTGACAAATGTTTTAAAGCTGTTTTTGATGATTTCACTTCTGGTATTTTAGACAAGAAAATAAATAATTGTACTCTTTTAGGTTTTCATGAAAATAATATTTACATGATTGATATGTTGAATTTAATTGCAATGCCACTTGTTTAAATGCTTGTAATGAAGATTCTTGGTTATGGTATAGGATACTAGGCCATATTTTGTTTGACCATCTATCCAAATTAATTCTAACGAATTGGTGAATGGTATTACTTGTTTAAAGTTTGAAAAGGACCACCTGCGTTTCAACTTGGGAAATAAACCAAATCCTCTTTTAAAGCAATCAAGGATATCATGACATCTAGGCCATTAAAGTAAATCCACATGGATTTTTTTTGTCCAACTAAAACTAAAAGTCTTAGTGGTAACTATTTTGTCTTTGTTCATGATGATTTCTCAAGATACATGAATTTTTTTTTAGAAACAAAAGATGAAGTTTTTCAACAAAACCATGTCACGCCCTACTTCCCAAAATACGAAATACGGGTACGTGACGATGGCTAGTAGATACTTACGAAGAGAAAAATCTCTTCCATGAGTACCTTAGGTTGTCAATAACAAGAAGGATAGCACAATATATGCATATACAACCAAGCGCAGGGATAAAATCGCATATATGAAAAACTGAATCATAAACAATATCATCCACTATATCTGAAATAAGACAAGTCAAGAAAGAAAACTGAACTCACCGAAGAATAGCTGAACCAGAATATGATCTACGAAAAACTCTCTATACATGCTTTTGATCCACATACTAAAAAAATATAATAAAGGTCTGCCAGAAGCAGACCAACAAGTGTACACAATTCTCTCCTTATTTTCATGTTTTCAGAAAAAGAGTTAAAAAAGAAAAAGATTTTTCGATTTTACGCGTAAGGAGTGATAGAGGTGGTGAATTCATCAACCATTCTTTTATCACCAATTGTGAAGAAAATGGAATTAAACTTGAGCTGACTTGTCCTAGAACTCCCACAACAAAATAGAGTTATTAAAAGGAAGAATCGCACTTTTCAAGAAATAGTTAGGTACTGATTAGTGAATACGGACTCCCTTAATATTTATAGGCTGAGGCCGTAAGCATTTCATGTGACATATCCAAGAGGGGGGTGAATAGGTGTTGGCTAATCTAATGGTCACTTATGAACAAATAATGCGGAATTAAAAACTAAGATGACCAAATTAAACTTCTTTTAATTAAACACTTATGTATAACACAAGAGTGTTGCCGAATTCCCTTTGCAGGGCTCTGGACAAGCTCCTCTAGATTCCCCTTGAATGGGTTGAGGTGCCGCGTTGGCTCTCTTGGTTGAATACTAGTGTTATCAAGCAATCCCAAGCAAGTATATCAATTATGAGCACAAGGGAATATATCAAGCATGTAAATGATAAAGACAACTATTGAATGCAAGATATAAAAGAGACAAAGAGAGAGAGAGAGAGAGAGAGAGAGAGAGAGAGAGAGAGAGAGAGAGAGAGATAGAGTAAGCAATCGCAAACACAAAGGGTTGTTTCGAGGTTCGAGCACCCTTGCTCTACATCCCCGCCTTCGACACACGAAGGATTTCCACTATGCAAGATCCCAATGGATCTCTCCTCGGTGCCGCACACCTACAAACCCTCGGACTCCCAAGTCCCGTACACACGCAAGCTCTCTAGCTTGCCGAGGCCGCACCTCAAAACACCAAGAGTTCACAACCAAACTCTAACCACCAACGAGCACACTTGCCCGTATCCTCAAAGAACAAAGAAATGATCTTTGGTGATCACAACACTTGATCACCTAAAGATACTCTCACTACAACACACCTATAGGAATATATAGCAATGGATAACTCAAGTGTGGTGTGAGAAAAACAAGGAAAGAACTATGGTGAAAAACTCAAAAGATCACTTTTACACACTCTTAATAAAAACTCCCTTTTAGATGGGAAGTATTTGCTCTCTATTTTGTGGAGAAAACTCTTCTAAAAGTATCAGAAAAACAGGCTCAAGAAGTCTCCAAAATCTTAGCTTCAAACAATGACAAGAACCCCCATTTTATAGGCCAGAAAAATATAGCCGTTGGGATCTGTCAGAGCTGCCGGTCGACCGGTCGGTCGACTGGCCAACGGTCATATTTCTGACTGTTGAAGCCACCGGTCGACCGCCCGGTCGACCGCGTCACTGGAACAGAGAGCAGACTCTCTGTCGGTCGACCGGTCCGGTCGGCCGAAGATTTCCAGAGAGCAGAACTCTCTGGAGCGGTTGACCGTCCGGTCGACCGTACCACTGTGCTGCCAGACATGCACAAGTCTGTGCACGTCGGTCGACCGTGAGATCGACCGGCCATGGTGCGGTCGACCGCTCGGTCGACCGGAAAGGCCTGTCAGCCAGTTCCAGGTCTGCACAGTTAAGGGATTTGGAAATAGGTCTTTTCACTCAATAAAAATCCCATAAATTCTTAGTAAATCCACAAAATAGTTTTAATCAAAATAAAAACTGTTTTTCTAAAAACATGTGTTTCTAAAACTTGTTTTTTCATAACTTCACAAAATACAAAAACAAGATATTTAAGTTCATTTAAAGCATGGTGTGTATGGATATGACCCACTACACAATCATAAAGTAATATCCGAGCCACTGGAGCAGAGAGTAAACTCTCTGTCGGTCGACCGGTACGGTCGGCCGAGATTTCTTGAGAGCAAAGCACTCTGAAGCGGTCGACCGTCCTGGTCGGCCGTTCTCCAGTGCACAAAGGCGTGCACGTCTGTGCACGTCGGTCGACCGGTCCGGTCGACCGACTTCAGGATTAGTCGACTATAAAGGTAGTCAAGTCGACTTTCCTGAAGCCTGGAACAGATATAAGAATATGATCATTTGGCTTACATAAAATCCCATAAAATCACAGTAAATCTAAAACATAGTTTCAATCAAAATAAAAACATGTGTTTCTAAAACTTGTTTTTCCATAACTTCACAAAATACAAAAACAAGATATTTAAGTTCATTTAAAGCATGGTGTGTATGGATATGACCCACTACACAATCATAAAGTAATATCTATGTTTTTGATATTTAGCATATAACATGGTTTTGGTTAAAGGATATTCATGATAGAAATACCAAAAACCAAGGTATATATATTTTGTCACAAAGAAAGGTCTTTTTCTAAATAAAAATTCTTTTCTAAACATAAAAATCTTTTATGAAAGCAATTCTATCAAGAGTTCTATCAAGAGTGTGTGTGTGTGATATAGACTTGAGCAATCCACCAACTATCTATCCTTTACATTTTTAACTAAAACAAAAACACAAATCTTATACCTAGACACAAGTCTTCATCTTCTTGAAGTCTTCACTTGAAGGCTTCTCATCTTCTTGACTTGGTCCAAGCTTGATCCAAAAGCTCCTTGGATCACATCGTGCTAGCTCTAAATCTTGACATTTTATCCTTTGTTGAGCTATGCACCTACTAAGATCTTGATAATGAATCTGTCACTAATTAAACATAAGATCATTAGTAATCATGACTTCATGAGTTGATCATCATCAAAACTAGGGTGATAGGCTTTTGGGCCAACAATCTCCCACTTTTTGATGATGACAAAACTCATGAAGTTATATATGCATGGATTAAAGTAAAGCTTCAAAGAAGCTCCCCCTTAACTCATGCATAGACATAAATAATAAGATATGGCAATGAAGCATATGACATGTATGCAATGTATGGCATGTATGTAAATATAACATCATAAATCTTATCTCCATACATTTAACAAAACACAAAACACATATGCATCAACACAAATCTTACTCCCCCTTAAGCAAGGATGACATGCATATAAAATCTATAAATACTTCTCCCCCTTTTTGTCAATCATCAACAAAGGGTTCAAAGTAAAATACAGCAAACAAATTTTCTCCCCCCCTTTTTTTTTTTTGACAAAAATAAAGAAATCAAGGAGGGATAACAGGTCAATCACTAAAAGATTATATGCGATATATATTCATGAAGAGGAAGACGTTAAGTTAACTTCCCTACACATATGCATTACATGAAGGAGGGATGTGAAGCCCTAATTCACATAACACACATTATGTAATGCATAAGAGGAGATGTGAAGCTCCCCCTACACACGTGTACCATATAAAGAAGAGATGTTAAGCTCCTCAATACACAATACACTCAACATGAATCTATATGTGGAAGAGATGTTAAGCTCTCCTTGCATATAGGCAATACAATACCCAAAAAAATCATAAACAAAATTTTAAACTTTCTTATTCAAACAAAATTTTAATTCTTCAACACACAAATTTTGAGATATCAATTGTAAAACAATCAAATTTTGAGTTTTTGATACCAATTTCAAAACACAATGCACAAGCTTATTATGGGATACCAATTTGAAATTCTAATTAAGCTTAGCATCAACAATCTATGTGCTTTAAAAGATACCAATTGTAAAACAAGTACAAATAGATCACATATATGTATGAAGAAATTATATCAATAGAGATGGATACATACATATATAGAAAAAGCAAAATATGAGTATATACCAAAAAGATTCATATTGATACCAATTGCAAATAACCAATGATACCAATAGAAAAATAAGCTTAGGTGTATACATCATATAGTCTACCATACGAAGAATTCGAACTAGTTAAATGAAAATATTTATGAACTAGTACGAAATCCTTCCATCAAGGAATAAGTCAAAAAGTTTTTCATGAAATATCAATGAAACACAAGGCACTAAAAGCACTCTAGTATCCATAAAGTCCATATCAAAAAAAATGAGTGTACTAGTGTTATGTGGAACATGGTATCATGAAAATGGCAATAAAACTCAATATTCCTTATCATAAATTTTGAAATCATGAAATCCATCACAAAAATTTTATTGTACCAATTTTAAAATCACAAAATTTTTATTAAAAAAAAACAAAATTTATATTTCAAGAAATATGTATGTTTTGACAAGACATTAAGTAGACATACATATCCCTAAAATACAATTGAGTCCTTATAAATAGATTTGCTGAAAGGCAAATGACTCAAGAGATATCCATGTATATCTTAATGGTTTGGCAAGACAAACATATACATGAAATGAAAGCACATGATCATAGCATAAGTCAAAAATAGGAATACAAGTTTAAGATGTAATAATCATCAAAACTTAGGCTATACTAGCACACCTAATGGGCACAAATAAGCATTCAAACCCAATCATATATAGATTTATTTGTGATCCATAATGTGTAAAAGTATAAATCCTAGCGTTGACAAAAGCTACCATTTAAACTAATATTCAATTCAATGAAGCATCAAATCTTGAGAATACAAATCATTGTAAAGTAAGATCATGTGTAAATCTCAAAAGCTATTTGAAGAATAACTAACTAGTATAAATTGTTTTTGAAAAGCTAGTTAAAGATCCTTCAAATACATCAAATCAAATGTTTTTCATGAGAAATATTAACTACATAAAAGTTCAAGCACTCATAGTCTATAAAGCTCAAAATTGTATATTTTCTTGAAATGTGAGTGTTCAAAAGGTTATGTAAATAGTATCTTCGTGAAAATAGTCATTGAAGCTTAAATCAAATAAGACTATCAAAGTTTTTATTAATCAACACATAAAAAAACATTTTTTTTTATCAAAACAAAATCATTTTTCACAACAACAATCTTCATGGTATATGTATGATTTATCCAATCCTAACAATACACATACATATCCAAATTATAAAAGAGTCTATCAAATGTATTTGCATGAAAGCAAGAGACTCACGGGTATACATGTATATTTATTAGATTTGAATTAAGCATGCATATACATGAAGTGGATCATGAAAATTGGCAAAACATGTATAAAAGAGAATCATCAAAACTAGTCTATACAAATATATAAAGTGGATACAAATGAGCATGAAGTTCAATTATATGTGAATCAATTGTAATTCACTATTAGTATATGTATAAATGCAAGTTTGACAAATTTTACATCTAAGCATGTAAATACCACATGAAGTACACAAAATCTTAAAACATGAACATGCTATGAATATATGAATTTAAAAGCATGTGCATAAATAAAATAGGAGTTTAGAGTTTGTTACCAACTCTAAAGCTCCAAGTATGGTGGTCTTTCCCACCAAGATTTCCTTGATAGCAATGCATCCAAATGTTTGTCCATCATGTCCATTGCATACGCTATCAAGGCACCAATCCTCTCACGCTTTGTGAGAGCCCTCACCTACATCAAAATCAAAAGGTGGGGGTTTTGGTACCCATACTTTCTTGGGTCCTTTGGGGTTAGCTTTATTGTAAGGATCCCAAATTCTTTTATACTTAGCAAAATATAAATGAGGTTTCTTATCAAAACAATATTTTGCTAGATGGCCTTTGCGGCCACAATGTGTACATGTGTACACCTTAGTATGCTTATGTGTAGAAGTGTGATCATGTTGTGCAACATAAGCAAATGCATGGTTATGATGTGCATGAATGTGTGGAGTTTGTTTCTTTGAAAACATTGACTCCAACCTAGAATGATTAAAAGCACAAGAGTTCAAAGTTGAACCCAAACCATCCATTTTATTTTTCAAATTCTTAATCTCATTAGATGTGGCATGAAAAGCATGATGAGATATAGAATCATTTTTCTTTTTCTTTTGAAAAACATTATCTTTTTCTTTTTCAACAAATTTTCTTTTCAAGGATTTATTTTCTTGCAAAATACTTTCCTTTTGTTTTCTACCATAGCAATATCATTTTTCAAAGACATATTTCCTTCACATAAATCATTCAATTTTGACATTAAGGAAACATTCTCATTTTTCAAATCTATATTTTCCTTTTCTAAACATGCAAGTTTATTTCTAAAAGAATCATTTTCTACATTCATGCAATCAACTTTCTTTTTCAAATTTTTGTTATCTCTTTCTAAGCATGCAATGTTATCTCTAAATGACTCATGTTCATTATGCATGCAAGCAATGTCCTTTTTCAAAATTTTATTTTCTTTCTTAATTATGTCATATCTTTCAAGCAATAATTGGCATAAAGAATTTAGCTCATCATATGACATAGCATTATCATCTTCTACCTCGGATTCGGTAGTTACCTCAAGGGGGTTATCCCCTTGGACCATGTAGCATACGTTGGAGGTGTCGCTTCCAACGTCCGAATCGCTCCCGGCATAATATAGATCCTTTTCGCCAAGGGAGGTGATGATGTTCCAAGCTACAAAAGCCGAATCAATGTTAGTAACCCTAAATAAGTAAGCATCATCTAGGGTACTTTTTAAAGCATGAAGGGCTTTTGCATTAGCCTCAAAGTACTTGCTATTATTAATATATGAATCATTAAATGTAGCAAGATAGACATGAATGCCTAGGGCCTTGAGGTACATAGACATCTTAACCTTCCAAATTTGGATGTTAAGAATGTCAAAGGTGGGTGGTGACATAAAGTCCATGGTGTGTGTACAAGTATAGTGATTAGCCTAAAATGAGGATCTTTAACTCTTAGGTTGTTAGACCCAAATCAAGAGCACTAGCTCTGATACCAATTGAAATAACACCTAGAAGGGGGGTGAATAGGTGTTGGCTAATCTAATGGTCACTTATGAACAAATAATGCGGAATTAAAAACTAAGATGACCAAATTAAACTTCTTTTAATTAAACACTTATGTATAACACAAGAGTGTTGCCGAATTCCCTTTGCAGGGCTCTGGACAAGCTCCTCTAGATTCCCCTTGAATGGGTTGAGGTGCCGCGTTGGCTCTCTTGGTTGAATACTAGTGTTATCAAGCAATCCCAAGCAAGTATATCAATTATGAGCACAAGGGAATATATCAAGCATGTAAATGATAAAGACAACTATTGAATGCAAGATATAAAAGAGACAAAGAGAGAGAGAGAGAGATAGAGTAAGCAATCGCAAACACAAAGGGTTGTTTCGAGGTTCGAGCACCCTTGCTCTACATCCCCGCCTTCGACACACGAAGGATTTCCACTATGCAAGATCCCAATGGATCTCTCCTCAGTGCCGCACACCTACAAACCCTTGGACTCCCAAGTCCCATACACACGCAAGCTCTCTAGCTTGCCGAGGTCGCACCTCAAAACACCAAGAGTTCACAACCGAACTCTAACCACCAACGAGCACACTTGCCCGTATCCTCAAAGAACAAAGAAATGATCTTTGGTGATCACAACACTTGATCACCTAAAGATACTCTCACTACAACACACCTATAGGAATATATAGCAATGGATAGCTCAAGTGTGGTGTGATAAAAACAAGGAAAGAACTATGGTGAAAAACTCAAAAGATCACTTTTACACACTCTTAATAAAAACTCCCTTTTAGATGGGAAGTATTTGCTCTCTATTTTGTGGAGAAAACTCTTCTAAAAGTATCAGAAAAACAGGCTCAAGAAGTCTCCAAAATCTTAGCTTCAAACAATGACAAGAACCCCCATTTTATAGGCCAGAAAAATATAGCCGTTGGGATCTGTCAGAGCTGCCGGTCGACCGGTCGGTCGACGGGCCAATGGTCATATTTCTGACTGTTGAAGCCACCGGTCGACCGCCCGGTCGACCGCGTCACTGGAACAGAGAGCAGACTCTCTGTCGGTCGACCGGTCCGGTCGGCCGAGGATTTCAGAGAGCAGAACTCTCTGGAGCGGTTGACCGTCCGGTCGACCGTACCACTGTGCTGCCAGACATGCACAAGTCTGTGCACGTCGGTCGACCGTGAGATCGACCGGCCATGGTGCGGTCGACCGCTCGGTCGACCGGAAAGGCCTGTCAGCCAGTTCCAGGTCTGCACAGTTAAGGGATTTGGAAATAGGTCTTTTCACTCAATAAAAATCCCATAAATTCTTAGTAAATCCACAAAATAGTTTTAATCAAAATAAAAACTGTTTTTCTAAAAACATGTGTTTCTAAAACTTGTTTTTCCATAACTTCACAAAATACAAAAACAAGATATTTAAGTTCATTTAAAGCATGGTGTGTATGGATATGACCCACTACACAATCATAAAGTAATATCTATGTTTTTGATATTTAGCATATAACATGGTTTTGGTTAAAGGATATTCATGATAGAAATACCAAAAACCAAGGTATATATATTTTGTCACAAAGAAAGGTCTTTTTCTAAATAAAAATTCTTTTCTAAACATAAAAATCTTTTATGAAAGCAATTCTATCAAGAGTTCTATCAAGAGTGTGTGTGTGATATAGACTTGAGCAATCCACCAACTATCTATCCTTTACATTTTTAACTAAAACAAAAACACAAATCTTATACCTAGACACAAGTCTTCATCTTCTTGAAGTCTTCACTTGAAGGCTTCTCATCTTCTTGACTTGGTCCAAGCTTGATCCAAAAGCTCCTTGGATCACATCGTGCTAGCTCCAAATCTTGACATTTTATCCTTTGTTGAGCTATGCACCTACTAAGATCTTGATAATGAATCTGTCACTAATTAAACACAAGATCATTAGTAATCATGACTTCATGAGTTGATCATCATCAAAACTAGGGTGATAGGCCTTTGGGCCAACACAATTCTCTCCTTATTTTCATGTTTTCAGAAAAAGAGTTAAAAAAGAAAAAGATTTTTCGATTTTACGCGTAAGGAGTGATAGAGGTGGTGAATTCATCAACCATTCTTTTATCACCAATTGTGAAGAAAATGGAATTAAACTTGAGCTGACTTGTCCTAGAACTCCCACAACAAAATAGAGTTATTAAAAGGAAGAATCGCACTTTTCAAGAAATAGTTAGGTACTGATTAGTGAATACGGACTCCCTTAATATTTATAGGCTGAGGCCGTAAGTATTTCATGTGACATATCCAATAGAGTTTATTTTTTAAAATACTTCTAAAACCCCTTTTGAGATTTATTATTTGAGAAAATCAAATGTTTCATATTTTAGAATTTTTAAGTGTAAATATTTTGTTATGAACACTACAGACATTTTAGGCAAATTTTATGCCAAGTCTTATGAAACTATTTTTTTTAGATATTCACATACTAGTAAGGCCTATAAAATTTTTAATAGGTCAACTTTGACTATTGAAGAACATGTCAAGTTTGAGGAATCTAATTTTCTTGTGAAGAATATTATAGAAATTGATTCCTTAGGTGAAGACATGGAGAAATATCATTGAAGGACTCACCAATGCAAGAAGAAGACCAACCAAAGGATGATGAATATGGTCAAATTCAAGAAGTTAAAATGGGGCCAACTCAACCACTTTCAAAGATTGGGGATATGCTACACACAATCCAAGGAGCTGATCATGGTGATGTATCCAAGGGGTAACTACTCGCTCCAAACTCCATGATGCTTGTAGCTATTATGCATTTATTTCTCATATTGAGCTCAAGAACATTCTCGAAACTGAGGCTGACTTATATTGGTTGCTTGCAATGCAAGAATAGCTCAATAAATTTGAGCACAATTAAGTTTGACACCTTATTCCTAGGCCCTATGATAGGTCAACCATTGACACTAGATGAATTTTTAGGAATAAGTTGGATGAGTCAAAAACTATTATTAGGAATAAAGCTAGTATAGTGGACCAAGGTTACATCCAAATCGAAGGTATTGATTTTGAGAAAACCTTTGAACTTATAGCACGGCTTGAAGCCATATGGATGACACTTATCTTTGCTTCTTTCAAAGATTTCAAGCTTTTTCAGAATGTTAAAAGTGCATTTTTTGAATGATTTTATTGAAAAGGAGGTGTATGTTGAACAACCCCCCCAGGTTTGTTGATACTGCATATCCGAATTTTGTTTTCACATTTGATAAGATTTTATATGGTTTAAACAAGCTCCAAGAGCTTGGTATGAAAAACTTTCAAGTTTTCTTGTTTTAAATGATTTTATTAAAGGCAAATTTTACACTACAATGTTCATAAAGCATGTAAATAATGATATCTTAATTACGCAAATATATGTTGGTGATATCATTTTTGGATCTACTAATGAAAAGCTTTGTAAAGATTTTGAATCATGCATGAAGAAAATGTTCGAATGAGCATAATGGGAGAGCATAGCTAGTTTATTGGACTCCAAATAAAGTAAAAGAGTGATGGAATCTTCATCAACCAAGCCAAATAGCCAAATACATAAGAGAACTTTTCAAGAAGTTTAGTCTTAAAGCTGCAAGGATTAGCAAGACACTCATGGCTACCACAACTAAGTTTGACAAAGATGAACAAAGTAAAATCATTGTCATTAAACTCTATCGTAGCATAATTGGTAACTTGCTTTATTTGACGGCTAGTAGGCTGAATATTATATTTAGTGTGTGCCTATATGATAGGTTCCAACCTTGTCCTAAAGAATCTAACTTAATTGCGATAAAACGCATTATTTGACATATTAAGGGTATTATTGGAATGAGCTTGTCATATTTGAAGATCGAACAATTCTCAATGATGAGTTTTTTGGAGGACGACTATGCTGGTTGTAGAGTGAATAGGAAGGACACTAGTGAAACTTACCAAATTCTTGAAAATTACCTTGTTTTATGGTCTTTTAAGAAACAAAATTTTGTGACTGATCGTGCATTACATGTCTTCATATCGTATGTGTCACATTTCTGCATTTATATTTTAATAAAACCCTTCAAATTATTGTATTTTTATATTTAGTGGCATGCAGGTAATTAAAGTAGAAAAGAGAGAGATTGACAGATTTATCTAATTAAATTCAAAAGTTTAAAAGAAAGGGGATCGATTTAAATTCAGAGTTTTAAAGGCCATCTTATCTGAAGATCGGGTATATCAGAAAAGATAATGTCATCCAAATTCAAGAGAAAAATAGATTTTATGAATACCCTAACGGTTTCACTAAGGATAAAAGGATGAATCGTCAAATCCAGAACAGAAATTCAAAATCCGAAAGGGTAAGAGGATAGAGGACAAATGGACGGATATATGCCCTTTGATCCTGGCCCTACATCTAGGATATTGTTGTGGAAACGCGGCAAAAGTCACGCCTGGCAGTTGAACCAGATGGCGCTCTCCCTATCTCCATACGCATCCAATACCGCCATTTCTTTCCTATAAATACCTGTAACCTCAAAGGTAGAGGGGCACCATCTCAAAGAGATAACTTTAGTTTAGGTTTTTCTTTTCTTCTTCAATGTAATTTTTTATTTTTTCTTTATAGCTTAGGTTAGAGAGAGATACATGATTAAAAGAGAGGACGAATTATTATAGAGTGACACTATGACAAAGTTTTTATAAGAGACTTATATTGAAGTTGACAATCAATGGATGTTTCCCACTTTTCTTTATTGTGCTCGATCTTATCGAAGCCCGGCTTTTATTTATTCTTCTCTATTGCTTTGCTTTACTTCAAGGTAATATTCAATATGACTCAACAATTGAGGTAAGTACTCTTTTTTTATTTTTCATTTCATTACTTTAGAGTCATAATTCTTTTTTTATTTAGTATTTTCTTTTCTTTTATAAATAAAACAATAACATTGCCACCATCTCTTCTTCTACCATATCCTTCTTAACTTAACTATTTTTGTTCTCTTTTTATAAAACTGAGAAAATGAGTATTAACTAGCTTTGGTAAATTAAAAGAAAGAAACTTACACAACGCTTCCATCACTATCCCTCCCTGTGGATCACGATCCGTTAGCCTAAGGCTACACAGTAGCATCAATGACCTAACACTGTTCTAAAAGTCTGTATTTTTCTATATGCAGGTTTGGCTAGATCAAAAATTTAGGTGTGGTTATCGGGAAAGGACTGTAAGTTTTCTTTTTATTTTGATTTACTTTAATGACTTAACTTTTCTTCTTCTTGGTTTTGTGTACATGGGCTAATTTCAGAAAACTAGGAGCTGCAGTAGACATATTGCTACACTGTGCCTCTGTCCAAGAAGGTAGAGCATTAAAGCCCACAACTGTGGTGAACTACTGACTGTAATTTCTTGCAGGTTGCTTGAATTTTAGATATTAGATCTCTGCAGTTATTAGTTTATCTATTTAACTCACTCTGTACATGTTTCTAACCTAAATAGTAACACGGTTGCTTTGTAAATACTGAAAAATATTTAGACTCCTGCCTCTTAGGACAAGTGTCTAATTCATTTACTTTCTACATTACTGTTGAAGAGTACTGGAGTAAAGGTATGTGTGCACTACATATAGTTTAGAAAATATTTTTTGAGTGATTCACATTACTTGAGTATTATCGTTTGCTTTATACTCGTATGCTGCACTAAAAAGATTAAAGGGCATATCCTTAAACAAGATAAGGTGGGAAAGTCATTACCCTAGCCTACAAATCATCTCCTCACTCACTAACCCAGCCTAACTTAAAATTGAGTAGATGTTGGCCCTAAGGACATTTCGGACTCAAATAGGAATTGACCTAAGGGAAAAGTTGTTAGAAGTTGACTCTTACCAAATCGGTGCCAAAGGTAGGGAATAGAGGGGTGAAACCCTAATGGCTAGTGTTTTGGCATAATTAGGCCCGTCGCTTTAAGCGCGAATACCTCCTACCAATCTTGCCCCTATCTGGCCGATTAACTTGTGGTCAACTTCTGCAATATTCCTCTTGTAGATAATCAACAGTTAGGAGTCGCCTAGGTCTAAAAGTGTACCCTAACTTAGGCTAGATTTTTCTTTCTTTTGTTTGTTTATTTGTTTTTTTTTATGATATGTATAACAATTATAATTTTTTCAATGCATATAGTGATAAATACTTCACCCTAACCTCTTTCAATTCGGATATTACCAACCCGACATTACATAATTTTAACTAACCAAGTATGCCAGATTGGTCTTATCTGAATCAATATATACCTCAATCCTAGTATTATGAATAAGATTGGCATAATCATCAGCACTCTTCACTGAGTCAGTGGGGATACAACTCCCCCGAGTCTTACTATCAACAATCTTACCAACAAACAGCTTCATATACTTCATACCAAGATCAACCTATAGAAGAAAAATCTTCTCTAGAAAAGAGTTTAGAAGCCTTCCTTGAGTCTACACTACAAGTGCAAATTCAAATGAATTCAATGCTCTCAAATAATTCTCAAATCCAAGATTCTTACTCTAATTTTCAAGTCCAACCACAACAAGAAGAACCTATTAACTTAGAAAAGACTACAAAAGACTTGATTCAGCTCAAAAATAATGTTACCCAACTCTCAATAGGTTAGAAGCAAAAGTAAGTCATTTAGTTAACACAATTAAAGATAGGAATGAGAAAACTCTACCTAACATATTTTCGCCCATTCCTGATTCTCGTAGCCATATTGACGAAGAATCATGGCATCTTAGAGATTTTAACCAAGATTTAATTTTACCACAAAACTTTTAACTTGACCAATTTCAACCCATTGACAAATTGACAAGTTTTCATTTCAATAAGATTGAACTTGAAGATGAATGTGACATCGATTCCAAAAGTTATGATTTAGTTCTATTGTTGGTCCAAAGGTCCATCACTTTACTTTTGATGATGATTAACTCATGTAGTTATTGTACTAATGATCATGTGTTTAATTAGTCTCACATATTTGATCATGATCTTAGTAGGTGTTTAGCTTCAACAAAGAATTCAAAGTCAAGTTTTAGAACTAGCACGTGTTGATTCAAAAGCTCGCGCATCAAGATTGCATCAAGTACTCAAGATGAGTCTAACTCTTTGGATCAAGCTTGGCCCAAGCCAAGAAGGAGAAGAAATTTTTTTAAAAAGACTTGTGTCATATTTTTAAGTTTCAAGATTTATTTTTAGATAAAATGTAAAGGATAGAATAGTTGATGAATTTCTCAAGTACTTATACACACACACAAAATTTATATGAGTTTTAGAAAATACCGGTTTGCTTTTTAAGTTTCAAAATATACATGTGTTTTTTCAAAACTATTTTAGAGATTATTGTCAAAAACATAGATATTTCAATCATATATGTGTAGTGGATTATATCCATACACACTAAGCTTCAAAAGTGTTTAAAATATCTTATTTCTGTATTTGGAGAAATTTTGGAAAAATCGATTTTGGAAAATACAGATTTTTATTTAAGGCAAAATTTCTTTATTATAAAAATGGTTCAAAAAGTTTATAATATGTGTTGACTTTTAATCACATATGTTTGTATATCAAAGTATATCAATGAACTTATTTTTGTAGATTTTTAGTGATTTTATGAGATTTTATTGAACGTAAAAAGACCGAGACAGAAGTCGGTCGACCGCTCCGGTCGACCGATATGCACAAATGTGCACAACTGAAATCACCTAGAGGGGGGTGAATAGGTGATGGCTATACTAAATGACAAATAATGTGGATTTAAAAATTATTTAAACAATAAACAACAATTAAAGACTTGCAATAAATTAGACAAGGAATAAAGCAAGTAAAGGAGAGATAGAGTTTAGAGAAAAGTGGACAATCGCAACCACAAAGATATTTTTCGAGGTTCGAGCCACGCTCAACGTCCCCGCCTTCAACACGATGAAGGATTTTCACTATTGGTGATCCCACCGGATCGTCAATACAAGGACACACTTGTCCTATCTCTCGCGGTGCCGCAACACCAACTTGGAGCAACACTTGCTCGCTTGAAGCCGATGCCTCTACAACTTCTCACAATGAAGAATGGTGATCAAACACTCGATCACAAACAAAAGGCTCACTTGCACAACCCTACAACCAAGATGAGGAGATGATATCTTTGGGATTGTGTAGTGCACAAAAACTAGAGAGAAGTAGAGGAATGCTTCAAGCTAAAGAGTTTAGAATTTTGGCTCAAATGAAAATCTTTTGCTAAAGGCAAAACTTAAACTTGTAAATCTTTTTCTTATGAAAACTTGTTGTAAATCATAATGAATAGTTGTAAAGTACTCCCTCTATTAATAGGGGATGAAAAACTAGCTTACAAGGGTCAAAAGAGTCGTTGGGGAGAAACCCAACACAAAAAGAGTCAGAAAAATATAGTTGTTGGAGTCTGTCAGAAAATCTGACTGTTGTCGGTCGACCGTCAACGGTCGGATTTCCGACCGTTGAGAAGCCGGTCGACCAGGGCGGTCGACCGAAGTCTCAACCAGAGAGCAGGTCTCTCTGTCAGTCGACCGGTCCGGTCGACCAGGGAAAAAAAGAGAGCGCTGTAAGTGCTCTCGGTCGACCGGTCGGTCGACCGATGTGCACACATGCACAGTGGTGCATGTCGGTCGACCGTCCGGTCGACCGGATTAGGCCAAAACTGTTTTTCCCAAAGGCTTTTTGAAGATGATAAATTTTGATAAAAATTCTTTGGATAGGAGAGTACAAAATAAAGTTCTAGGACTTGTAATAATCAGGGTGTGATCATAGATCAACACCAAAAAGACTTGAACTGTATTTTGACAAAAATCCTTTTTCTAAACAAAAACGGTTTTTCCAAAGATTTGTTTTTCCAAAATGATTTTTCCAAACTTTGTTTTATCAAAACAATGTTAGAAATTTTGTAATGAAAATTGGATTGTAAGCATGAAGCAATATGAAAAGTGTGTGTGTGACAATCCTAAAGTAATCTACCTCTATCATCTAGGTTTTGACAAAATGAACTAAAAATCCTAACTAAAAATAAAAATGCAAATCTTGAAGTCTTCACTTCTTGTTTGATCCTGGAGCGCTTCTATTGTGCTGGGGCTCTGGGATCCAAATCTTTGCGGCTTCCAAAAGTGTGAGTCTTGTGTTGGAACCGTCAAACAAACTAGAATTTTTAACCTGAAACTTATTTAAACAAAATTGTTAAAACATAACTATATATGGTTTATTATCATCAAAACGTCGGGCTAATGGCCTTTGGGCCAACAATCTCCCCCTTTTTGATGATGACAAAACATATAGAGTTATCACAAATATTTTGTGTAGAGTCTTCAAGTGAAGCTCCCCTTTACACATGCATATATAAGATGATCACAAAAAGAGATACATACGTAAAACACAGGCATATAGGAGATATAAATGATACACATGCTAACCATCCATGCATACTAAAAATACAAAATTATAGGGGTATGCATACATGATTACCTCCATCCATCCAATAATTCCTCCATCCTCCAAAACAGGTGATTGAGGTAAAAAAAGCATAAGACATAATAAACACAGCCAATCACATCACATATGCCATAAATAAAAAGAGAACATAACTGCCATAAAAACACATGTTACATAATACATGTCCACACATGTCACATGTCCAAATCAATATACATGAAAGAACAACTACAACCCAAAATAAAAACATAAAGTAAAATAGCCCAAATAACTCTCAAATAACTCTCCCCCTTTTTGACATCATCAAAAGGGGGTCACTCGTCCTCATGATCTGAATCCTGGGCAACTGCTGGCTGAGGTGGAGAAGCAGGAGTCCTGACGGGAAACGGAGGGCCTGTGGTAGGAAGATGCTGAGCATGAGCAGATAGAACTGGAGCAGACCACTCATGCTTTAGGTAAATACCGCTAAGACATGACTCGATGTAACGGATGGAATCACAGATGTAGCCCATGTCATTCTCCAAATTCTGATAGTGCATGGACATCTCCGCGGAAAGCTGCTGACGATGAGTAGACATCTCAGCAGAGATCTGCTCCCAAATCTGAGTGGATAAAGTGGCATAGGGATCGGGAGGAGCAGATGAGCCAGAAGAGGAGCCAGGCATAAGAACAGCAGGATGAAAAGGAGGCGGCAGAGGAGCAGGAGGGTGCTCCCTAGGACGCATCCTCTTGAGAAGAGTGCTGTTCAGATCAACTGACGGTTCAACAGACCGTTCAATGGAGAGATTGAAATTGAGTTGCTTCAGCAGATGGGTAATGACCATCCCAAAAGGCAAGTGCCGAGTGGGGACAAGGAGATGGTCCGAGGTCATGAAGCTGATGATGAGCTTGGGGATATTGATTCTAATGCCTCGCAAAAGGCAATAGATGATCAGTGGAGCTGAACCCCGGGTATGACTATACTCTCCTAGTTTTGACAGGAGGTTATAGAAAACTATTTTGGCTAGGACTTGAGCAATAAGAGTGTATCATTTTACTTCCTCATTCCTAACCAAGCCAGGGTTGTCATCCCCGTGAAGCAACGTGGAAGCGGTGAGGGCAGACTCACCGTCCGGATAAACGAAGTCATGAAGATCCAGTTTGTAAATGTCTTCACCCTCACAGGAGAGGTGAAGATGATGAGCAAACTCTTGAAGAGATATGTCTATATCCCTCCCCAAGACTCTAGATCTAATTTTATTAGACTCAAATGAAAGGTTAGAATAGAAATATTGAACTAGAGATGGATAAACTGGCTCCCTAATTGACAGAAAATTTTCCAAAGAATTAGCTCTTAAAATGGGGGCTAAATTGAGATGTTCAAAATCATTTATTACCACACATCTCCTAGAGCTAACAGCCTTAGTGGAAAAAAAGAATATATCTATATGAGGCTTGAGGTGAAACAAAAGGAGATGATTGTGAAGAGGATTGAGTAGTTTTACCTCTCTCTGAACGTGTTCTCTTCGACATGATGAAGTGATAAACAAGTTTTATGGCTAGATCTAAGAGAAGGAACTGAAGATAAAACAGAGGAATTGAAAGATCTAGGAAAAGAAATTTTTACCTTGAAATTATGGAGAAAAACCGAAAAATTCCTTGAGAGAATGAAGATCCAGGCCTGAGACTACAAATTTTAGGATTTTTATGAAGAGATTTTGGGTTTAAGGGAGTGAGAGAGGGTTGGAGAGAGTTAGGGTTTTGAGAGGGGTGAGGAAGAAGGGAAGGAGGCGGGTGAATGAGAGAAAGAGGCTGATTATGGCTTTATAAAGATCAGATAAAAAAATAACTGTGTGCCCGTCGCCCGGTCGACCAGCGGAAACCGAGACAAGCCCACTTCAGTCGGTCGACCGGCTACGGGTAAAAATTAAAATTTTTATTTCAGGCTAGAACGGTCAGCCGCTCCGGTTGATAGTGCCTATGCCAGGCCAGATCGGTCGACCGGGCCGGTCGACCAGTCTTGCCCAAAAATCACAGAGCAAGCCAGTTTAAATTTTTTTTTTTTTGGTTATCTTTAATTCAAATATCTATTACAGCAAACATGAATATCAATCAAAAAGATGTTAAAATACTTTAAATCATTCTTGGCAAAAAAAAATATATTTATTTTATTTGTTAATTAATATTTTTTATTCTTATTTATTAATAAAGCAATAAATAAGAGAAATTGAAGCCGAATACGCTGTTAAGGGTTCTGAACTTCTCCTCGTCATTCCTCTAGATAAGAGTTGAGGTGCACAATTTCCATCTCTATTTATTTGCTTAATAAATCTTAGTTTTAAATAAATCTTTATTTTGACAAAATTCATATAAATAAAATCTAGACATGTGGACAAAAATAATATGGCATAGAAACATGATAATATACTTAAACATGGCATAGATACAAACAAAATAGAAATGCAAGTTCACATGTATCACAATAACACAAAAGTAAACTAGCAATCCTATATATATATAAAAAGAAATCTTTTATGTGGAGAGATTACCAAACCATAGGCATTCTCCAAATATAGGTGCCTCAATGATAGTGATGCACGCGACGATGTGTTCGTTGAGCATTTATGCATCCACCACCCGGGCACCATCTCCCCCTAAGTCTTGGAGGATGAAGACCCACCTGCATCAATTATATTCGGTATGTCTTTTGGTACCCAAATCTTTTTGGGTCCTATAGGGTTAGTATTTTGTCAAACCCAAATATTTTTATTTAAAATGTTTAGCTTAGCATAACAAAATTTTTCTAAATGGCCTTTGCGGCCACAATGAGTGCAAGTATAAATTCTACCACTACCATACATAAATGCATGTTTGTATGTGTGTGCATGTTTGTGTGATTTTGAAGTATGAGAATGATGAGTGTGTTTCCCTTGGGATAATCCTTTGGGAAATCTAGATGCAAGCTTAGATATATCAAAAGCATACTTCTTTAAAGTTGTGTCCAAAACTTCAACACGTTTTTGGATCTCTTGAAATTCATTTTTATTACAAATAGAAATAGGACTTTTTCCTTTACAAGCTATTTTATAATTTTCAAAGTCCTTTTTCATCTTTTCAAAAGAATTTTCTAAAACATTTTTCTCTTGTAAAACATGTTCAAATTTACTTTTTAAAGAATCATTTTCCTTTTTCAATTTCTTATTTTGAGCTTGAGAAATTTCATATTTACTTTGTAATTCCTCAAAAAATTATGCAAGCTCATCCATAGTTAAGTCACCATCTAGAGAGTTTTCTAGATATACCTTGGTAGTATCCTCACCTTGTGCCATGAAGCACATGTGTGCGGCGTCGATCTCCTCTTTGGATTTCGACTCCGTGTCATCCCCATGTGGCCACCATCGCCTTCTTCTTCTTTGGCCCATTCTTGGAGGTAGTTGCTTGTAGATAGGGGCACTCAGCTATTAGGTGTCTCGTCTTATTGCAATGAAAACAAGGACCCGGTTCCTCTCTTTTTCTTTTAAATCTTCCTTGAGGTTTCCCTCTTCGGAAGTTGCTTTGCCTACCCTTCTTGTAGAACATTTTGCCCACCTTCCTTATGAGCATGGCAAAGAATTCAGCGTATTCCTCCGATGAATCCTCCTCATCATGGGTGGATGGAACGGCTTTGAAAGCAAGAGCTTTCTTCTTTGGTGCCTCCCTTTCTTCTCTAACCTTCATCTCCATCTCATGGGTTTTGAGATTGCCGATGAAGCCAGAGAAGTCCATCTCCTCCCTATCATTGAGTTTCTTGAGGGTGGTTGTCTTGACTTCCCAAAATTTGGGAAGAGCTCTAATGACCTTCCAGATCTTTTGATCATTATCAATGGTGTCACCTAAGGAAGATAAAGCATTAGTGATTTTGGTGAAACGGGTGAGCATATCATCAATGCATTCATTTTCAAGCATATAAAAATTCTCATATTGAGAACGAAGCAAGTCAATTTTGGATCTCTTAACTTGAGACATTCCCTCATGAGTCACAATGAGAATATTCCAAACTTCAAATGCAGATTTACAGTTAATGATGCATGAAAGGTCATCTTCATTCAAAACTTGGGTGAGTGCATATTGGGCTCTAGCATTGGCCTCATAGTCCTTAGTGGTATCTTCGGACTATGATCTCTCATCAGTGAGAGGTTCAATAAATTCTTTGGTGATGGCCCTAGCAACTCTAACTCCTAGGGATTTTAGAAAAAGGTTCATCTTGACCTTCCAAATGGGGAAGTTCAAGCCATCAAATTTAGGTGGGGACTCGATGCTAGAAAAATCAACAGATGCCATGAATACAAGTAGAAATGCACAACAAAAAAATGCAACAAATAGATATAGCCAAATATGAGGATCTCCCTAAGGTGGTTAAACCAAATGTTAGGGTTAGGCTCTGATACCAATTGAAATCACCTAGAGGGGGGGTGAATAGGTGATTACTATACTAAATGACAAACAATGCAGATTTAAAAATTATTTAAACAAAAAGCAACAATTAAAGACTTGCAATAAATTAGACAAGGAATAAAGCAAGTAAAGGAGAGATAGAGTTTATAGAAAAGTGGACAATCGCAAACACAAAGATATTTTTCGAGGTTCGAGCCACGCTCAACGTCCCCGCCTTCAACACGATGAAGGATTTTCACTATTGGTGATCCCACCGGATCGTCAATACAAGGACACACTTGTCCTATCTCTCGCGGTGCCGCAACACCAACTTGGAGCAACACTTGCTCGCTTGAAGCCGATGCCTCTACAACTTCTCACAATGAAGAATGGTGATCAAACACTCGATCACAAACAAAAGGCTCACTTGCACAACCCTACAACCAAGATGAGGAGATGATATCTTTGGGATTGTGTAGTGCACAAAAACTAGAGAGAAGTAGAGGAATGCTTCAAGCTAAAGAGTTTAGAATTTTGGCTCAAATGAAAATCTTTTGCTAAAGGCAAAACTTAAACTTGTAAATCTTTTTCTTATGAAAACTTGTTGTAAATCTTAATGAATAGTTGTAAAATACTCCCTCTATTTATAGGGGATGAAAAACTAGCTTACAAGGGTCAAAAGAGTCGTTGGGGAGAAACCCAACACAAAAAGAGTCAGAAAAATATAGCTGTTGGAGTCTGTCAGAAAATCTGACTGTTGTCGGTCGACCGTCAACGGTCGGATTTCTGACCATTAAGAAGCCGGCCGACCGGGGCGGTCGACCGAAGTCTCAACCAGAGAGCAGGTCTCTCTGTCAGTCGACCGGTCCGGTCGATCGGGGAAAAATAGAGAGCACTGTAAGTACTCCCGGTCGACCGGTCGGTCGACCGATGTGCACACATGCACAGTGGTGCATGTCGATTAACCGTCCGGTCAACCGGATTAGGCCAAAACTATTTTTCCCAAAGGCTTTTTGAAGATGGTAAATTTTGATAAAAATTCTTTGGATAGGAGAGTACAAAATATAGCTCTAGGACTTGGAATAATCAGGGTGTGATCACAGATCAACACCAAAAAGACTTGAACTATATTTTGACAAAAATCCTTTTTCTAAACAAAAACGGTTTTTTCAAAGATTTGTTTTTCAAAAATGATTTTTCCAAACTTTGTTTTACCAAAACTATGTTAGAAATTTTGTAATGAAAATTGGATTGTAAGCATGAAGCAATATGAAAAGTTTGTGTGTGACAATCCCAAAGTAATTTACCTCTATCATCTAGGTTTTGACAAAATAAACTAAAAATCCTAACTAAAAATAAAAATACAAATCTTGAAGTCTTCACTTCTTGTTTGATCTTGGAGCGCGTTTATTGTGCTGGGGCTCTGGGATCCAAATCTTTGCGGAGTGTGAGTTTTGTGTTGGAACCGTCAAACAAACTAGGATTTTTAACCTGAAACTCATTTAAACAAAATTGTTAAAACATAACTATATATGGTTTGTTATCATCAAAACGTCGGGCTAATGGCCTTTGGGCCAACAACAACAAGGCTGTCGACCGATGTGCACAAACGTGCACAGCAAGGGCCGGTCGACCGCACGGTCAACCGTCAGAGAGCTTTTGCTCTATGTAAATGGCCCGGGTCGATCGGGCGGTCGACCGCTAGGTCATAGCCCAGTTTTCGATTGAACGACCGATCGACCGCTTTTCCCAACGGTCGAAAATCTGACCGTTGGCGGCCGACCGACAGCAGAGTTTTCTGCTGAGTTAGACCCAAATGGCTATATTTTTAAGGCCTATAAATTGGGGCTATTTTGGGATGTTTTCTATAAGATTTTTGGAGAGTTTTCAAGCTAGATTTTCCAACCTTACTAAGTGTTTATCTCCACTTGTTTTAGAGCTAAAACTTCCATATCAAAATGAGAGTTTATCAAGAGTGTTTTCAAAAGTGATTTGTTGAGTTTTTCACGACAAATCCATCCTTGTTTCTCACACACACTTGAGCTATCCATTGCTATATCAATCTATAGGGATCTCTGTTGTGAGAGTGTTTTAGGTGATCAAGTGTTGTGATTACTAAGTGTTCTACTCTGTATTTGAAGAGGCGAACTTGCGGGTTCGTGTTCTTTTGAGTTCTTGTGGAGCTCGGTGTAGAGGTTCGACCTCGGCAAGCTAGTGAGCTTGCGTGTGTTGTTCTTGCGGGAACAAAAGAGGAACTAGTAAGACCAAGGAGTTCTTGTGTGAACTCGTTGTAGGTGTTGCGGCACCGAGTGATTTGATGGGATCGATTCTAGTAAAAATCCTTCATAGTGTTGAAGGCGGGGACGTAGAGCAAGGGTGCTCGAACCTCGAAACAAATCTCCCATGTTTGCGATTGCTCTCTCTATCTCTCACTTGTGTTTATATCTTGTAAACTCTTATTGTTCATATTCATTACTTGCATGATATACTTGTGCTTAATTGATATATGCTTGGGATTGTTTGCTCACACTTGTATTTAACCGAGGGAGCCATAGTGGCACCTCAACTCTTATCTAGAGGAATCTTGTGGAGATAGTCCAGAGCCCTTTACCGAGAATTCGACTACAGTCTTGTGTTATACCTTGTGTGTTTAGCATAATAGTTTTTGTTTGCATAGATAGTTTTTAATTTCACATTAATTCATCATTAGACTAGCTAGTCACCTATTCACCCCTCTAGGTGATTTCAAGTTCCACATTTTGAATCGATGTTGACTCCAGTATCGTTACTCGATTTGGACTCAATTCTGAAGCCAACACTGATTCCTATCCCTATAGAGCTTGAACATGAACCACCTATTTTGGATAGTCACATTCCATAGTTGAAAAATGAATGTGAACATAAATTCTATGATTTGGATCAAACTCATGAACCAACTCTGACTCTCGAACCTAAACTTGATTTGAGTTTTTTTCCCGAGTCAGTATCAGTTCCCACTCCCTTTATTATTGAGCCTAAATCATCCATTCCACAAAATCACATTCCATTGTTGGACCAAGGTTTAGATCAATATGACTTCGTGATGATACCCCAAGATTGGTCATATAACCAGGAAAAACTTCATGCTAGGATCTTGCATGATCCTATTTAAAAATGTTAATAGGAAAGAGCTCATAAAAGGTGGGTTCCATGAAAATTCACAGTATTTAGATTGGGCAGAAACGCTTGGCCTAATGAAACCACCACCGGAGCCACCACCTTGAGGTGACAATTTTCCTTCCCTTTCTCCTTTTCATATATTATTGCATTTCATTCATACATTAAGGACAATGCATGAGTCAGGTGGGGGGAGAGTTTACTAAAATAATAACTTTACTAACTAGAGAGAGAGAGAGAGAGAGAGAGAGAGAGAGAGAGAGAGAGAAAAGTCCTTTCTTTAAAAACTTTTTGAAAATGAAAATAATACTTTGACTTATTTTTGTAAGAAATTAAGTTAATTTTAAGGAATAAGAGGATCATAATTAGGATTTCTTATACTTGGTCAAAATAAAATTATTTGTTTGATTTTGAGGTTAAAAAGAAATTTAGTCTTGATTTTTACCTTGATGAAATATGCACACTTTATACACTTACACACTTAGAGTGCTAAAATAAAGATTCTTATGTCTTATAAAATAATATACATATATACATACACACACATACATACATACATACATACATATATATATATATATATATATATATATATATATATATATATATATATATACATATACACACACATATATACAATACATATATATATATATATATATATATATATATATATATATATATATATATATATATATATATATATATATGTATGTATGTATGTATGTATGTATGTATGTATGTGTGTGTGTGTGTGTGTATGTTTATATATGTATGTGTATATGTGTGTGTGTGTTTTATATATATATATATATATATATATATATATATATATATATATATATATATATATATATATATATATATATATATATATATATATACACACACACACACATATATACACATACATATAAACATACACACACACACATACATACATACATATATATATATATATATATATATATATATATATATATATATCAGAAATTCTCTGATTAAGTTGGGTATTTATGCCTTATAAGACATTAGTATTCACACCTAAAAGTAGTTCATATAAATAAAAATTCTTAGTTTTGTGGCATTATTAGCTCGAGTCCTAAGTCCTTGGGGTGTTTCATCACCCGGTGCCCTAAAACTGTTCGGTTTGGGAGTCACCAACTAAGTCTCTTTATATGAGAGAATTAGAAAGCCTAATAGAGCTAAAGGATATTACCACCATAAAAAAAAGAAAAAAAAGAAAAAAAATAAGGCATAAGAGTTAAATTTTCACGGTCATAAAGTGCTATGACTTAAGGTAAAATAATAAACTAGATGAGAAATATAATTTTAATTCTTACTTTGATTTAAAATAAGTTTTTGAATAAAGACTAAATTTATGAATGACTTAGTTTTGATAATCTTATGACATAGATTACTTGAATTTTTACATTAATACTTCAAATATTTTTTCCCTTCACAATGCGTTTTCAAAAGTACTAACTCTTTGGCTTTCCTTTCTTTATGGATTTTGTGGGTACAATCCATTGAAAATTCTCGTGAGACAAAACTCATCCTTTAAGGGTAACATAGAGGTTTAACGATTTGTTGTACATATTAAGTGCAACCGTGATTCCTACGAAAGCTAGGTTAGGTTAGCTCTACTTTTCGTTTTACTCGAGGACGAGCAAAAGATAAGTTTGGGGATGTGATCATACACATGCATTACATGTCTTCATATCGTATGTGTCACATTTCTATATTTATATTTAAATAAAACCATGCTAATTAATGTATTTTCCTGTCTAGTGGCATGCAGGTAATTAAGGAAGAAAAGAGAGAGAGATTGACAGATTTATCCAATTAAATTCAAAAGTTCAAAAGAAAGGGAATCGATTCAAATGCAGAAGTTCTAAAAGCCATCATATCTGAAGACCGGGTATATCAGATGAGATAATATCATTTAAAGTCAAGAGAAAAATAGATTTTATGAAGGCCCTATCGTTTTCACTGAGGATAAAAGGATGAATCGTCAAATCCAGAATAGAGTCAAAATACAAGAGGATAAAAGGATAGGGAACAAGTGGATGTATATACGCCCTTTTGATCTTGACTTTATGGCAAGGATATGTGGCTTTTCGCCGCGTTTCTGCAACCTAGTGGTTGAACCAAGGGGAGCGCCAACTCTCCCTATCTTTGTACAATTCCAATACCCCGTTTCTTCCCTATAAATACCTGTAACCTCGAAGGCAGAGGGGCACTATCTCAAAGAGAGCTTTAATTTAGATTTTTCTTTTCTTCTTCAATGTAATTTTTTACTTTTCTTTATAGCTTTGGTTAGAGAGAGTTACATTATTAAAAGAGAGGAACAATTATTGTAGAGTGACACTATTGTAATCCTTTCTTATGATACTTATATTGAAGGTGATATTTAATGAAAGTTTTCTACTTTTCTTCATTATGTTCGATCTCATCAAAGCCTTGCTTTTATTTATTCTTCTCTATTGCTTTGCCTTACATTAAGGTAATTCTTCAATACGATTCAATAACAAAGTAAGTACTCTTTTGTTTTCTTTTTCATTTCATTAGTTTAAAGTCACAATTCTTTTTTTATTTAGTCTTTCCTTTTTTTAATAAATAAAACAACAATAGTACCACCATCTCTTTTTCTACCATCTCCTTCTTAACTTAACTTAACTATTTTTATTTTCTTTTTATAAAACTGAGAAAATGAGTATTAACTAGTTTTTGTATATTAAAAGAAAGAAATTAACACAATGCTTTCATCGCTATCCCTCCTTATGGATCACAACCCATTAGCCCAAGGCTACACGGTAGCATCGAGGACCCAGTACTATTCTAAAAGTCTGTATTTTTCTGTATGCAGGTTTGGCTAGATCAGTAATCTTCTCAACCGTTAAGGCGGAGTATGTTGCAACTAGGGTTTATTGTGCATAAGTCGTTTGAATGAACATGCTCTTCTTGATTATGATTTGCATTATGATCATAGTAAAATATTTTGTGATAATATTAGCATCATTCATATTAAGAATACAAATCAACATAGTAAGACCAAGTATATAGAGATTCAATATTACTTTTTTAGAGATCACTATGAGAAAGGAGATATTAAAATTGATTATATTTCTAATGATTTTCAATTAGCAAACATTTTTACTAAATCATTTGATTATAATAGATTTTCATTCATTTGTGGTGAGTTGAATGTTTGCATTATGGACTCTTGAAACTTTTCATTAGTGTCTCTCAAAATTGATTTTCATGTTTGTTTAGTTTATTTCCTTCTTACATTAATACTTGTGTTTGTTTAAAATTGGTATATTATTTTACTCTTTTTTGATGCATGACAAAAAAGGGGAGAAGTATTATAAAAGGGGAAAAGTTTTTTTTTTACAAGCATTATAAAGGGGGAGAAGTTTATTTTTCATATACAATCTAGTATTATAAAGGGGAAGAAGTTTAATATGTATTAATCAATTAATGTTTTTATATGAAGCTTGTAGAATCATTTTTTGTCTTATGTAAATAGTTTTTGAAAAACTAGCATGTTTTGGTATAATGACTTCTGTCTTATATATTCACTTATTCCATTTTATATTTAATGCCTTGATCTATTATTCATTACATAATGTTATTGGTGGAAGGGGGCATGGAAGGAGGATGATATGTTTATGCATATTGATTCATCATTGACCATTTTATTAGATATGTACATGACTTAATTTTTTTTTAGTTGGTATATCATTTAGTCATGATTCTTTGATCTTGATAGATAAGCATAATTTTAGGGTGAGCTTTCAATTGTTAAGAAGATAATCAAGTAACATATAATATGAATACTCGCCCAACCAACTGCCCGCTTAGGGTGAAAGTTTTCAAAAATAATTTGAAAATAGTTGAGTAGTTAAAAAACACCACCATGTAAAGAATAAAAAGACAAATTTTAAAATAATTTTGAAAAATTAGTTCAAAAATTCTTCAAAGAAGAAACTACATCAAATACATCTCATGAAACATGTATATCACACAAGAATTGTCACTCAAAATCTATATAGCACATGCAAGCTCATGAACATAAAATCATGAGTAAACATAAATGTGAGCGTACAATAATCATGTGAATTTTATGAAAATAAAATTGTAAAGCTAAAAAATGACTTATATGAATTTTTTTTTTTAAATTTTGACATGTAGAAAGCTAGAATTATAAAACATGAAAATATAAATCATCACCGAAAATCACTTATAAATAACGAAAATTATCTTTTGAAAACTTAACACATATAACACTTGATTTGCAAAATATGAAAATGTTGGCCCAAAGGCCATTAGCCCTATATCTTGATAGATATTTTGATGATAACAAACCATATCTAGTTATATATTTAACAAGTTTTGTTTAAAAGGATTTCAAGTTAAAACAGGTTGATTTGACGGCTCCACAATCAAGACTCACAAGTTTGGATGTTGCTAAAGATTTGCATTCCCAAGCCAAGCACAATAGGAAGCTTCAGAATCAAGACTTTGAAGAAAATACCAAGTCAAGATCAAGACTATGTAAAACTCCAAGATTTGTATTTTTATCTTTCTTTTAGAGATTTTGTCAAAACCTAGATGTTAGAAGTAGAGTTATGGGATTATCACTTACACACACATTTTAGGTTGGTTCATAACTTCAAAAAGGTTTTCAATTTGTATTTTAACTTTGATTTAGAGTAAAATGTTTTTGGAAAATAGTTTGAGTTTTGGAAAAACATTTTTCGGAAAAACAAGCTTTTATTAAAGAGGATATTTATCAAAATGTTTTAACTTGTTAGAGTAGTGACACATGCTCATACTCTAAGTTTTACAAGATCCAAAAGCTTAAAACTAAAGACCTAACCAATTTTCCCTGTTTCTGGGTTCTACAAGTTCTGATTTTTCAGAACTGACAGAAGCCGGTCGACCGTCCCAGTCGACCGACGTGCACAAACTATGCATGTGCACGTCGGCCGACCGCTCGGTCGACCGGGCACTCTGCAGTGCTCTCGGGTAGTTTGGGTCGACCGGGCGGTCGACCGCAGATCCCCAACGGTGGATTTTTGACCGTTGGCGGTCGACCGACCCGGTCGACCGGCAGTTGTCAGAATTTCTGACAGACTCCAACAGCTCTATTTTCTGACAGCACTTTTGTTGGGATCTCACCCCAACGGATTTGTGAGGCTGTTTCTCAGTGTTTTTCAACCCCTATAAATAGGAGGTCATTTCAACATGATAAGACAACTATTACATCAATTGAAAATCAGATTTTTTACAAGATTTACAATTTTCCTTTAGAAAAGATTTCTCTCAAAAGCCTAAAATTCTAAACACCCATTTGAAGTCTTTACCTCTACTTCTCTCTAGCTTTTGCACTACACAATCCCAAAACTCTACATCTACATACTGGTTATAGGATTGTTCTAAGTGAGCGAATTTTTGATCAAGTGTAATCATTTTCTTATTGAGTGAAGTTGTAGAGGCATCGGCCTCAAGCGAGCTAGTGTGCTCCGGGTGGTGTTGCGGTATCACGAGAGATAGGACAAGTGTGTCCTTGTATTGGCGATCCAGTGGGATCTACAATAGTGGAAATCCTTCAAGTATGAAGGCGGGGACGTAGAGCGTGGCTTGAACCCCGGAAACATATACTTGTGTTTGCGTTTGCTCGAATTCTCTCTAAACTCTAACTCTTTGATTTCTAGCAATCTTATTGTGTTTATTATTATTGCTAATCATCTTTAATTTGAGCATTTTGTTTAGTTGATTTTTAAATTTCGTATTTGTGCCATTTACTTATAGCCATCACCTATTCACCCCCCCTCTAGGTGATTTCAATTGGTATCAGAGCCTAACCCTACAATTTGGTCTAACCACCTTAAGGAGATCCTTACATTTGGCTATATTGATTTGTGCATTTATATTTGTTGTGCATTCATGGCTTCACTTGACTTTTCTAGAATCAAGTCCCCACCCAAATTTGATGGTTTGAACTTCCCCATTTTGAAGGTCAAAATGAACCTCTTCCTTAAGTCCCTAGGAGTTAGGATAGCTAGGGCCATAACTAAAGAATTTGTTGAACCCCTCACTGATGAGAGCTCACGGTCCGAGGACACCTCCAAGGATTATGAAGCTAATGCTAGAGCTCAATATGCCTTGACCCAAGCATTAAATGAGGATGACTTATCACACATCATTAATTGCAAATCCGCATTTGAGGTTTGGAATATTCTTATTGTGACTCATGAGGGAACGTCACAAGTCAAAAGATCTAAGATTGACTTGCTACGTTCTCAATATGAGAATTTTTATATGTTTGATAATGAGAGCATTGATGACATGCTCACTCGTTTCACCAAGATCACTAATGCTTTATCTTCTCTAGGTGACACTATTGACAATGACCAAAAGATTCGCAAGGTCATTAGAGCTCTTCCCAAAGCATGGAAAGTGAAGGCAACTACCCTCAAGGAACTCAACGATCGGGAGGAGATGGACTTCTCTGGCTTCATCGGTAATCTCAAAACCAATGAGATGGAGATGAAGGTAAGAGAAGAAAGGGAGGCGCAAAAGAAGAAAGCCCTCGTTTTCAAAGCCACTCCAACCATTCTTGACGAGGAAGACTCCTCGGAAGACGATGAGGACTTTGCCATGCTTATCCGGAAGGTAGGCAAAATGTTTTACAAGAAAGGGAGGCAAAGCAACTTCCGAAGAGGGAAACCTCAAGTAAGGTTTGAAAAGAAGAGAGAAGAACCCGGTCCTTGCTTCATTGCAAGAAGATCGGACATCTCATAGCGGATTGCCCCGCTCTCCAAGCGACCACCTCCAAGCATGTACCAAGGAAGAAGAAGGCTATGGTGGCAACGTGGGATGACACGGAGTCAGAATCTGAAGAGGAGAACGACGCCGCACACATGTGCTTCATGGCACATGGAGACGATGCTACAAAGGTAACAAACGACAACTCTTTAGAAGAAGATGACTTAACTATGGATGAATTAGCACATTTCTTTGAGGAACTACAACATAGGTATGAGATTTCTCAATCTCATAATAAAAAGCTAAAAAGGGAAACTGAGTTTTTAAATGATAAAATCAATATTATGGAAAAAGAGAAAAATGATTTATCTAATGCTTTTAAGAAAGTAAAAATTGATTTTGAAAATTATAAGTTAGCATGTAAAGGGAAAACCCCTATTATTCCTTGTAACAAAAATGATTTTGTGGAAATGCAAAAACGAGTTGATGCTTTAGATTCAACTCTTAAAAAGTATGCTTTTGACTTAAACAAATTTGCATCTAGATTTCCTAAGGGAGTAACCCAAGGGAAACACACACACCATGCTCATGCACAAAAACATGCACACACACATAAGCATGCTCATATTTACAGTAATGGTAGAATTTATGTATGCACGCATTGTGGCCGCAAAGGCCATTTAGAAAAGTTTTGTTTTGCTAAAAATAATATACATAATAAACATGTTTGTGTTCGCCCCGGTACTAATCCAATAGGACCCAAGAAAGTATGGGTACCAAAAGACTCACCAAATTTAATTGAAACAGGTGGATCTTCTTCCTCCAAGACATAGGGGGAAACGGTGCCCGGGTGGTGGATGCAACAAAGCTCAAAGATCACATCGCGTTTGCATCGCTATCGTGGAGGCACCTATTTTGGAGATTGCCCATGTTTGGTAACTTCTCCATTTTAAAAGGTTTTAATTTTTGTGTATATATACAATTGCATAGAATTGTTAGTTTACCTTTATGCTACATTGATATATGTTAGTGTAAACCTACATCTCTATCATGATTGTGTATATGTCATGCTTTAATTTTGATATGTCTTTTATGTCACATTTATAGTAAGTCCACATGAGGATTTATCTATATACACATTTTATTTCAAAAATTAAAAATTAAATTTTGTAAAAATTTCATATTTAAAGCAAATACATTAGAGATGGCAATTGCGCACCTCAACTCATATTCAAAGGAATCAAGAGGATGAAGTTCATAACCCGTCACTGGGTATTCGGCTTCAACATCTCTAAAACTTTGCCTTTGTATGAAAAATAAAATAAAATATCTTGTATGAATTCTTGGTTGATATGATAACTTTATCTAGATTAAAAACATATCTTTGTAATTCTGTATGTTTAATTTATCATACTTGTATTTAATTAAAATTTCCATTTTAAATTTTTTTTCTTTTGGCTGTTGCTGCAGACTGATTTCAGGCAAAGCCGGCCGACTGCATCTAGGTTGCGGTCGACCGAATTCGCTTGAAATAAATTGTTTTTATTTCTTTTTTGTTAACGGCCGACCGACATTAAGTCTCGGTCGACCGCTCTAAGTCTGCAGAGCTCTCAGGATTCTGAGGTCGACCGACCCGGTCGACCGCTCTGAGTTACAGAGCTCTCGGGTTTTCTGGGTCGACCTCGTATTCAGCCCTAAAACTGTCTATTTATTTCACTTTTTCTTTCTCTCTCTCACTTTTTCTCTCCGACGAACCGGCTCCCCTCTTCTCCAAAATTTCTCCCATCACTCTCAAATCTCAATCTTTTTCAAATTCCTTCAAAACCCACTTTAGATTCCATCATTAGGTGTTGGATCTTCGTTTTCAGGACCTCCTCTCCATCAGATTCGAAGAATTTCAGGTTTGCTCTGATCTAGGGTTTCGTTCTTCACATCTCAGGTAAAAATCCTATTTTTCCTACTGTTCTTGATATCTAGCCTCAAGTTCATCTTCTATTTGTCAAGATTTTTAGGTTTCTAGGTTGTTTAGATCCAGCCCTAACTTCTTTGACCTAAAAATCATCTTTTTCTTCAATTTGTCTAAAAGAACCAGGACTGAAAAGGGGAAATCAGTAGCTCAACCTTCATCTTATGTCCCCAAACCCAAACGCCCTTTCATTAATGAGCTTGCTGGAAACCGTTTTATTAATCTCTCCAAGAGAAACATCATTTCAGGGAGATGCGTCGCTCTACAAGACTTTGAACATTTAAACATCCCCCGCATCTTGCAGAACAACTCTTTAGACGAGTTCTTGACCATTAAAGAACAAGTCTATACATCTCTCATGCCTTATTTTTATGCTAATTTCTCTTTTGACGAAAACCGTGTTTTTTCTAGAGTCCTAGGAAGGGACATTGACCTTGACATTGGTCAGTTCGCTAATATTCTGCATCTCTCCCCTGGTGGAGCTGATGTCTATACTTATGACCTTCATGATTTTGAGTATCCGGACGGTGAGTCTGCGCTCACCGCATCCACTTTGATTCACGAGGATAACAACCCCGGTTTGGTGAGGAACGAAGTTGTGAGTAAATTCACCCTCACATCCCAGATCCTAGCCAAAATCATTTTCTATAACATCATTCCTAAATCTGGTGAATACAGCCATGCTACAGGTCCAGTTCACTTATTATCTATTGCCTTCTGCGAGGCATTAAGATAAATTTTCCTCGTCTCATTGCTTCCCATATGGCCTCTGACCAGATTCGCATGTCCAGTAGGAGCTTGCCCTATGGCATGTTGGTCACCCATCTTCTTAAAGCTCTCAATTTTGATCTTTCTGCTGAGAGTCCTGATGATCCTCAAATAAACCTTGACGGCGTTCTCTTGAAGAGGATGGAAGCTCAGTTGCATCGTCACGCCCCTGAGCAACCTCCTGCTGCTCCAGGATCATCTTCTGCCCTAGGGTCTTCTTCGGCCCCAGGGACATCTTCTGCTTCAGCCCCTGTTTTACCTCCAGATTTTCAGGCCCTTATCTCTTCCGAGGTCCGCTCTCAGTTCGAGGCACACCAGGCTTGGATTGAGCAGCGTGATGCAGCACTTCGTGCAGAGATGGACGCACGTTTTCAGCGTGAGGCAGATTTTCGTGCAGTGATGGACTCACAATTCCAATTAATTCGTAATGATATGTCTTATTTTGCTGATTCCATGAGATTCGTGGATTCACAATTTGAGGCACTCTTTACGAAGTTCAATATGATTGGTCCAGACCCCACTTCCATTGCTCGTCCACTTCCTTCCACAGGCCCTCCATTTCCAGTCAGAGCCCCTTCCACTGCTTCACCACCACGGCCAAAAGTTATTGGCGTTGATCCAGCGGAGGCAGTCTCTTCTTCTTCATCTTCTTCTTCAGAGGAAGACGATAATGGTGATGAGAAGATGGCTGAGGGTACTACTGCTGCAGAGAGCTCGTCTGAGGACGACGATGATGAGGAGGACGACGATGTTGGTGATGCTGGTGATGCTGAGTGACCTCCCCTTCTTGATGATGTCAAAAGGGGGAGAGTTATTTGTTGAGAGAGACATATTGTTGAGAGAGACATATTTTGTGTACTTGATTTTGCTTTTGTTTGGACATGTATTTCTACATGTATTTTTATTATGCTTTGTGGACATGTATCTTTCCTTTATATGTATCTTGTCTTAATGTCATATATGATCACATGTTTTCATCTTTATCTATGACATAAGAATTTGTTGGCATGGACATGTGTATTATCATTGGATGTTTATCATTTATCATTTGCTAGATCTATCTATGCCTGAGTATGATTTCAGTATATGCATGTGTTGAGGGGGAGCTTCATTTGAAGTCTCTACTCAAAATATTTGAGATAACTAAATATGTTTTCTCATCATCAAAAAGGGGGAGATTGTTGGCCCAAAGGCCATTAGCCCTATATCTTGATGGATATTTTGATGATAACAAACCATATCTAGTTATATATTTAACAAGTTTTGTTTAAAAGGATTTCAGGTTAAAATAGGTTGATTTGACGGCTCCACAATCAAGACTCACAAGTTTGGATGCTGCTAAAGATTTGCATTCCCAAGCAAAGCACAATAGGAAGCTTCGGAATCAAGACTTTAAAAAAAGACCAAGTCAAGATCAAGACAATGTAAAACTCCAAGATTTGTATTTTTATCTTTCTTTTAGAGATTTTGTCAAAACCTAGATGTTAGAAGTAGAGTTATGGGATTATCACTTACACACACATTTTAGGTTGGTTCATGACTTCAAAAAGGTTTTCAATTTGTATTTTTAACTTTGATTTAGAGTTAACATGTTTTTGGAAAATAGTTTGAGTTTTGGAAAAACATTTTTCGAAAAATAAGTTTTTATTAAAGAGGATATTTATCAAAATGTTTTAACTTGTTAGAGTAGTGACACATGCTCATACTCTAAGTTTTACAAGATCCAAAACCTTAAAACTAAAGACCTAACCAATTTTCCCTGTTTCTTGTTTCTGCAAGTTCTGATTTTTCAGAACTGACAGAAGCCGGTCGACCATCCCAGTCGACCGACGTGCACAAACTGTGCATGTGCACGTCGGCCGACCGCTCGGTCGACCGGGAACTCTGCAGTGCTCTCGGGTAGTTTGGGTCGACCGGGCGGTCGACCGCAGATCCCCAACGGTCGGATTTTTGACCGTTGGCGGTCGACCGACCCAGTCGACCGGCAGTTGTCAGAATTTCTGACAGACTCCAACAGCTCTATTTTCTGACAGCTCTTTTGTTGGGATCTCACCCCAACGGATTTGTGAGGCTGTTTCTCAGTGTTTTTCAACCCTATAAATAGGAGATCATTTCAACATGATAAGACAACTATTACATCAATTGAAAATCAGATTTTTTACAAGATTTACAATTTTCCTTTAGAAAAGATTTCTCTCAAAAGCCTAAAGTTCTAAACACCCATTTGAAGTATTTACCTCTACTTCTCTCTAGCTTTTGCACTACACAATCCCAAAACTCTACATCTACATACTGGTTATAGGATTGTGCTAAGTGAGCGAATTTTTGATCAAGTGTGATCATTTTCTTATTGAGTGAAGTTGTAGAGGCATCGGCCTCAAGCGAGCTAGTGTGCTCCGGGTGGTGTTGCGGCATCACGAGAGATAGGACAAGTGTGTCCTTGTATTGGTGATCCAGTGGGATCTCAATAGTAGAAATCCTTCAAGTGTGAAGGCGGGGACGTAGAGCGTGGCTTGAACCCCGGAAACATATACTTGTGTTTGTGTTTGCTCGAATTCTCTCTAAACTCTAACTCTTTGATTTCTTGCAATCTTATTGTGTTTATTATTATTGCTAATCATCTTTAATTTGAGCATTTTGTTTAGTTGATTTTTAAATTCCGCATTTGTGCCATTTACTTATAGCCATCACCTATCACCCCCCTCTAGGTGATTTCAGAAAATACAAATCAAGAAAATTCTCAAGATTAGTGAAAGAAACAAACAAAAATTATCAAATATATCTACCAACAAAATATTCGAAAACACATGAAATAATCTTCAAAATATATGTAAACTTTATCAAAACTAGAGCATACATATATATCCAAACATGAGTTGAGTCCACAATAGTATATGATATATAAAATAAGTGACTCAAAAATACTATATGTATATCTCATAGTTTTAGTAAGATTACATATAAATAAAGTAAAGCCAATGAAAAATAATCTCATAGAGGATCATGAATGTAATCAAAATTAATGCATTATAAATCGAATATAAGAATCATCAAAACTAAGATGTACATATACAGCTAAACTACAAATAAGTACAAAAGGACTATGAATTATGCCAAAGTTAAGAGTGTATCTCAAAAGTTATACATGTGCATTGTAAGTTTTAACAAAAATTTATTAAAACATATAAATAAAACATGTAAAACAGATATGCTAAAAATGGAAGATAGAGATAGTTACAAAAATCGGCTGAACTAATCTCCTGTAACGCCCCGGTCCCACGGATATGGGGAGTACGCGACGTACAAACACAGGGCAAAAATACCCTCACGTACGTACGCTAAGCCTCAGTACAGGGAATAAATACAATATACACAATAATTCTAGCATTAAATAAGTACAAGAATACTTGCAATGGTCAGTAATCATGATAGATATGTGAATGAAGTTAAATATGAAAATAGAAACAAATAATAAAGATACATCTGAATCAGAAAGGATGGCAGTTTCAAGATAATTTCTCGAAAAATGTCAGGTGCTATGAGATCTCTGAGCTCTGACCAGGGCATGCAAACCGAGGATCATCAAAAAGTGACCTTTGAGTAGTAAAATGAAGGAGGGAGTAATATTAATAAATAGTTCAATCATGATAATATATAATACATGTCAAGGTAACAACGATACAATATCAGTATCCTAACAACCAGTATATCAATATTACAAGTATTATAATAATATTATAACATAATCAATACCTAACATGATTATATACCATAGCAATCATTTATAGTATTGTGAGTGTACATGTATAACATGCCCACATAGAATACTTAGAGAGCAGGATAATGACATGACATGAAGAGTAGAACATGCATATATAATAATATGACAATAAATAAGATAATCATGATGAACAAAATATGAAGCAATATAATTATACAATAATAACAATCAATATCACCTGATATTTTAATCAATCTCTTCTAGTGTCTCATACCAGTAGTAGTTCACACTGGAGCTGTATTCCAGCCGCACCCATCCGGACATAGCATACGGGTACCATTATCTGAATGAGAGAATGACCAAATAGCAAGTGTTATTGACATCACTATTATTGGGTTATTAAAATATATCGTGTACTGAATCTGAATAACAAGTGCACTGAGGATGCTTCTATCATGCCAACACCCCGCGATGTGGGATTCTAGAGATGGCCCCCACAGATTCAAGAGGTGGCCCCCACCAAACATGTGGTGTCGCACTTTGTTCCGTGTGGCACTTGGTTCCATATACCTTCTGCCGGACGCCAGCATGACCATGTGTATAACAGGTATACAAGATAACAAGAATACTGAGTCTGGTCAATAGCAATATCAATAACAAGAGCACTAGAGACATCCTCATCACTCAACACCAGACGGAGTGAAGATTCTAGAGGTGGCCCCCGTGGATTCAAGAGGTGGCCCCACCACGTACAGGTGTGATGTGGCACTTTACTCCACGCTTCACATATCAATAACATTCCTGTCCAGTAATAATATATATATTAATATCAGTGATGGGAAACAGTCATGTAACGGGACTACAAAATATACACGTAGCAAGTATCTATGTATTATGAACAGTGATCCATGCAACAGGAAAACAAGAACAATCAACGCATGTATACCAGTGAATTTATGTAGCACTGTGTACATAATATTCACGTAGCGATGATACAAATATACGAAATAACAGCCTCCTGTGGAGTAGCGTATCTGTGTATCAGTAGTATATGAATATGAAATAATTGTGTCATATGTAACAATATTTATGTGATGGTGAAATATGTACATGAAATAACTATATCTAGTGTGCTAGTATATCCATGTTACAATGCTATAAGTACATGAATAATAGTGTTTAGTGTAACTGAGTATCCTTGTAAAAGGTGTACATGAATATGCAAATAAATGTAATCTATGTAAAGTAATTAATAAAATATATAAATAATAGTATCCAGTGTGAGCCAGGAACATTGGCCATACCAGAGGAATATCATTGAGATAATCGTGTCTCAGATATTCATATTTGTAACAATGATTACAATATTATTAAGATTATCAATATCAAAAAACTATCATATATAAATATCTAGTTTACTTATCCATTTATTAATTAATTACTTATTTAAATTATTAACTTATTAATCAAAATATTTAGATAATTCATTTACATTTATAGAAATCAAGAACCAAAATAAATAATTATTTTTATCAATTATGTTTGAAGAATAATAAAGCATATTTTAATTATGATGTCTTCAATAATAACATTTACAGCGATTTAATAAACTGTGATTATCGAAAAGTCATCATAATTAAAATATGCTTGATTATTCTTCAAACATAATTGATAAAAATAATTATTTATTTTGTTTCTTGATTTCTATAAATGTAAATAAATTATCTAAAATTTTAGATTAATAAGTTAATAATTTAAATTAGTAAATTAATTAATATATGGATAAGTAAAATAGATATTTATATATGACAATTTTGTGATATTGATCATCTTAATAATATTGTAATCGTTATTACAAATATAAATATCTAAAACCAGATTATCTCAGTGATATTATCCTAGTATGGCCAATGTTACCTGACTCACACTGGATACTATTATTTATAAATTTTTATAATAACTTTACATAAATTACATTTATTTACATATTCATGTACACCTGTTGTAAAGATACTCAGTTATACTAAACACTATTATTCATGTACTTATAGCATCATAACATGAATATACTAGCACAGGAAACACAGTTATTTCATGTACATATATCACCGCCACATAAATATCATTGTATATGACACTATTATTTCATATTCATGTACTACTGATATGCAGATACGCTACTCCACTGGAGACTGTTATTTCATTTAGTCGTATCATTTGCTATATGAATACATGTACACAGTTATTTCATTTTCTTATACCACTGCTACATAGATTTACTGGTATACATGTGCTGATTGTTCCTGTTTTCCTGTCGCATGGATCACTATTCATATTACATGGTTAATTGCTACATGTATATTCCTGTAATCTCGTTACATGATTGTTTCCCATTACTGATATTGATTTACATTGTTACTGGACATGAATGTTGTTGATATGTGATGTGTGAAACTAAGTGCCACGTGGATCTAAAGCCATGGGCCACCTCTAAAATCTCACATCTCCAGTTTCCCATTTTCCGTTATCTTATTTCATGCTATCAATAGAGCTCATGTCCTGCTATCATATTACATGTACCATGCATTGTTCTTGTTCCTGATATATTATATAATTTAAATATAATAAAATAGCATGAGTTAGGGAGACTTAACGGTTGATTAGATCTTATCGGGTGGATGTACTGGACCCATACTTATCCCACTACAGGGGATGGTAGAGCTGGCTACCGATTGTATATAGCTTCATGAGCTCTCATTTCCTGTTTCATGCTCCCCTCTTAGCGGAGGGCCCTGGTCTCAGCAGTTAGGGAATTGTTTAAGGTCGTGATCCCATATATGTACAGGATACACCCACCTAACAAGAGCTCATTGACCATTGTGTTTTCAATTAACATAATAAAATACTATAAACATTAGTGACATCTGGAACGCTTGTTATTTAGTCATTCTCTCGTTCGGATCATGTACCCGTATGCCATGTTCGGATGGGTCAGCCGGAGTGCGGGCTCCGATATGAACTGCCAGTTATATGGGACATTGAAGAGATTGATTAAAATACCAAGCAGTATTAATTGATATTATTGTATAAATAACATGACTTATCCGATACGTGTATATTATTGTTCAGTTATACTTGTTACTATTCCTGATATTTTATTCATTATCATGTTACATGTATACCTTGTTACCCTTCCTGATACTTGTTACACTTCATGTGATGGCACACTATACATGTTCATGTATACCGTGTAAACACCATTACTGTATAACCACAACATTATAGTATGATTATTTTGCATACTTCATTTCTACATGTTCATATTCAACACAATACTATTATGCTACTTTATTATTAGATTAAATAAGAAATATAAAGTAATTAAAAATTAGTACATGTTACTTATACACACTGATGTAATTAAAAATACTTAATACTGTATCATATCAAGTATATTGAGAATAATATATAAATGATATAACTTTATTGACTGTAGTAACATAATACCTCAAATTGACTTACCTAATATTTTTGGTAGCACGACCCGGACATATAAACTGATAGTAATGATATAAAATTAGATACTATTATTGTAATGACACTGTTATAACATGTTAGGTATTGATGATGTTAAAATATGATACTTGTATATTTCTCTCGACTGTTATTACATGTATTCACTAGTATTTAAACATGCATTATTATTATTACGATTGTATTACTATAGTATATATTATTACTTCTTTCATCACTCACTAGGTCGCTTTCTGATGACCCTAAGTTTGTGTGCCCAATTAGAGCTCAGAGATTTCATAGCACCTGATATTTTCAAGACATTATCTAGAGACTGCCACCTTTTCCTAATTCATAGGTATTTTATTATTTGTTCCTATTTTCTTATTTATTCCAGTTTCTATATCTATTATGATAACTGACCCCTTTAGCAGGTATTCTTGTACTTATTTAATGCTAGAATTATTGTGTATATTATGTTTATTCACTGTACTAGCTTAGTGTACATATGTGAGGATATTTTCACCTGCGTATGTACATCATCATAGCATTTTCGTATCCACGAGATCGAGGTGTTACATCTTCACTCCTCTAAAACAAGGTGGTCATCTCACCTAAACTCTTTGATAGTGATGCATCTATGAATAAGGTTCATTAAGCTCTGATTGCATCCTCCACCAAGACATAAATCCTCTCATGTCTTGTGAGAGCGTATACCTACGTCAAATATAATTGACATGGATTTTGATACCTTTCTTGGATCCTAGGGGGTTAGTACAAGCAAGATTTAAGAAATATAATCTATCATAGAAAAGTTTTGCAAGATGTCCCTTGTGACCATAATGAGAACAATGATACATTCTAGCAGGGATGTGTGCATGTTCTGCATGAGGTGTATATGTTGGTCCAAAGGCCATTTTTCTAGTTTTTATGATAAGAAAACATATATAGTTATGTTTCTAACAATTTTATTCAACTAAGTTTCAAGTTAATTCATTGTTGCATCTTGGCTTCTTCATAAGACTCACACGTTTAGAAGCTATGAACATGTCGATCCAAGAGCCTAAGCACATAGATGAGCTCAGGGATTAAGAATGCAAGTGAAGACTTTATACAAGATTTGTATTTAGTTTTTGTATTTTAGATAGGATATATAGTCATTGTTAAAACCAAGATGATATAGGTTGATATCTTTTGAGATTCACACACGCACACATCTTTCATATCACTCTAAGTGTTTTTGAAAAGACTTAACGTTTCTCTTTTTCGTTTTCAAAAACAAGTTTCGAAAAAACTGATTTTCTATTTAAAAAACTGATTTTTACAAAATATAGTTCTAACTTAGTTTTGTGATGATCTCTGATCACACACTAGACTTACTATGATATAAGAACTTTATTTTGTGATTGTAATCAAATATATTTTGTCAAAAAAATATTGGAATTCAAAAGATCTTCAAAATGTGACTTTGGCCCAAGGTCGGTCGACCGACCGGTCGACTGCAAATAGAGCAAAATTGTTCTGTCGGTTGACTGAGAAGTAAACCGATATACACAAAGATTTCTTTAGTGCCTTTCTGTGTACTTCGGTTGATCGTTCGGTCGACCGACTAAGAGACCCCTAGTCTCCGTTGGGCATGATCGACCGACCGGTCGACCGTCAGAGAGCTTAGCTTTCTGTTTGGGTTAAACAGTCAACTGATCGGTCCACCGCTAACCCCAACGGTCAGAAATCTGACTGTTGGTGGTCGATCGGCCAGTTGACTGATAGAACAATCTTGTTCTGATTTTTTCCCAACGGCTAGTTTTCTGTTTGTTTTTTTCTAGGTCACATTTCAGTGGCTATTTTGGGTTTTCTCCTCAAGTTTTCATACCCTTTAAATATAGATAATGTAGAAAAACTCTATAACATGTTTTCAACATCCAAAATCAAGTTTTAGTGATCAATATTCTTTTTCTTAAAAATATTTTTCAACTTGATCCAAAATTTCATATCCTTGATTTTTAGCTTGATCCTTCCTCTATATCTTTACAAGTTGTTTTCACCGTACAATCTCAAAGAGTTTCACCTCCTCATCTTGGTTATAGGATTATGCTTGTGATCCATTTATGATCAAGATAAGATCACCATTTTCTCCAAATTGTGAAGTTGTAGAGGTTGCGACCTCAAGTGAGCTTGTGAGCTCCATTGTTGGTGTTGTGGCACCGAGAGAAGGACTTGTGAGTCCACAGAGTTCTAGTGAGAGCTTGTAAGAGTTGATGATCTAGTGACATAGTCATAGTGAAAATCTATCATAGTGGTGAAGGCGCAGACGTAGAGTAGTGGCTCGAATCTAAGACATATCCTTGTGTTTGTGATTACTTACTCTATCCTTTACTCTACTTTCTCTTTACATACTTGCTTACTTAACTTGTTTACTTATTTGTAAGTATTCTTTGTGTTGTGATTGATATTTGCTAGGTTTCTAGAAAGTAATTTTTAATTTCGCATTATTTGTCATTTAGTATAGTCATCACCTATTCACCCCCCTTCGGTGATTTACAATTGGTATCAGAGCGTACCAGCTTTAGTTTAACCACTTAAGGGAGATCCTTTTATTTGGCTATATTCAATTGTTACATTAACCACTTATTTTTGCACTCTAATTATTTTTCTGGCATCACATGATTTTTCAAGCATCAAGTCCCCACCCAAATTTGTTGGGTTGAACTTCCATATTTGAAAGGTCAAGATGAACCTCTTCCTCAAGTCCCTAGGAGTTAGAATAGCCAAGGCCATAACTAAGTAATTTATTGAGCCTTAAAGTGATGAGGATGATACATGGTCTGAAGTAACCGCCAAGAACTATGAGGCCAATGCTAAAGCATAGTATGCACTGACTCAAGCTTTAAATGATGATGACCTTTCCATATTATAAACTGCAAATCTACTTTTGAAGTGTGGAATGATCTTATTATTACTCATGAGGGTACATCTCAAGTAAAGAGATCCAAGGTTATTTCTTAAGCTCTCAATATGAAAACTTCTATATGCTTGATAATAAAAATATTAATGAGATGCTTACCCATTTTACAAAAATCATTAATGGTTTGTCTTCTCTATGTGACTCCATCGATAATGATTAAAAGATAAGGAAGGTCATTAGAGCTCGTCCCAAATCTTAGGAAGTAAATGCCATAACTCTAAAGGAGCTCAACGACAGAGAAGAGATGGACTTCTCCGGCTTCATTGGAAATCTCAAAACTCATGAGATAAAAATGAAGGTGCGAGAAGAAAGGGAGACTACAAAGAAAAAGCTATTACTTTCAAAGCTACTCCCTCCACCATTGACGAAGAAGATTCATCCAAAATGGAGATGAAGACTTTGCCATGCTCATTATAAGAGTGGGCAAAACATTCTATAAGAAAGGAAGACAAAGAAACATCCGAAGAGGAAGACCTCAAGGAAGATTCGAAAAGAAGGAGGAGAAGGGTCTCTGCTTTCATTGCAAGAAGATGGGCTATCTCATTGTGGATTGCCCTTCTCTTCAAGCCACTACCTTCAAGAATGTGTATAAGAAGAAAAAGGCGATGGTAGCTGCATGGGACAATTCAAAAATAGAATCTGAAGAGGAAATTGACAAAGCACATGTTTGCTTTTATTGCATACGGAGAGGAGATGTCTAAGGTAAATCTTGAAACCTCTCTGATGATGATGATTTATCCATGGATGAGCTTGCTTAAGTTTTTGAATAATTACATAATCGGTATGCGATTTCTATTGCTCAAAACAAAAATTGAAAAAGAAAAATGATCTTTTAAAGAACAGATTAGATGTTATTTTTAAAGAGAAAAATGAATTGTCTATTTATTTTAAGAAAACTAAAAG